>JAGTXR010000189.1:600000-843042 GCA_022606575.1 Glossosoma conforme | reverse complement strand
AACATGCTCACGAAAATAACACACCTGGACCACACTTATTGATTCTTCTATCTTCGATTCAAAAGTATAGGTTACTGCAATTTTTTCTGCACATACAAATCCACTGAGAAGAGCCACACAGTGATCCACTGATAGTGAATTAAAGGCTCCGTTAAATATCATTTCTGTTAAAAGTAATTCATCAGCGCTGAAAAGTAATATTGATAAAGTAATAGTGATAATGACATTAAGATCCTTGCCAAATTGGCTTTCTAAGATTTATTTATCAGTGTGACCGGTAGATAAAGCCTGGAATAAAATATCTCAAATATTTCACTGCAATGTAAATTGATATTTTTATTGTAAATAATTATAAACTAGTTGTTTTAAAAAAAAATCCTTGTAAGCAATATTGTTTCCTTAGTAGAAATACTAAATTAAGGTAATTAGATTTTTCATTAATTTATGGAGAGGTGATGAAAAATAAATAAATATTAAGAAGTATTATCATATTAATAATATTATAACTTAAAGTCTTTAATTGAGGTATCTCCAGATAAATAATAAGTAAAATGATAAATTGTAATTCTAAGTGAACATACCTACTAACTTCGCAAGCAACTCTCCCTTTCATGTTGATGATCTCAGTTTCATTACAATAACCTAATTGTTTAAGAATAGTTTTACGTTTCGCTAATTCATCCATTGACACAAGACTTTGTGCTTTCCTTATATTTTCTTGAATGTCACGAATTTCAGAAAAAAGTTTTTCTTGCTTGTCCATAATTGAACAATGTGAAGATCTGCGTTTCATACTGTGATAAGGATGAGATATCAATCTGAAATAGATGAATGATCAGACACAGAAAATCAGTAAATATTGGTTAAAATAATCATTTGAACCATACTCATATTTACTACAAGATGAGGAGCAGCACTTTCAAAAAAAAAAATGTGTCAGAGCTAACTTGTTTGTTCAAGCTTCTTACTAAAGAAAATGTACCATTTAAAATGAAAAAGCTATTTTTTGCTATGACACAAATAATTGGTTTTTAATTACTTTTCTTTATTATTGTAGGGGGAGCATGAAAAGAACCTCCACGCGGTGCCCCCTGAAAACGGAATTTCGGAATCTTTTCAACCCAGCGACAACAAAAACAAAATGAGAAGCAGCAAACCAGCTCTCACCACCATGTCCATCAACATAGAAGGACTATCTTCCTGCAAAGAAGAACTACTTTGCCACATGACGAAACAAATACAATGCGATGTTCTTTGCATGCAGGAGACCCATCGCGACATGCAAAGCAAAAGACCATCCATTGAGGGAATGCGCCTGGTCTCAGAAAGACCTCACGAGCAATATGGAAGTGCAATTTTTGTGCGGGATGGCCTGACGGTTACCTCAACTGACCACACAGAGGTTAATAACATTGAAACCCTTACTGTCGAGTTGGACCACTGCACCGTCACATCGTATTATAAGCCCCCAAATGAAGATTTCCACTTCCATGAACCAGCAAATTTCCGAAACAAAGATATAAAACTTATCCTGGGCGACTTCAACAGCCACAACATTCTCTGGGGATACAACAACACTGACCCCAATGGAGAAGCCCTCGAAGAGTGGTTTGAGGCTAACCGATTATCTTTGGTGCATGATGCTAAACAACCGGCATCTTTTAACAGCGGCAGATGGAGGAGGGGATACAACCCGGATCTCATCTTTACCAGCAGCCAAATTAGCCAACAATGCACCAAAATAATAGGCACGCCAATTCCACACTCCCAACACAGACCTCTCATTCTTCACGTTATGGCAGCTATCAGGCCAAAAGATACGCCATTCCGTAGAAGATATAATTTCACGAAATCGGACTGAGATGCATACACAAATGCCCTAGAAGAATTCCTCGGACATCAAGCCAACACCGGAGAACTACGACACTTTTACAAACATCATCAAAAAAGTGTCCAGAGCCCACATCCCCAGGGGATGTCGAACAAAATATATTCCCGGTTTACAACCTGACAGTGTAGCCCTGCTCGAGAAATACACTAAATGCTTTGATACCAGTCCATTTGCAGAGGAAACTATGCAGCTGGGCAAGGTGTCAGCTGCAGTGGAGCAGAGCAGACGGGAACGCTGGATCTCGATGGTGGAAAGCCTTGACCTTACCACAAATAGCCACAAGGCCTGGAGACTCCTGCGAAAAATGGATAACGATCCAACAGCTCCTGTTAAGCACGCGGCCACAACTGCCAATGAAATTGCTCATCAGCTCCTCCTCAACGGGAAGCTGAACAATAAAACGAAAAAGCAAAAATTGGACAGAGACCCTCTAATTGAACAAAGTGATCTGTCAAAACCCTTCTCAATGGCTGAACTGGAGTGTGCTATCAAAGCCGCTAACGACAAAAAAGCGGCTGGATTGGATGATATATGCGTAGAACAGATAAAACACTTTGGCCCCCAGGCTAAGCAATGGCTCCTTGAAATGTTTGATGCCTGCATGATCGGCAGTCAAATCCCAAAAATATGGAGAAAGTCCAAGGTCATAGCCATTTTAAAGCCGGGGAAAAACCCTGATGATGCTAAAAGCTACCGCCCAATATCTTTACTATGCCATATATTTAAAATCTTCGAACGAATACTACTCAACCGACTCACCCCCTTTATCGAACCTAAAATGATACCCCAGCAGGCGGGCTTCCGACCCGAAAAGTCATGCACTGGGCAAGTACTAAACCTGACCCAACATATCGAAAACAGGTTCGAACTAAGGAAAGTAACCGGAGTGGTATTCGTCGACTTAACGGCTGCATACAATACAGTGTCGCACAGCACACTCCTCAGTAAATTGTACAGAATGACAGGTGACTTCTCGCTAGTGCAGATGATCGCGGCTATGCTGCATAACAGGAGATTCGCAGTGGATTTTCAGGGGAAAACCAGCCGATGGCGTAACCAAAAGAACGGCTTACCACAAGGCAGTGTACTTGCTCCTATACTATTTAATATATATACAAACGACCAACCCACCCCTAAAGACACAAAGTCTTTCATATATGCGGATGACTTAGGTTTGGCAGCACAAGCAGTAACGTTTGAAGAAGTTGAGGACATCCTAAGCCAGGGACTCAACGAGATGTCCCATTACTACAAAACCAACCATCTCAAACCTAACCCATCAAAGACACAAGTCTGCTGTTTCCACCTTAGAAACAGGGAAGCTAACGGAAAGCTTCGTGTCACGTGGGAAGGTAGAGTACTGGAACATAGCGACCATCCAAAATACCTCGGAGTCACTCTAGATCGCACCCTCACCTTCAGGCGTCATTGCAGCAACACCAAACAGAAAGTTGCAACAAGGAACAACCTCATCCGCAAACTGACCAACACTCACTGGGGAGCCCAACCACCCCTTCTTCGTACCTCAGCTTTAGCACTTTGTTTCTCAGCCGGATAATATGCGGCACCAGTGTGGGGTCGATCAGCCCACTGTTATCAGGTGGATACTGCCTTGAATGATGCATGCAGAGTCGTCACAGGCTGCCTCAAACCAACACCCATTTCTAAACTATACCCCTTGGCTGGTATCGCACCACCGAACATAAGACGCAAAGTCATATGCGCCGAAGAAATGCGCAAGGCAATCAACCAACCGTCCCACTGCTTGTATAATCAGATACCCCCAACACCAAGATTGAAGTCTCGAAGCAGCTTTCTGAAATCCACACAACCTCTCAGATCCGGCCCTGAAAATGAGAGACTCCAACTCTGGCAACAAATCGCACCAGAGGATTTCATTACTCCAAAGGAAGGCCTCCCAACTGGCAAGAGCCTTGACTGGCGGACCTGGAAATCCCTAAACAGATTAAGAACCGGAGTTGGTAAAACAAAGGACAACCTCGAGCGGTGGGGAATGCTTCGGCAGGGAGAGACACTATTGTGCGACTGTGGAGACCTGCAGACCGCCTCACACCTACGATGCTGCTCCATGTGCCCAACAAGTTGCACATCTCAGGACCTAATGCTGGGCAACACACGAGCTATCGATGTTGCCAGATATTGGGAAAAAATAATTTGACGTCGCTGACACGAAGAAGAAGATTATTGTAGACATTTTAAATCTTAAGTTAAATCGATAATAAGATTCCATTTTTCCCCACAAGAGAGCATCACTTTCAAAGACTTCCACATATCATGTGGTTTAGAAGAACTTAGAACATGGTAAAATTTTATCTTTCTGTAAATTTAAAAAAAAATATATCTCATAAACATTAAAATAACAAAAAAGGTGGAGTGCCGCTCCAGTACATTGCAAAAATTACTAAATAAGAGTATGTATATAACCCTGATAATTCCCACTTACTTGGTTTCTAAATTGGATATTTCAGTTACTCTTTCCTTTACTTGTTCATTGATGACTTTCATATCATCTAAAGGATGAAGTAAAGGTATGCCGTCCTTATACTTGGCCTTTATATTACCCATCATTTTAATAAACCTGGTCTCCCATTTAGTTACACTCACAACCTCCGCACTTATTTGATATATATTCTTGTAATGAACTTCATATATACCCACATGGCCATTCTAAAATAATAATAAGGTTAATATAATTATGTGTATAATAATACTTAACTCAAATATGAAGATTAAGAATATAAACTTAATCAGAGATGAAGGAACTATCATTAAGTTATGTGATCATATTTGTACAAGTAACATTAGAAATGTTTCTATAACCTCTTTTTGCATTTGCAGCGCTAATAAACATAATATACTTAGAGTTGTTTGCAGCTCTCGCTTAGTATGATTAGGTGTTTAATGGAAAATTTTACTTTTTACTCGCAAAGTACAATTTTGTGCTCTTACTAACAGTTGATTGAATTTTATGAATTTTGAAAAGAAAAAGTCGAAAATATTATTTTTCGATGGTAATTTGATGGTCAACCTGAAGAAAATACATTTTTTTTTATGTAAACACATACAGGAGAATACCGACAGATGGTGATATTAATTCTGAAGCCTGATCTGTGGAATTCTGTGACGCTTACCATAGTGCATATGGCTAAGCGCTGCATGTGGAGTGTTGATCCGCTAACGTCATAGACTACAGCCCGAGATTCACGCATCATCCTTATTATTACAGGAATTTACTATGAATGGGTGGTCTTCACGGGACGATTTTCGTCAACTACCAATTTTAATTTATAGGCTATGACTGGCATTTTAAGGGTGAGTATTTTAGAGTTCAGAAGTCGTTTAAAAATCTTTTTTTTTTAATCTCCAGAACCCACGACCTTTGGCTTGCAAAGCAAACGCTTTGACCATTGAGCTATCCCCGCCGGCAGACTACTTTCTTATTCTATTAACATATATAATAAATAATATATAATAAATAATTAAACAATATTCAAGGTGCTAAATATTGCATTAAGCTGACAAACAGAAACAGTTAGCGCAACTTGTAAGGAACATTTTCGGATGCATGTCGCACGGTCGAAGTATACATATGTATTTGTTTAGGAGTATTATGGGTTGAAAATGGTTATAGTATAAAATAAGGGGCTCTCATTTGTATATATAAAGTAACATAATGAAAAAATATACAGCATTGAAATAGTTCAATGTCATTTGAGAACAATCCATAAATGCTGGGTTTGCAGCCGAATAACGTTATCAGTTAAACCTGAGACCAGTGTTCCCTCTAAACATATGTATTAAAACATTGCGCACAAACCTTACTCATTAACATTAAACATTTGAATTCGTAGTACTGACACACAGCCAATATTTTTTACGCACACAGCCTTATATTAATTAGAGGAAACATTGGTCAAGGCATAAATTTGAGGTTTCTTTTACACCATTTACTTTTATTATGTTGCATGTTCGAGTAATTTTCTTAATCACTACTATTGTGATATATTTCAATGAGTATGTTTTTCTATTGAGAATCTGATTTTAGATTATAAATAAATAGTTAGTTATACTTCTTTTTTATAAGGAGGCTTGGGTAATGTTTCTTTTCGGTGGTCTCCATCCACAAGTAGTATTACGCTTATAAACTCAACTTGATAGTTTTTATTTCGTTCAATATCTTTTGCAGTTTTTTGTTTTCCGTTTACTTTAAAAATTATTCCCCAATCGTACTCGTCCTTTTCAGTTTTAATCTGCAATTAATAATACAGTTGATATTAAAGATCAAATAATTACTTTTATCATATGAAGGTAATATTTATAGTGATAACATACCTTGACCAATCTACCTGTTACAAGATACGGTGCTAGAGCAGTCGGTGTTATTATGTGTTCACGCATTGCTTCGTGAAGTTCTGCTAATTCTTTTCTGATTTGATGATAAGCCTGTGCTAAAGGTGGCTGTTTTATTCTCATACTAGTGTACAATTGTTCTTTAGTTTTTAAATCTGTTGAAATATAATAATTCATCTTAAAATCATATAAATAAAATACTTACATTTCAACAAACATTGAATATTTCATAAAAAAACACAATTTGATTGTTAACCTTGGACAGCGGCGCTTGTTTTTGAACTTTTTAATCGATTTTATATATTTATAGGGAATAAATATGTCAATTTTTTCCTACTATTTTCGACTCAAATTAAATAAATTATATATTCACTTACATATTCAGCTAATTTTTAACATTATATCAACAGAACAGGTGTAATGTGAGGTTTAGATGTCTGATGAACGTTCACTGCCTTACAAAAAATGTGATTTCTTTACAAAATTAGTTTTTTTTTCTTGTTTCCAGTAACAATAAGTATCTTTACTACCAATTATTTTTTGTGGTTAAAAGCCCATTTATACTTAACACACGGATCCACTATACCTTAATTGAATAGCGAAAAAACACAAAAATAAAAATGCTTTTCAAAAACCGCCACTAATTACATTTAAAATGAATATTCTATCACAGGAAACAAGTGCAAAAACAATTGCTCGCAATAAACTGACACGTTTGTATGTCGATGTCTGCAATCACAGATCCATGAAGTGGGCGCCAAGCGCTAGACGCATGATACACGGATGCGTGTAGTAGGCATGCGACGTGTTGAAGCTCAAACCGCTATACACATCATGGGCGGTGAATGGTTAATACATTACATAAACAAATATATCTCAAAAATCTGAGGTAGAAAAGATTTTGTAGGTTTTGAGTAAAAGAATTTTAATTTTTTGACAAACATTAGTGAATGCATCAACTCGTAATATATTATAAACAGAGATGATATTCCTTTATTTTATAAAAACATACCGTCATACAACTGAATCAATTCTGCTCGAGTTTGGAAAAGCAGAAAACTTTTCTCAATCATGTATTCAGGATTGATCTCTTCTTGTCTTAACAGATTTAAAATCATGTTATATGTTAAATGAAAAGCTGAATTTAACGAATCAGCATTTCCCAGCATTATCTCTTTTACTTTTTTGGGTGTAATCTGTTTCTGGAGCATGAGGATAACCGTACCCTTCTCATCAATACCGCGCCTCCCAGCTCTTCCTGACATTTGAATGTACTCGCCAGAATGTATCTATAAGAAATGAATTATATATAATTCATCTATTTTAAATATATATACGAATATCTAATAGAACATCTGTAATCAAATTTGAGTGATATATGTAATTACCTCATTTAAATAAATCACTCATTTAATTATTAATAGGGTTCTCATAAGCCAGTGCTTCTTAAAAGGGGCGCCGCAGACCCCCCCCCCTGTTGGATTACTCGTAAGCACCCGGTTGTGTAATATGAACACGTAGTAGTAAATATTTTGTGATTTATTTAATTTGTTAATAGTTTTCGTAGTTTTTTTTATGGGAAAAGGCCATAACCTCAATTTTTGTATAGATTTAGGTTTACTGTATTAAGATTTTATAACTTATTTATACTCTAGCTTTAGTAATTAAAAAATATCGATTAATAAGGACTAAGCATGACTTTTCCACGCTACATTCGGTTGAGGTTTAAATATACCTATATTACTATAAAATATGAAATTATACTCACAAATCTAATTTTTTCACCGTCATACTTTTCTACAGCTGTAAAAACAACAGTTCTAGCCGGCATGTTTAAACCCATGGCAAATGTTTCTGTTGCAAAAAGAACCTGTAAATTGATAAATATTAAAAAAAATTGCCCCATCATTGATAAACTCTAAGCTTCTTAGGTAGATGCGGTCAAAACGTGAAATATAAAAATATTTTTTTTATACATGGGTATCTTATCAATATTCAGCATAAATCAAGTAAAGCAAATTACAAATGAACATTATCGAATAACTTATGGTTGAGTCTGTGTGTTGAAGATCAGTTAGATATAATTACATTATGTATATCTGTGTGCAAACATTTATCTTGCTACTAACCTTTATTAACCCTTCACCAAATAGAATTTCTACAATTTCTTTAACCAAGGGTAAAAGTCCACTGTGATGAAACGCAATCCCTCTACGCAGCAAAGGTATGATATTTTTTATCTGGGGCAACAGTTTGTCATCTTCACTGAGAATATCTACCGCATTGTTAAACACTTCATCAACTAAATTTTGTTCTCGATCTAAAATAGATATTTATTTATTCATACAAAAAAACAGTAAGCACTATTTACATAAATTAAAGGATTATCTCTATTACATTATCTTTAATTAATTGTCATGTCATATCTATGTTTAATTTATTAATGTCTGTATTGAACGCCATAAATTTGGAACATCTGTTTTGTTAAAATAAATAAATAAAAATAAGATTATTTGCATATCAAAGCACAAATAAAAATAATCACACCTGTGTTATAATTCATGGAAGCTAGGTGCATTGCATGTCTTTCGCATTCCTTTTTGCTGAAGCTGAATATAATCAATGGGGCGAGTTTATCATCCATCAACACATTAACCAAGTTGAACACACTACTCAGTTCTTCGGCGTAACTTACTTGCCTTGCAGCAAAACCTTCAACTGAATTTCCATGCAAGGTTGCCATGGCGGAGTCAAAATTGCGATTTTGAAAATTATTCTATAAAAGAAATGTCATTAAATAAGCTGGAATTTTTTATGTTATTTTCAGTATACAATTACCTTTGTTTAATAAACCTTTTTAAAATTACGGCTCTATAAATGCTGATATTGTACTAATACTTTCTAATATATTTATGTGTAATAATAACTTATTTTTAAGATTCTAACCTCTTTATCAATGACCATGTATATCCTACTAGTTCCATAAGGACATATGTGATGCTCTAGCGGAGTCGGGCGGTACTCAGTATAAACAACATGACAGGGCTGTTTGTGCAAATGACAAACCCACTCTGCAAACTGTCGGGCATTAGGAATGGTCGCCGATAAAAATACATATCTCACATTGTCAGGAAGAAGAATCAATGTTTCTGAAAATTATTCAATGTATTTCATATTAATGTATTATTAGATTTTCCTTTCAATTTGGTTGAGTTGGTGAAATTCTACAATTTATAGAGGGTAAAAAAGGATTTACAAGGGTCGTATGAAAAGCATGGCCTGCATTTTTTTTTCATAGTTAATGAGATATATTGCTAATATATATTACTTGGTTAGAAACCTTGAACATTCAGCTATTTTTTTATCTAGTCACATTCACCTTCAGTGACTTTCCGCATCCGGAAGCCAAATTTTGTATTCTCTCTTCAGACCAGTTTCCCGTACCAAGGCAGGAACCGCTTGTTGAACTTCCTTGTTGGCAAATTTTCAGCCTACAAGTATTTTTTAAGGCGGAAAAGGGATGATAATCACTAAGTGCGATGTCTGGACTTTAAGGTGGGTGTACAACCACCTTCCATCCAAATTGCTCGAAACTTGACATTGTTAAGTGGGCCAAATGCACATTCGTGTTTTCCTTTTTTTATTTTTTTATTATATTTCAAAACTATTTTTTGCATTTATTTTGTTTTACATTTTAAGCCCCACATACTCAAACTACATACAGTTTATCTGTGATGGGGGAATCCTGGTACAAGCAAACCTTTTATCGGCCTGCCGCGAAGTTTGTTCTGGGTAATCCTTCCAAGTTTTGTAGGATCTTACAGTATCTGTCGGAGTTGATTGTTGTATCCTTGGGCATGAAATCACCCAGCAGAACACCTTTTTTGTGGCCTGCAGATAATTCTATGCACCACTTTCGCTTATTTTTCATTTCCATGCACATTAGATGATACTTTTTCAAATTTGCGTCGTTTCTTTTAAAGTGCCCCTCTTATACATAATTGCGGAGGCCTTACTTTTCAAATGCCCCTATTTTATATAGTTTTCCTTCATATATTATCCCTCCCAGAGTTAAATTGAGCATGAAAAATCTTATCATGACCTCACAGAGAGAGCAAACTTTTTTATTTGGCAATAAAAAAATGCTATTATTTTTCTCCTCGCAATATTTCTTAGTCAAATATTTGATATATTTTACAATATTGAACAAAAAGATTGGAGGCTATGAAAATAGTATGAAAATGAATATGCCTTACCTTCCCAAACTACACCATGAATTTTATCTCTCATGTAATGAATTTCATCAAAAATCACCCATCCAACTTCTTTGGTAATCTCTGATCCTCGCAATAACATACTTCTCAAAATCTATAACAAAATTATATTATTGGTAATAATATGACAAGAGTCTTACCCATTCCCCTCATATGCCATCTATAATGGTCATGAGGTTTACAAGGATTTTCTAACAATAACATTTTTTTTTACTGGAAAATATGCTACAATGTATATTTTTGTCTAAAAATCAATTAAAAAATCGACCGCGCCGCAGTTAAAATATATGTTTTGTTATATTTGGAATATATAAATAATGTAATAGATTTAATATTTTTGTGACTGTATTAGATAGACATTACTCAAAACCGATAAATTTAGAGTTTTCTGGTTATTCCATTCAGCCTGCAATGTAATGTTGAAATAAAAACTGTGGATAGGATTTACTTATATAATATTACCTCTGTAGTCATGATCAAGCAAGAGGCCATAGGGTTGATGGTAACATCGCCAGTGATGAGGCCAACATCCTTAAATTCAGCTAAAATTTCTCGATACTTTTGATTAGACAGAGCTTTTATTGGAGTAGTGTAAATCACTCTTTGTTTGTTTCTCAGTGCAAGCGCTATTGCATATCTGAAAATAATGTGTTAAAAAAATTACAGTATTCATGTTTTAAATTACTTTTTAGACAATAAGCAACAATGATATTGCATGTGTTGAAGCATGAGACACATGTATGAAGTGTGAATTATATAAAATCATAACTTACTCAGCCACAACTGTCTTTCCTGCAGAAGTGTGAGCAGACACCATTACAGATTGGTTATTTTCAATACAGAGAACTGCCCGTTTTTGGAAAGGATCGAGAATAAATTCATATTTTTTAGCCGGTATGTCTGAGCTCACTAGTTGGGTCTCACCCTGATTGGGAGGTAAAGCCACTTCGTGGATGCATCCGTCAGTTTTTGATACAGATTTTATTTCGATGCCTGTGTGCAGGGATTTAATGCTGTAAAGAATTTTAAAATATCACAAATAAATATTGAAAGGCCGAAGGCTAATAATTATTATTTAAAAGGTTAATGACACTAGACTTTTAAATAAAAATATTAGTTCTTACTACATATCATCCACAGGTTGTAACTGTTGAAATGATTCACATGGTTTCTTTTTAGGTGTGTGTAAAGTCCTATCGCCTATTTTATTTCCCTTCCTGAAAAACAAATATCCATCCATAATTAATAATTGTAGGTTATTAAAAGGTTTCAGAGGGAAAACAATAAAATACCTTTTATTTGTATTGACAATTAAAGCCTTCGGGTCTGTTGCATCAAAGCAGTTAAATAACTCATCAAGTTGAGACATTTTATTAAATGTGGTTTTCTTAATATAATAATTACAAACATGAATAAAATAAAAAACAACACCGATGGCAACGGGCAATCTTGATTTTTGACATTAAAAACTCAAAAACACGTGCACACTGATTATCAGGTTAACCAACATGGAAAATTGTGTACTACTATGGACTTCATCGTGGACATAATACATCAGAACCATGGAAAAAAACTAACTTTCTTTACTTCTATGATCACAACCAGGAAATGTTTTGTGTGAGATTTGCATTCATCTTCATTCCTTTGTTAATTTGGCAATCGTATACAGCCCTGCAGTAGATTTTAGATATCTGTAATACTAGTGAGAGGCTTTATAGTGACGAAATATGATCATCTTTAACAAGTACTTATGTAATATCATATACCTATTTGTTCCTTCCTTCTTTAGCCCTTTTTTATGTGATTTTGATTATACGCAATTTTCGGCCGGGACAATTCCTTTTTTGCGAAATTTACTCAGTGTTTCGTGATTTTCCGTTTTTTTTTATCTTTAACTTAAAGGCGTTTAAAGAAGTTACGACCTCACGCAAAATCATGTGGTGTGAATATACATACATACACACTAATCAGTTTCCCATTGTATTTTCATAATCAATAAATAATTGAAAATATTATTTGGAACCGATTCATTGAATTATATATAATAGTTTTTTACGCGATTTTTTTACGCGTGATTCTCTAAAACCAATGTACTGCGTAAATAAAGTATGGGGTACACATAATTTATTAGGCAACAATTGCGGCATCGGAACTGCGAGCAGGTTTCGTCATAGTTATGTGAACTTTTTTTTTAAAAAGTCCTAAATTGGTCTGAAATGGATAAAACCAAAGTTATGTCTTATGGTCACATTTCTCAAACTTTTAGGTTGAATGATAATCGAGGTTGTAAATGAATATAGAAAATACTTATCTGTGGCATGTAACTAAAATAGTAGGACCAAATACAATTGGGAAAAATGATGAGCACTATTTTGATAACTTTAGTGTAAAGATAAATTCCAATTGTAAATATTAATATCTAGCGATTAACCTATGTATTCTCCCTGCTTTAATTTACGGCCAGAGTCGACGAGAGATAGTTTAAATTTAAATAATCAATACCTCAGATAACATGGATTATCAAGTAAAGAAAAACACTGCTCGTTCGCTGTTGAATATTTTTCAGGCACAGGCTCCAGGGACTCCCATATAACCCACTAAACGCCTGGGCCCGGAGAATCAACACTGCCTCTTCTATGGTCTGAACATTCGCGTAATTTGAGCGGGAGTTGCACTAGAACACTGTATACAGTATAACCATTAAATTATCATAAATATGACCAACTGAATGAGATAAATAATTAAATAATGATTTTATGTGGAAAGTAATTTATTTGCAAAATACATTCAGAAAGTGATAACAGTAGAATTGGAAGAAAAATATTTAAGTCAATCAAATACAATGAAATAAAAATTAACATGTACAGAACAGTCCTACAGACCTAATGCATGCCATGATGGTATTAGCAGACATTGTTATACTTAAATAATAATAAATTACATTTTTAGTAAAATAAAAATATATTCAGCAGCATTAAAATTATTAATTGTAGAATAATAACCAGTTTTATGAAACAAATATTCAACACAATTAATAAAAATTAAAATTAAGTACCTCAATTCAATAAGATATGGGAGTGGACTTTTAACTTCACTAAACAAAAAATATATATATAAGGTCCTCTTTCACTCCAAGCAAATTAAAAAATATTGATACAATAAATTTCCAACAATATTGCATGTGTACACGCCCCAATACAATAAAATGTACATGAAATATATATCAAAAAGCGAGATAATTCAACAAGTATTTAAAGTCTGTAATTATCTGTAGCAGAAGATCTTTGCAGTTATTTATAGAACATAACACATTTATTAAAGTAGAACTTCCAATATATAAAATATCCGGAACCTGAGATATTTAAATAAAGTAATAAATTATTATTTTCAACATAAATTAAATAATTAATATTTAGGTACATGCTCATGTTTACTTTCCATATTATAATTAAAAAAGATAAATTCACAATAAAAGCCTATGGAATAAAATACTTAAATATATTATTCTATGTAGTATTTAAAATGGATTTATAATGCATCATTTTATTAAATTATTTGCATTGATTCATTTTCCACCATTCTTTACAACTAAAATTATAAAAATATACCTCTAAATATTTATTATTCAATAATAATTGTGAATTTTAAGCTATTAATTTCCAATATACAGAACATGTAATTTTGATATTATTCTGATGAATCATAATAATTAGAACGTAAATTAGTAGGTTTTATTTCAGTACTGTTTTTGTTAATATAATCATCTGGATATATATCCATGGGATCTAAAATATTATAAGTTACACCATTACTCAATATATCTGGAACAGTGCTACATTGGGAATTAATTGAAAGCACTTGGCTATTAGGATTTAAAATAGATTTGTTCATGATATCTAATAAGCTACTGCTAGAGCTGGGCGTATCCTCTCGTGATGATAATACAGAGGATCTGTAAGAATTGTCAATTTTATAGGCATATTTACCCCGTTTTTTATCAGATTTAGTATGTGAGACATTTGGTTCATTAGCATCAAATGTTTCATCCATTCTATGACAACTTTTACTTGTAGATGGAGATTCTTTGTAATTTGATCTTGTATAAACATACGACAAACATTTGTTTTTGGTATTTTGGTATTTGTTTTTATCACAATAGTCAGTTTTTCTTTTGCAGTTTTCCTTCTTATGACTCTCAGATGTATCTGAATGCAATCCATCTTTGCTTTTGGATATTTTTTTGGATTTATATTTATTAATATTAACTTTTTTTGTAGAAGAAAGTCTTTTATATTTTGATTCTTTGCGGGATTTTCGTTTTCTCGGTGAATGACAGCTACTTTGTGAACTATTTGAGGATGATTGCTTGTTAACTTCATTTGTATCCAAATCTTCACTAGATGTTGACAGTCTCCTTGTTTTTTTATGGTTTTTATTTTTTTGTAGTTGGGAAGACATCTTAAACCTTTTAAGAATATTTGATGCCAAGAACTGCTGTGAATGTTTACCTTTTTTCTTTTTTCTATTAAGATTTTCGGAACTCATATTTTCATTTTCGCTATCTGAGAAACTTGAAGCTTTTGCTTTGTTAACCACATAAGTAATGTCCGAGCTGTCTGTATCTCGGTCAGTACATTCTGTAGAAGCACTATCACGGGAATAATACCTTTGGTTCTTTACTTTTTTATTTTTTATTCTTCTAAATCTATTTGTTTCCGGTTCAGTATCATTATCACTGTCAGACAATGCCACGCCCACTCCTAGACTATGTTTTCTCTTAAGGCTTAACTTTACCATCCCCGATGAAGAAGGCTGATCGAGGGGCGGAGTGCGTGGCGAGGCAGGAGGCTGGATTATCCATTGTGTTGGAGGTGGACTCAACTCATCAATAACTTCAATGGGACTTAGGTTAGGTTCCTCGATTATTACAGTATCACTATCAGATGCCAGTAGGTCGACCACCTCAGGAGTCCTCTCATGTGGAGGCTTTATGTACCCGACCATGACCACTTCATCAGAAGAATCGTCCGTATCAGAATGAGAGATAGTTTCAATTGCAATTACAGAGTTACTCAAGGTACCGAGTATTCCATTAGAGATTGAAGGATCTGTTGATGCTGTAGGAAGAGTCATAGGTGCAGGAAAAGCATTAGATGGGCCGGCTTCTGAATTAATTACCCACACATCACTATCACTACTGTTATCTGAATCGGAACTGGATATCACCTCATTTACGATGCTGTCGACAGGCCGAGGCCCGTAATCCGCAACGCGATCGTAGCCGACCATGTCAAAGGGAGAAGAGGCAAATGAATGGAACTCATGCAAAAAGTGATCGGTGTAAGAATTTAGATACTGATGAACAAACTGACGAAAAGCCCTCGACAGTATCGGACACAAAGGAAGTTGGGTCATAATTTGTCGCAGAACAAAAGGACTGTAGCTCTGATCTGGTAGAAGAATTGCTAATTCACGGAGTAACCAAGGAACCAGGCGGGTGAGTTGCGCAGGATTCTCTCTGAAAATAAATTGTAATATCATGTTAAAAAAGTACAAGGATCCAAATAAGTAATTAATGCTTAATTCTCAAAAAAGGTCAAACCTAAAATAATTCATGTTTAATTTTCAGAAAAAGTAGAACAATGTGTATCACATGGAATATATTTTTATCAAGGAAGAAAATTGTTTAGTCTGTACCCCATACTTAATTTGACACTATGGTGTTCACTGTTACTTTATTACAAATACTAATATTGTTGATATATTTTTATTATTTCAACCATCCCAACAGTACATTTGCATATACGTGTATATTTTTTTTATAAATTCTACCTGTAAAATTCTGGTGAGCATTCTCTATATCGGCCGGTCACATCAGGCAAACTACAAGCCCAGAGATTTTGGCGGTAAATCATTCTACGAAATGTTAAATTGTGCCTTCGCATGGGAATCGTGGCAGTAGGTAATGCATCATGGCGCATCGGTGGCACATGATATCCCATCAGCAGTCTCTGTATGGCCAAACCTTCACGGCCATGCAGCGTCAGTGTAGTTCTAAATTAGGAAAAAACAAGAACAATAATTATGTAGATTTTAAATATAAGATATTTTTCATTCAATGCAAAGTGTATTTCTAATAAGAAAACTGAAACAATAATGTATATCAAAAATTTTAGCTTCCGGGTAAATTATTTTAGTATTTATTCCACAGATCAGAGAAGAGACATTAGGGCGTCATTATTTTTCAGCAAAAAAGGCCACGTCCACTCCCCTAACTGAAGCTTACAGTCGTCACAAACTATTTCTGCTGTATAATTAATATTATATAATTAGTGGAATGGCTAAGATTTATATAATAAAATAAGAATTAATATTTTAAAAAGTCATTACTTCTTTTTGGAAACCAAAATAAATGAATACTTCAATGTTTTAGTCACAAATAATCCACTGCATAAAGTACTTGAGTCTAGTTATCAATGAAAACCTTTCATGTATTATTTGTCCATTATTTATCAAACAAAATTCTCTTGTATAATGTAATGAATTTATATAAATACGTTACTTTTAAAATTAAATAAATGGTATAATTAACCGCAAATAGAATATATTCAATAAAAATATTTTGAATAAACAGTGTTTTACCTGTACCGGAATCGAGGCGCTTCATAATCCACCACGGCAGCGACTTGGAGAAGGCTTTCTGGGTCTTCTGGGTTTTGCTCCACCAGGTATTCTTCATACTGGTGGTTAGACTTCACATTGTGTATTATAGTTTTGAAGGACTGCTTACAGAGAGGACATTCAGCTTTAATCTAAAACAAAAAAAACACAATCATTATATTATTCTGTCTTATCTTCAAATTCAATCCCCTCAAACATATAATATTTCAATGTTTGTAAACATGTATATCCCTGAAATCTATATCATCCCATCATCCTTTCATTGTTATTGAAAGTTACCAATATATTTATAACAGTTATCTTACAAGCATTACATTTTAAAGCAGATCTATTGCTTAATATATTCACAAGCAATTACATCCTGCCGCCAGCAACTAATGAATAAATAATATATATTGAATTCTTAGTTGGTGAATCTGACTGCCACCATAAAATGCCTCCTTACATGATACTCCCAAGTGAGCTTTGCATATTGAAACCACGTCTAGTACATTATATATAAAGTTCCTGCATTTCTTCGAGAACACCGGGAGACCGAGGAATTAAATGAAAATAAAAAAAATGTGTAAAACACATCCAAATCTTCTTCAACTTTCGACACTAGAATGAATGCTTTGTTCCCTCATCATTTCTTGCAAACCAAAAATGTTGTATCTCTAATATGACTATATTTTCAAAACTCTCAATAGTCTGGACGCTCAACTTTTTATGGAACCTGTCAATGATTTCCTGCAGATCTGCAGTAGACTTCAATGTTGACTATGTCATCAGATTATTTTGGGTCACAGAGTGTGAGAGAGCTGTCAGACTCTTTTCTGATAATACAAACATTTTATTTTTTATTTTATTTTTATTTAATCAAATATAAAAAGATACATTTTTTACACAGTAATTTACATTCCATCTTTTTTTTTTTATTTTTTTTTTCCTTTTTTTTTAAATTCGCTTACCACACCACTTAAAGATAAGATCTTGTGTGTGGCGTGGGATTCATCTATGTTATTTTACAGTTATATATTTATACAGAATTTTACATATACACATTTATACATTGACATAATTTTGATATAATACTAACATTATATAATTAAAATTTTAAGATACTATATATAGAATTAAATCTGAAGTATATATATTTTAATAATACATCTTTAGTACATTTCATTATTTCAATTTCTTATGCAGTGACGTCATTTTATCATTAATATTGTTGCAAATATTTCTCGTGATATTATTTATACACTGTAGGTAGTTTAATTCAGCTAATATGTGGTAAGTTGTAAGTGAGAATTCATTCACTCTTTTCTGATAATACAAATATCCCGAAGATAAAGTCGGTAAACAGAAGAAAAGCCAGCATGCAGCCTTGTCGTCCGTAATTGGACACCCCAAACCAGATGGGTATTATTGCTTCAACCCACAAGCAGCTTTTATCACATGAGTAGGGATTCGATTGTATTACATGGAAAATCTAAACATCTACTTACTTTGCTCCAAGTCAGAAGGCAGTTAAAGCAGAATTGGTGAAGACAGGAATCTGTGAATGATTTGTTCCTGCACTGGCCGAGACAAATGGCGCAATCTGGAGGCGGAGAAGTACGGCCTGAGGAGCAAGAAGGAGAGGTCACCGGAAGACTATCGCCTTCCTTCTCCGAGTCATTGCTACCTGAACCACTAACATTCACAATTTTCGTAATAACACTTTGGCTCTCCATTTTAAAACCTGCAAAATCAGAATAATTATTATGAAAAGAAACAAAAACAAGTTTAGAAACAAACGAAACAAAAGAAAATATAAAAGACTACAAAATGTACCTTTGAAGTACATGCTGCTTATTTTTGACAGATGCTATCTATTTTCAACACGTCGAAAATTGATTTCTTATGTTTGATTATTTCACCAGTGAGCTCTTAAAAATATAATACTCTTAAGCTGCGATACTTACAGAATATATTTTTTTAGGATTGAGCGCGTTAAATCATCGTTTTGCCTGTATTTTTTACATTTATCTAAAGAACTCCACGACTCAGCGCCCGAATGAAACGAACATTACAAACTATATTACTATAGAGTACAATGCGCTGCTCAGAGCAGCTGATGAGTCAATAGTGAATGAGACATAAAAAATATTTGTCAATGTTATCACATAATGTAGGTAGTTACATTCATTACGGACGAAAATAAAAATACAATATTTTTAATTAAGACTATTTATCATTCTCAGTTATTTTGACATAAATATATTTTTTATGTGATCACATGTAGGAGAGCACAACCGGTCGAGACTAGTGCACTCTATGGCGCTCAGCCAGGGAGACTAGACGCTGCATGCAGGAAACGTGTGTTGTGTTCGTGTTTGCGTGTGAGTTGGGGAGATTGAAAGTGTATAAAGATTTACAGTGATTATGCTATTTTAGACATGTTAGGTATTCTGTGGATATTTATTTATTTTATTAATATAATGGCAATACTGGAAATGTTATTAGCAATTGTCAGATCGTGTGTCTAGCCATCCCTATTCGATTTGTTCGATTTTACATAAAAGTTGTAATTTATTATTGTGTATGTAAATAAAATAACTGTCATTAGTTAATCAGAACATATTTTGTGACAATTAAGCAATACACATTTGTCAAAAATGGCGAAAATGGCATTTCAGCACCAGGCGGGCACGGCCATGGAGTGCTTAAGTGTAAGAATATAATAACCCTCCCTTTTATGATAAATTTTCAAGTACATTTATCACCTATGACTCATATTATATGTAAATATTTCGCAGAGTATATCTTGTTTTAAAAATTCAAAACTATGTCTTAACTGTCAAATAGTGATCTATGTAGCATTGCAATGTCAGATTTTCCATTTCACCATTAAATGTGTAATTTTTAGGATTTAATGATCATTTTGTCAGTAAATTTTAGACAAAATACCTACCGCCTAGACTTTCACGTATTTTGTGATGTTTTTAAAAATAATTAAATGCATTAGAAGATTAATTTGTAATCCAAAATATAGTTTGCCGTTAGGGATTGACTTAGATAAGGTTAAATTAAACCTCTGTGGTTACCATTAATTTTCAAAAATACCTGCCATATAATGTCAGTAGGTATGTGAAAAGAGATTTTTTTATGATAAATCTGACAACCTACCAAGGAACACAATCATTGAAAACGTAGTTTTGAGTTTATCGAGTGTTTGTGTATAATAGTATACATTTACCTTAATATAATTTTAATTTCTATGTAAAATGAATGTTTTATTTATATTATTAGCATTCACTTATATTTTGGTATTATGTTTTAAATAATTTTGATTATTTCAGATACCCATTACTTTACACAAAGAAACTGGAGTTGATCCGGAGGGAAGAGAAGTTATGAAATGTGGCTTCAAAATTGGTGGCGGTATTGATCAAGATTTCCGGAAGAGCCCACAGGGTTACACAGATAATGTACTTTATTTGTTTTACATACTATTTATATCAAAGTACAATACAATGCAACGTCTTTGCTCAAGATAACCATAAAGTTATAGAATG
The DNA here is from genome assembly GCA_022606575.1 of Glossosoma conforme. Taxonomy (NCBI): domain Eukaryota; kingdom Metazoa; phylum Arthropoda; class Insecta; order Trichoptera; family Glossosomatidae; genus Glossosoma; species Glossosoma conforme. The sequence goes on along the minus strand of JAGTXR010000189.1, from coordinate 822,286 downwards.
GCAAAAATGTATATTTATGTTGCAAATACGAGTATAATGCACATCTTAAAGCCACAATTTTTCCTTCCATATTTGGAACATATTTGGATAAATTCACAATTACCTGCAAAAATACATTTTTCTTTTAATAAAAAAAAAAATCTCCCATAAATTATGAGAGCAAGTAAAGACTGATTTAAAAAATCTACTAATATGAAAATTATTTTTCACTGCGCATGACGTCTATAGTAGCTATGAGCTATACACAGATTTTCTAGTCTCGTATTTATTCTTTTGATCTTATTTTCAAAATATTAATAACTATATAATTTATAATATATTAGTAATTATATAATCTATTGAATTTGAGTCGAAAATTGTAGGTTATTATCTACAATTATATTAATATAAATAATGTTCTATGCATCGCTTAATAATCCACAAATAAGCGCTGCGGTCAAAAGGATAAAAGTACAATAAATAAATAGCAATTTAAATAACTTCTTAGGTTTTTACGGCCAGATTTGATATTGCGGCTTTTGGCACAATATCAAATATATACGGCTAAACCCAAAAGCTACAATATCAAATAGCAATTTATATATTTTGAATCCCTTGGTTATGACAGTATTTAAGTTTTATTTTAAATTATTTGGTATGACAGTCTGTAATTGTGTGTAAATTTGTGTGAACTAATGTGATTGTCCGATAAGTACTTAGCCTCACCACCCGATGGCGCCACTATCGCAAGAGAAATTGATATGTAGTACAATGTCATAGACGGCTACTGTCGAAATTTCAGCCAAACTGGACTTGTAGTTTTGTTTTCGAGTTTTTTTTTTGAACCAGGCGAGTCCGCAGATTTTAGAAAAATGGGAAAAGATCAATATCGGTTGGTGATTCAATTTTTGTTTATGGGAGTTTTTGGGCTGGGTCAAGTGTATCGAGCTAAAAGGAGACTATGTTGAGAAATAAATCGCCACTATTCCAAAATTTTTGTTCTTTTCTAGGTTAAGTACTTATCGGACCACCGTCGTAATCAACTATTGTTGAAGAGTTTGCCCATTGTTATAAATATATGGAGCTAAAACCATCTCCATAACTATAATTATTTTTGATAACTTCTAGTATTCTTATATTTTTACCAAGAGTAAAATATTCTTAAATCATGTCTATAACAAATGGAAGGTAATCATAATTTTTATATTATAACTTTATTCAATATTTATAAAGGGAGAGTTTTTGAAACCAATGCTGTTATGTTGCAGGGTATATATGTAACTGAAGTGCACGAGGGCAGTCCGGCAGCCAAGTCTGGGCTAAGAATGCACGATAAGATTCTCCAATGCAACGGCTACGACTTCACAATGGTCACTCACAAGAAAGCTGTTAGTTACATCAAGAAACATCCTGTTCTCAATCTCTTAGTCGCAAGAAAGGGCGTTACCTCAACGTAATCTGTCTGCCGCTGTGTTATTTCGCAGGTTGGTAAATGCATGCAATGTTTTATTATGAGAGCGTTTTACATTAGCAATGTAATTACCAAGGTTTGTTGAGTTATCCCTTACACAGCTGTCCTCATTTCACGTCAACAAAATATTTAAGAGTGTTAGATTTATTTCACATAAAATATATAGGTCAACAGATTAAATTATATAAAAAATCATTACACCAAAGGGTTTTTATAGTTTTATAATGGAGTTATGTGATTGATGATTCTTATATTCAAGTTAAAAATATTGTAAAGAAGTGTAATGAAATGAACTCCCTGTTAACATGGTTATAAAACATAAATGGATAAAATGGCAGTAATACTATTCGTTTTTAGAATCCTCTGTAAATACATTTCTTGTATTAAATTACGGAAGCAGTTTGATAATGATAGATTTATAATATTTGTTACAGTTTTTATAAATAAAATTTAGTTTAATTTACTATAATATATTTTTAAGATACTTGTTATACTTTCTTAAACAGCATGTAACGTATTCACCATTAAACCAGTAAACAGGGAGTCGAGTGTACTAAGAACTGATTACGATGCAACCAACACTTTATAATTAAGTCAACAGTGGCCAAATTTTTCATGTTAGTAGTTGTATACATTTATTAATAACAAATCCTGTTTTCTAGAATTTCATAGATATTTAGATTTATATTGAATACATTAATATGTAGTACAACATTAGTGGAAGTTTAGCGCTGTATTGTGTTATAAATTAAAATGAATATAATTGTAAATTTAATGCCATATTTTATGTCTACATATTTTGCTACCATTTACTATTAGTAAACTATCACAGAATCACAAATTTGGGCATCATATGTAAGATTTAAAAGGATTAAAATACAAACACAAATAATATTTGTGTACATATCCAATTAATAATTGATGTAATTTACACACTTACGTTTCTTCTATTAACACTTGGGGAGCGAGAGACGCATCGATGTGTTCAAGTAGACTGTTAGTAGAAAGCGGAAGACACATGCATGCATTTTTTATGAAATAGTTGTAACTGCGGCAAACATATAAACAGATGCATATTTAAAGCGCCCCCGGTAATAAAGACCTTCATAAAAAATAACAAAACCTATTTTGTTAACCTGCTGCATAAAATTCAATACTTATTTAAAAAATGTTTAGTATTTCTGGAGTACTTTATGCGATTAGATGTCTTGTTTTCTAACTCTTTGTGTGTTTGTTTAATCATTATTTTACAAGAATATAACTTTTTGAAGAAAAAAAAAATAAGTTACGTGTTTTTTCGTAAAAGTTTGCTTTTGGTTATTACATTTTTATTTAGCATTTAAAAAACCTTAACTAAACAATTATAATATAATAAATAAATAATTTTTGTACAAAAAAATTCAAAACTCATTGTAACATTGATAAATTGGCGAGAATTTAACCAGCTCCCCAAGTGCTATTCCACTTAAATTTTAGCTTAGATTTCTAAATTTGCCATTGTTTTTTTTATATTATTAAATTAACCACCAATATTAATTTTTATATACTGTTTGTTTTGTTTTAGATTTAACATGTCACTTAACTTACTTTTATGTATTCCACAAACTCAAATATTCAACATATGTTGTGATTCATAATATGTTGATTTATAATACAAGGAGTGACAAAAAAGCTAACGGTTTAAAAAAAAACGTAAACCGTCAGCTTTTTTTGCTGTTCCCTGTATATATATGTATATATAATTATGTTAAAATTAAGTCTTAAATTTGAACGAAATATTGATAATTTGATTTATTATATATTTATTTAAATTTACAAGCATGATTTATGTGCATTTATATGAATAATACACCAATATTCCTTATGCGCTTTTTTCTGATCAATTATATTTAACATATTTCATATTCACAAATGCAATATGTAAAACACTGTGTAATCCAACTGATTGCCTCGAGCCCTCTTATACTATACTCCTACACCAGAGCCTCAAATGAAAAACAATATTTCTTTCTTCTTGATTTCCACATTATACTCGCATAAGTTAAGATTACTGTTTTTTAAATATTTAATTTTTAAAAAGATTTTGAAAAGAAAATAACTTATTGCAAGTGTGCTTCTTTAAAAAAAACGTTTACTAAAATAGTGTTTTTTATGCAAGTAAATTCTATCATTTTTTTCTTAATCTTAAAAACCACTGTAAACACTTATATTTCTTAATTATGTGACTGTTGAACTTAAGTTAATCTTTAGATATACTAGTAAAAAAAATTGAAACAGAATTGTCAGTGTAATGTGGATTGTAAAGGGTTATTTACATGTAAATTATTATCAGCATTGTATTCCATCAATATTATATTTTAGATTAGGGGTAAGTTGTCTAGGTGAAGTGAAAAAGATACACCTTTACAGGTTATTATCTCTTTTATTTTCTTTATAATTGCAACGAGTGATGTCACACAATGCTCATGTAAACGGCTCTTAAGGGATGCGAATATAAATAAATATAATAAATACAAATATTTCATTGAAAAATCCTATTTCGTAATAGGGTTAGATTTCAATGTTTGTCAAGATAATTTTTTTTTCTCTTTATGAGTTTATTTCAATGTATTTGTCTTGTTAATATAAATACGTAAATTTGCAGTATTACATATATTTACTTATCTTACTTATTGCAAACCAACTTCATGTTACCTTGTTGTCCATTATTTTCCTATAAATAATATACATTCCTATGGTTGTATGCAATAGTTATATATTATTTCTATCATATTATGTTGAAAAAATAATAATTATTTTTTATTACTGTGTTTATATAAATTTCAGTATTATGGTATATATATTATAATTTTATTACTATTCATGTTGAATAATTTATTTTGAAAGTGTACTCTAGGTGAATAAGCACCCATTATAACATACAGAAAATAATTGTCATTAGTATTTTTATCAATTAATATCATTATTTTATAGTAGTGGTTTTTAAAGTTATTCCTATTGTTCGCCGGGGGTTTTTGTGATTGAAACCCTAGTTTAATCATTGGCTTGGGGATTTATGTTAAAAAAATCCTAAAATAGGGGGATGAACACATATTTTGAGAACCATCGTTAAACAGCAAGAGATACTTCTCAAATATTCAGAAAAACACAAGGAAATATATAGTATAAGAAAAAAATAATATAAAAAATATAGTATATCTTTACTCTGTATATATATAGAGTAAGGATATTTGTAACAAAACCATAATTTTATTCTGCTTCATTTTCACAGCAGTTTTAACAACTTATGTTGATGTACTCGTATATTCTTCTTTTTTTTAAGTAAAGAAAAAAATCATCTCCCTACAGAACTGATGTTATCAAACTAATCAAGTATTTTAAAATAGCATCTCTAATTTAGGCAGCTTATTTTACTTTTGGTATAAATATAATTGAATAACTATGTATATTTTTTTTATTTAACTATTATCACTCTTAATGACACAATAAACTGCTTAATGTGTATGTAAAAAAACATTATTTTAATATCATTCCACAAACATAAAATATTAAGAGGTTGTTGTTATGTGATAATATCAGTTAAGTTTAAGCTTTTATAGATCATTTTCAGAGGTGTTGTAAAACATAATTGAGAGGTTTTGTAAATTTAAGTTGTATAGTTTGTATGATATCTTAAGTTATTACAATAAAACAATAAAATGCATAATTTTATTTTATTTATAACATAATATAAAGAACTAGTAGCATTGAAACACAATTTCAGGGTATGAGAACACGTAATGAAATTGCTCTAATCCATTATCTCACTTATATAATCAAACAATCTATAAATAGTTCAGAAATTTTGTATTTAATTTGTAGGAGGCCATTCCCACTGGCCTTTTGGAGCTTTGGTCATAAGCGGCTCCCAAGGTTTCCAACCCAACATCTTGCGAGCCAGAACCAATTCATTTTCAGCTTGCATTATAAGTTCTTCCACCTGGCCGCAACCTATCTTATTTTCAACATCAATTATGTTGTTTGTCTAGAAAACAAAAAAATACATTAATATTTTATAGGTATTAAATAAAGGAGTAACTATTAAAATTAGGCCTTAGAAAATGTGTAGTCGTATTTTTTATTGTCTACTTGAAAAATTAAAGCATGATTCCTATGAATGTAGTAACAATATGTATACATTTGTCATTTTTGTTAAATTTGAGAAATCTTTTACTTAAATAACGCTATATAATAATACTATTAAAATAAATAAAATTATTTAATGTCCTTAAATGTTAGTATTGGGAGAATTTTTTTGACTGCCTCAGTGATCGTGCTATAATTTTTCAAGTATAGTGATGAATATTGCAATATGATGACAGTGGAATAAAATTATAAATGTATTTTATATTCTTTTCTATGTCATGCCATATCCAGAATGATTAACTAATGTCAACTGCCACCAAGCACCTGTCATCACCCAGATACATCTCCAATAAAACTACCTATACTTGAGCACCACCAAATACATTCTGTTGTCAAAGTTCCTCCAGGGTAATGACACAGTGTGGCTTGAATAAAATAAATATCAAGTTTGTATTTTATTGATGCGACTGAACCGTAGTCAGAACATACGTAATACTGCAATCAAAAGTATGTATAAATATTTTTGTCACTAAAACGGCTATTTTAATGGGGATATAATCAGTCTACATTTTAAGGTGGACTGGTTAAAAACTGAACATTCGATTTATATAGAGGGATAAGATTAAAACAATGGTTCGAAATATAATTACTCATCACATACTATGGGTACCACATACCGATTTTAATACAGAAGCGCGTTCAGTTACAATCTGCTCAGTATATTTTCTATAACTTGCGGTTTCTGGCATTTTTTGTAAAACTCTCAATATTTTACTGTATAGGACTCCTAAAGAGTGGTGAGGATTGACAGCGACTGCCAATCCCGTGAGACCCGTAGTCTGAAAAAATACAAAAATAAATAAAATACATTCATGCTTTTTTATATTTATTTGATAGAAATAAATAATATATTTCGTATAAAGAATAATATTAAAATACCCTCTTCAGAGCTCCTGCCATTATTAGATAACCAAATAATAGATTTTTGACATCTAGTCAATGCTGCCAAATATTAATAAAAACAATAGAGAATCACGTTTCAAGGCGGACATGAACTAGTACCGTATGGACAAGAAACTAACCCCGCTTTTTATGCACCGTTCTGTCATAGTTATCTTATGCAGCCCTGAAATAGGTTGAAAATATTGAGTGCCAAAATATTTTTCTGATTTGTTATAGTCAATGATGTAATAGTTCCTGTGTTTAGTTATAGGTCTACTGCGCCAATCTTTATTTATAATCAGTAATATTTCAAAACATTTCTGTTTTGTTCGATTAGCAAAGTTATACAACCTTGAATAAATAATGTTCTTTGTTTTAAAATGATTTTGAATGAGTTAAATAACGACATATGCCCATCTTTGTTTTGGTACGTCACGTAATATGTCCATATTTTAAGTCTTTAACGTAGTAGGTCCATGTATATTACCAACTGTAGAATTGTCTTTGGTTCTCAGATGTGCAGTTGGGAATATGTATATTATTTCATTTGCCATTTATTGACGTTTGTGCTGTTTAACAGAAGTTTTCTTCACGTTCGTCAATAAGACACTTGATTAAAGGATATTGTCATAATGGCGGCGTCCGAAACTGGAGGAGTGAAACCAATGACCCTCGGCACTAGACTGGTGTCTGAGAGGGAACGCTTAATTGGAATGTCAAATGAAGAAAGAGCTTGGAGAGCCCAATGGCTTAAGGACCAAGTTCTGTCTCACAATGAACCTCGACATGTTCCAGAATATTGGAAAGAACGTATAAACCCCATTCGTAGAGCTTATCGTATGCCATTAGATACCATTTTTAAATCCCTTACTCCTGTTTTGGTAAACATGACATATTTAATTTAATGTTTGACAAATGGTTATGTAATGTAATATTTTTGGTTAAAATAAGTTCAATTTTTACAGGGCGCTGAAAGAGCCAATGTTTGGAGGTATTTCTCTGGAAAGTTTATAATGATTGGATTTGGTATATTGGCAACTAATTACTATTTCAAGTATAATGCAAATGTAAGTAAAAAAAACACAAAGTAAATATATTCATTATGTTTGTTGTAATTCTTTGCAATTTATAAAAAAAAACAGCTATTAAAATAATACCCACAGTTTAATAATACACAATTCAACCAAAGGGCTTTTTGGTAGTGATATTATAATAAAATAAACTTGAGTAATGTTAAAAATAAACTTATAAAATTAAGTATTGTATAACTCATGGATATGGTTTCTTATTAGCGTTACTTACAAACAAAAAAAACAAAAACACCATATTGTTATTTATGCTCTTTGAGCCACCATGCGATAGTTCAGATACCTACCAAAAAAATTGCAACTACTCTAGAAAGCCAGTTGCGTTTTATTTAGCGAAAGCATACTCAACGTCAAATGTTGATTTTGAAAAATATAAAAAACATGTTTTACTATTGTGACAATAATGCGGCTAAAAAATTTCAGGATATCTCGTTTGTATAATTTTATCTTTGATTTATTATCGGAGACATCAGAAAAGGTTTTCAAAACAATACTTTAAATCAGGTTTTGACCTGACGAACTGCATAGAATGTTTAAAATGGTTGATGAAACAGCAAATAAAAATTTGGACCACAAAATCTTATGACAGCAAAAAGAAATCCTATCCGCTGCTAACTTTGATGCTTGTTTTTGTGTGATGTTAATACGTTAGTAACAGTCCGTATATTTTTATAAAGCAAAAGACACTGAAAAATTATCCAAATAAAAGATGAAAGGTGCCAAATGAGTGTTGCCATTTTTTTTTAATGTGACATGATCTGTATCAACATTTTTTTCTTCATTAAAAAAAACTTTAATTCCACTGTTAAAGACAAAAACAGAATAATTTAAAACCGAAAGGTCCTATCCAAAATGGAAAATTTTATTAGATTATGAAATAAACAGTGTTGATACTCGGACTGTGGCCAGTTATGTCAGTTAAACTCACAGTTGAGCTTACCTGGCAGGTGGAGGTGAAGTGAAGTGTCACTTGACGTCATATCACCAATACACCACTCGTAAAGTTGACCAATAATAACTTTACTTATCAGTTTATTTATTTATTATATCTGCTAAGGTAATGTTTAGGTTATGAACACTTTATATTTTTTATGACAGTTTTTAATTTATATTGCAGGATTGGACAAAAAAAGGAGGATGGAGAGTGATAACGTCAAGGCCACAAATATTGCCTGGAAGTGATAATTATCCGCAAGTGTCGGACAGAAATCATCCTTCTGATTATGCTTCTAGGGGATTTAAATCATCGCCGATATAATTGTCAAAACATTATAATTTATACATGTAGTAAATAAAATGTAAATATTATTTTACTCACCAATAAAGATTTATCATTTGCAATACATAAAAATATCTAAGATACTTCAAATTTCTTCATACCCATAAAATTGATAACCAGGGCTAATGTTGACTGAAGGAGTTTTGAGTATTTTAATGCCGTTTCTAGTTTCTCAATTGTTCAGAAAAAAATTATTAGATTCATTCAGGCAATTGTCTGAAAGCATGTATGATTAAAGAATCTTCAGTATACCTCAGATTTTTTTCTTCTTTTTTAAGCTTACTTAAATTTATGGACATAATGAAATAGACACAAAGAATAATATGCCGTCACTCAAGACACTCACTATTAGCACATTAAATAATGTAAAACTAAGTGAATTAACTATCCTAAGCTATTTACGATTATCGATTAGCTGGATGATTTTTGATTAGAAAATTTAAGGAGATTGACTAGCGCCACACTCCTGAGGCCTGAAACATTTGGTCCTATGGGTTGATTCAACCCGGTTAAATGCTGACACTAGTTTGCGTCTAGTACAAAGAAATGCTTCCAAAATTCGTTATATTAGTAGATATTTATTGATGATACAATTCTTTAACGTTATCGAATGTTTTGTCAAAACCAGTCGCCTTTCTGGGTTTAATTGAATCTAACTTAACCTTTCATTATGGCTCGGTTTGAATACAAATTATACTGTCAATTATAAAACTAGTATTTAAAGCATAAATGTACTTATCTGGTTTATTTTCATATATCACATTGGTTCTTGTATCCTTTAGCTATCAGATGATGCATAAAAAACTATTCTAAGAAGATTGCAAAACGATATATCACGTCAACCGATGTCAACGGTTGGGGAATTTTATGACGGCATATGCCGACAACCGATGCGAAAGGGTTAAATAAAAAAGGTCTTCATTTTTTTTTAGCTCATCCGTAGGTATTTAGTCTATGATTTTGATGGCAATGTCATAATAGAATTTTGAAATGTAATAAAATACATAAATATTTTCTATCGTGAAGAATGATTTCGTTTACTTAAAAATTTTAAATTTGGTAATGAGGAAATCTTTTTAGAAACATAATCGGTTATTTAAAACATAATGTCGATTTTGAAAAAGCTTTATGCACTTCAATTAAAAATAATCCGTAAGCTCAAATGCGATCATTGGTACCACGATGATCAGTCATAACCGATGCATTTAAAATAAAAGTACCTCATTAAAAAGGTTTTTTTCTGTCTCTATTTATACTTTTGGTATTTAAAAAAATACTCTTTATAATACCTGAAAAAAATTATGAACAAAAGTATGTTGACAATGAAGTGGAACTGATTTTATAGCATATATTATAAATTACAAAAATAAATCAGTTCTCAAATCTATTGTGGAACTTTGCCAATATTAATACCTGGTGTTGCCAATACTCTCGATAAAGCAGCAGTACATATACGCTTTTACCTTTATGTCATATGCTTGTGTGCTATACATAGCAGGTAGAACATACCTACAATTATACAATACACATTCTTTGAATAAATCCTATGAGGTTAGTTTGTCATATGTCATAATCGGGGGTCTGAAAGTGGCTCTTCTCTGACAAGTTTATTATTTTCGGATGACAAGCTACCGAGCATAGTGAACGTCGAGCTATTTATGTTTCATCGAGAAGATGCCTACGTTTCACAAAATTGAAATCAACAAAACAGAATGGGAAGTCCCGGAGAGATATCAAATGCTGACACCAGTTGGCTCAGGGGCTTATGGACAAGTTTGGTAAGTATTTTTTGTGTACTTGAAATCCAAAACTATCTTAAACGTTAAATTATTCAAATGCCAACCAATCTGACAAAATATTAATCTCTAATTGCTTATATTTATCAAGGATGTGCCAGAAAGTTAGTATGTACAGTTTTTTTTTGCTATAGATAGATGTTTTAACACAATTTAATATTTAGTAGTTTGTTATTATAATTAAATAACAACGCCTCTTAGTTTTTAGTCAATAAAAATCGCATTAAAGGTATAAATTATTGATTATATTTAAGGGACATGCAAAAACTGTGTGGGTGTACTGAGTTTCAAGTTGAGTGGGTTAAACTGGTTCTGATTATTGTTTTGCGAATCGTATTTTGTCCATTTTCTTGTAATATTGTAGTAAACTTGTTATTTTAAAACAAATAATATTTGTATAATTTCAGATTAATGTTATTTTCTTGTAACAGTAGTTGAGCTTGTTAGAGTCCATCTTCAATGTCAAGCATGCCAGAATATATCTTTAATAGGTCAAACATGTCAGAATATATATTTATTACTTGTCATATTAAACATATTTCAATGCAATAAAGGCATTGACAAAAATTCATGGAAAGTAGTGTTTTGATAAAATTGTATATTTGAAAAAAAGTGGGTTACTAAAAGCAGGAAGTTTCACCGTGTTCCAATGCCTGATGGACTGAAAGCTTTATGGTCTCCACGAGGAGCTTTATTTCAGGGACCCTCTTTTGTCATCTATGACACATAGGATGTTACTCCTTGCTTAACGATAATATGTATTTACTACAACTCAATTCTAATAATGAGAATATCCGTATAAAACATAATAGATACTGAGCTCACAATTTATATATTCCTCTGTAATATTATAAAATATTAAATAAAATTATAATGATGTATAGTTTATTTTTATGTACATATTTTATTATATTATTTAGAATATATTCATTTGTAGCGATGGAAAAAAATATTTTGTGGAATAATCGGGGATAAGCGCCCGTATCATGCATCTGCGCTAGCACAGATGAGACAAACTTGATATCCGGGCACAAATATGGATTCGGCTACTTACGGGTCAACGTGCGCGCTGAATTTGTTGCAGCTTTTGCGGCTGATTGTAATGTTTTTCACTTTTCTAAATACTTACATTACAAAAATTGTTACATTTTAACATCAATCATAGTCAATCAAAGAAATAATGATGAATACAGTGAAACCTCTATCTATCATTCCTCGAATAATCATTTTCCCGGATGTGTCGTTTATTTCTTCTAGTCCAAATTCATTTCATACAAAAATAGACCGCATCAATCGTTTCTCTATCCACCATTTACCGCATTCATCGTATGAATTAAACGATAAAATAAATTTAAAAAAACTTCTCCAGTAAAATATTACGCTAACAAAAAGGCATGGATGACCACAAACATTTTTAATATATTTCTAAGGGACCTTGATGCGGAAATGCACGTAAAAAAAATAAACATTTTACTGTTCATAGATAACTGTGCAGCTCACCCGACTGAGACGACATTTTTGAAGAATATTAAAGTTATTTTTTATCCTGCAAACTGTACGAGCGTTTTGCAACCATTAGATATGGGAATTATTAAATGTTTCAAATTATTTTATCGGAAACAACTTGTGCGGAAGGCTGTTTGTTTGATGGATTCGGGCACTTCAGTAAATAAAACAACCTTAAACATTGACATTCTACAAGCGTTGCATTTCACATTGACTGCTTGGCGTCAGGTGAAACAGACAACAGTTGTAAACTGTTTCAACAAATGCGGTTACAATAGAGTGTCAGAATCTTTAGATGAACACGTTTAGTTTCTGAAGATGATTGGCTTAGATACTCAGACAAATTTTAACAATTTTGTTACTTTCGACGACAATATTCCAACGTGTGGGATAGAAACTATCGAAAGCTTATGTGACGCAAGGTTGACGGAGACAGCAGAAGAGGTCGATATTGATGAAGAGGAGCCGCTGCCTGTACCTTTATTTTCAGAAACATGCGCACTCTTTGAAAGATTAAAAACTTTCTACTACGCACACTCAATAACTGATGCCGGAAAAATATCATTTGCAAAGCCGAAAATATACTGTTGGAAATAAAACAGTAAAAAAACAAAGTCGATGAAAGATTATTAACAAAGTAATAAACTTTAATATTTTTTTGGTTCTGTTTAGCTTTGTATTTTTTTTAAATAAATACACACATTTCTTTACATCTAAAACATGTTTTCTTCTTATAATTTTAATCTACCAATGGTTATGCAGATTGGAAGGACGGTATCTTTACTCGATCGTATCTCCTTGCGTTTTATCCTCTTTATCTCGCATTCATTGTTTTCCCGCATTCATAGTTTATTTATAGTTTATTTCAATAGGTCCCTTTAAAGACGATAGATAGAGGTTTCACTGTATTCACATTTTTCCTGTTTTTAAATTATATTTTCATATGGTGTAGAAAATACATATCATTAGAGCTCTCGAATGTTCTTAACACGGTAAGGGGAGGGTTAATATCTGAAAACATTGAAACATTTTACATCACTAAATCAATATTTTGCGTTTGTGATGTATATTATACCGTAGAAGATTCTAGTGTTATAAATATATTTTAAAAATGCTATTTGAAATTTGTTTTTTATTATCTTTTTAGCTCGTCTCTGGATACTTCTTATAATGTTAAAGTGGCCATTAAAAAGCTGGCGCGGCCCTTCCAGTCCGCAGTCCACGCCAAGAGAACTTACAGGGAGCTGCGGATGCTAAAGCACATGAATCATGAGAATGTCATTGGTTTGTACTTATAAGAAAAAATCTATTGTCTTATTTTTTTATGCTTTCTTTTTAACTTACATAATCCTTAAAAATACACTTCTAAATAATTACATATTTACAACTAAATGGTTTACAGTTGAGGGGGCTGCAGATGGACAAAACAAGGAAATTCTTATATCACTGCACCTTTTCATTAATTGAACTTCTTATATCTATTTATTATCTTAGTGATAAGATTTCTAGTTATGAACCATTTTTTATATACTATTTTAATGTTACATGTATATCATTATAACAAAAAATAAAACCATATTATTATTTTATCAAATTATGAAGAGATCATTCAATTCATTAAATTTTATATATCTACAGTAATGACGAATTAAACAAACATGAATTTACCACCTCCAAGTAATTTACTTTGGTTTTATATTTGTTATTTGTTAATTTTATTATGTTCATAAAATATTGCTTTTTTTGTGCTTAATTTTTTTAATTTTTTAATTTAGGTTTACTTGACGTTTTCCATCCCGACGAAGGATTGAATGAATTTCAGCAAGTTTATTTGGTCACTCACTTGATGGGAGCAGACTTGAACAACATTGTTCGGACCCAAAGGCTGTCAGATGATCACGTTCAGTTTCTTGTTTACCAAATATTGCGAGGCCTTAAATACATCCATTCAGCAGGAATAATTCATAGGGTATGTATATAAACATAACAAAATAATTTTCAAAGAACGGAATACTTATTTCGCTTTTTATAATTGTTGTGAATTATTATGTGACCCATTTTATTAAATTAATATGAATATTTTAGGACTTGAAACCTTCAAATATCGCCGTCAATGAAGACTGTGAATTGAAAATCTTAGATTTTGGTCTTGCCAGACCAACTGAAAATGAAATGACCGGATATGTAGCAACAAGGTGTGTTAAATCTGAAAATATAATTATACACTTTTTGAGTTATAACATTAATAACGAGTTTTTTGAGATACGAGCCGTCGAGCGAGCGATTTTTTGCTTTGAAATACGAGCAAAATTTGAGATTCGAGCAAAATTTGAGATACAAGCAAAATTTGAGATACGAGCAATCGGCTTAGCGGGTCGGCCGGTTGTACACAAACTGCGTGTCACGCTTTCCTGCGTGAATCCCCTGACCACGGTCAGAGAATCAGTTATCAGTGTGTTCTCATTGTTAAAGCATCTTTGATAAGTTGTGCTCACGTTTTGCGACTTTTGGGAAATTTGCTTTGAGATATGAGTAGTTTGAAATATGTGCAAGGTTTCGGAACGAATTAAACTCGTATGTCGAGATAATACTGTATAGTCAAACATTTAAGTTGCCCTATAATTTTGTATATATTTGGTAGCGGGCATAGCTTAGATGTTAAGTGCCCACTTACCATACCAGAGGTAGTGGTTTCGATGAAATAAAATTGATATTTAATAAATTTCTAAACCATATAAATAAATAAAACCCCGGTTGGTATGACATTAATCCTTGACCTAATATGTCAGTAATACCCTTTTATTCAACATTAGTGGTAGGCGAAAGTTGTACCTTGAACACAAATCATTCATAGTGAGTCTCCTTAAAAATGGACGGTGCTGAATGCCGGACTGTAATCTAATGATGTTAAGAGATTTTAAGAGAAATGATGCTTATGTGCCTAAAATAAAATATAACTTGCATATTGATTACCTGTTGTTTCAGATGGTACAGGGCACCTGAAATTATGCTAAATTGGATGCACTACAATCAAACTGTGGACATCTGGTCCGTGGGCTGCATCATGGCTGAACTCCTCACCGGGCGGACTCTGTTCCCTGGCACGGATCGTATCCTTTTGAAATAATGGTTTTAAAAAAAAAATACTTGAATATTTGTGATACTACCACTTATTAATGAGTTTGTATTTGTTAATAAGTAATTTATATATTATGCTTTAAGGTCCTTGTAAACGGGCAGTAAAAATTCTGATACTGCATCCAAAATCTACTAATTTTTATATTTAGAGCTGTTTTTTTTTATTCGTTTGCTTCGCTGCTTCATGGAAAATAGTTTCATTTGAATGTTTCCAGCATGATGAAATTTTTATTGCCCATTCACGAATCCCTCTAGCTTTTTATTGTGCAATTTAATTTTTATTTATTATTCAATAAATACTTTACTAAGGATTAATATGGCCGCAGTTACAAGCTTAATGGAACATTTGTGTCTACAATGAATAGTATTTTTAAAAACCTTATAAAGTTTTCTTTTAATTTATTATTTACTAAGCCGTGTAATGATAATCATTGTTTTTGGAACATTTTGATTTTTAAAGTTTTTTTCTCTGCTTATTACAAGTAATACTTTTTGATTTTCATATAGACATATTTTCTTATTGCATTGATACTATTTATAATATGAAATCTGCATTCATATTACTAAATAAAAATTACTAGCATTTCAGACATATAATAAATGTAGACAACTTAAAAAGGCAACTATTTGTTTTGGCAGGATTTAATTAAATTAATAAGCAGTAATTATGAAGCAAAAGGTCACTAATAAATACCTGAAAAGTAAGTAAAAAATAATCATCTGGCAGTGGAAAAATAATAAATTGGCAGGAAATAATTAATGAATGGTAATTAATAATAGGTTAGGTTAGGCATCCATTTCATGGGTTAACTATTCATTCATTTTACATTACATTTTATCAATATTCAATATATTACTGCCATTTTAATTTTATAAGTGGACCACATTCATACTGACACTGTGAATACTGCCAATCTATTTAGTCTACCGATTAATTTTATTTACTGTCAATTGATTTAACTTATTGCCAAAACCTTAAATTAGTCACTGAACAAAGAAATACATGCCACTTAAAAATAATGATGATGCCGTTCAGGTCTTGTCTTTATGGAAAAATTCCTTTATTTTTTTACAGTCCCTCTAATATAATAAAATACAACAATAATTTATTATATGAATAAACTATCTTGGTCATGTTTTCGTAAGTATAATTAGTTTTTTTATATATACTCCAAAATAATATTAAATATTGCAATGTTTTATTAACATAAATATTAATTTTAAAATGCTTCCTTATGATACCTACCTAGCATAATCTATTTATATTGAATGCTTCTTCGCTAGTGCTTGTATAACAAAAGCTTGATAGTATGTTTTTATTGTTTATTGTAGATGATTTATTTATTTTATTGTTTCAAGTTAATTTTACTTTGAAAAACATTTGTTTTCATGTCCTTAGATCCATGTTTTAACTCATGATTTAATATTGTACAAAATATTATGTAAAATAATTCATATGGATACATAGATATTTATATGATATGTTGATAAACATAGATTCAGATCCAGTGATGTCTAATAACAGTGTCATGTCATGGTCATGTTAGAGAACAGTTCACATATCATTTGGCAAAACTACACAAATTAATTTGATAATGAAGTAACGTAAATATGTTTATATACATTATTATTAAAATTGACCTGTTAATAAAAATGAATTGTTCTCGGTTCAATGTCCTTGTTGATTATCAAACAGTAGTTACACAATCACAAACACCGATGTGGCGGCCTTAATTGTTGCATCAGATATCCATCAGCTGAACTTGATAATGGAAGTCCTCGGAACCCCAGGGGACGAATTCATGGAGAGAATATCTTCAGAATCTGTAAGTAATGAAATGCTTGTAGACAAAATTGCTTTCTTTATATATAGAGCAGCCTTGTTGATTTGTACATATTTTATTACAACAATTATATATGAAATAAAATGGAAAGAATTGAAATTAAAAAAAAACAATACTTTAAAACTTGTTTGAAGCCGATCGATACTGACCATTGTCAAGGCAATGCGTCGCTGTTGGGTTTATTTGAAAGTTAGGTGAATAGCCATACTGTTTTTATAATATATATAAATAAAAGATTTAGCTTCATGGAAAAAATGTCAAGGCCATAAAGTGTAAAAATACATTTTATATAATAAGAAGACCCATTTTTAAAAAAATATTTTAATTTGCCGTGCCAGATCTTTATGAAACTAAATTTCAAAAATGGAATACATGGGTGTATTTGTTAGTACTGATGGCAAATTAACGAGATTCATACGATGTTTGTTTCCATCAGTATAACACTTTCAGATAGGTTATCCAAAAACCACTTGGCAAGAAAATTTTTTTTTTTTTTTTTCGTTTTTATTTACATATAAAAGTTTTTGTTATTTATTAGTATTTATTATTAGAATTATTATGAATTATATTAAAACAAAGCATTTCTTTCCGCTCTACCTGAAAAAGATTAATTTTTTTATTCCGTTCTATATATAATGCACTATTCCTTTTTTGTATTATATTAATGGAATATTTATATAAAAATCATTAACGTTATCAGCATCGGTAAATCAAGTTATTATTTTTTATCAAATGTGGGGATCAATTAATTATTAAATAATATTTAAAAATTATTGAGAAATGTTATTGAATTTTTTTTTTTAAATTCAGTAAATTTTTATTGCCAAGTGGTTTCCGGATAACTTATCTGAAAGTGTTATACTGATGGAAACAAACATCGTATGTATCTCGTTTATTTTCCATCAGTACAAACAAATACACCTATATATTCCATTTTTAAAATTTAGTTTCATATTTTATTATCCTGAAAAATGCAGCTATTTTTAAGCAAAAAGAACTCAATCTTGAAAAATTCGTAGAAAACCTCAGTTCGTATTCCACAATTTACAGCTCGGAGAATTAAGTGACTCCATATCTATATTTTCAGCATTATATTAGCAAAAATTAAATACGTTATATTTTAGGTGATAGTTTAATTTATATGTACATATTGAAACACCCTAAATTCCTTGAATTGAAAGTTATATTGTTATATATTTGAATTAAAATTTTATGACGAAGCTCTTATTCTGCATTCATAGATGTAAAATAATTATCAATACTAATTTTTCATTCCTTACCATCGCTTATCTTATATGCTAACAAAATCTCCCTTTTTTAAAAATCATTATTTGTAGCTCATCATTTAGAATGTGTGATAATTTTTTAATGCTTGCATGAGAATGACTTAAGTTAATATTGTAATTTAGCTTATTTTTTAACCGCATGGTTCTTCCGTTTTTATTGATTTATGAAAGGCTTGCATAACCTTAACTGACTTGTGCTCAGACATCGACCATCTTACCAGGATTTTATTTTTGTGCGGTACACCGGAAAAGGATACTATTGACAAAATAACCAGTGAAGAGGTAAAAAAATGTTTTCAGAAAGAAAGTTTTCTGAATTTTTACATTATAAAAACAACACGAGTATCTTTTAGTTCCACAATGCATTTTCTTTCCCTTTTTGTTTATAATTATGGTAGCCATATAAGAATATTTTTTAATTCATTTATTTCAACAGAACAGATGTTCCAAATTTATGACGTACAGTATAAACATTAAAACATTAAACATAGATATGACATGACAAATAATTACAAATAATGTAGAGATTATACAAATCTAAGGGAAAATATGGATATACAATACAGTATAGTGACCGACATAAAAAAGAGACGAAAAGAATAACAGTGGAATACCGAAAATATTACAAACATGGAGAGTAAATATAATAATGTAGGTAATATTAAGTGGATAAGTAGATAATATAATAAAGACAAATATTAATATACTAGTAAAAAAATTGCAAAAAGGAAAAAAATTAGGTTGCGGTCATAAATTTGAATAGCATAATACATATGCATTAATCTTGTAAGTAAAATATAAAATCAATATTTGATTAATGTTTATTTCGGAAAAAGTGTTCATTTTAATTTGCTTCAATGTTTAAAATAATTATATTCCGTTATAAAATAGATAAGAGAAGATGCTTAGCATGATTTGTTCTATAAAAAGTAACAATATTAGATTTAGTCCGATTCATTTAAACAACAAGCCATAATATATATATTTTATGACTGCGTTAATTTTTAGGTTATAAAAAATGGATATATGTTTGCTACTGTAATTAAAACAATATAATTCAATTTTCCGTACAGTTGGTAATAAACTAATCAATAATGTAGCACATCTAATGATATATGGTTTAACTTTTTGTCTCAATATTTGATATCCAGTAATTATGAAATAATTTACCACATAAATTGTTTGGTTTAATGTATTAATATAAAGCTCCCTCAATATTGATTGTGCAACATATACAACTCTTGAAGTTGATACTGGTTAACAAAATCTGAATGAATTATGTTCGCCATGTTTTTCATTACCTTGAAGTTTTATTTAATTATTATTTCTTCTTAAGTAAAATGACTGACTTGGTTAAAAATACCTCAATATGTTTTTTATATTGTGGTCAAATGAAGTTAAAATTAGCAACTTTAAATTACTGCACTAAGGTTATTAACTGATAGTTGTTGGTGTAAGTGCATAATTACAATTTATTTTACTCAATAATATATTATTTATTTAAATTAATGGTCATTGATAAAAAAAATTATCGTCCTTACTAGGTTTTAAATGGGGATTTTTTTTTAAATATCATGGGGTACATGCTAAATTTTGTCAATTATAACTGAATAAAATCATGACAATCCAATAGTTAAATATAAAATCAATCCTCCCGAAATATTTGTTGAATTTTTTAATAAATTACTAGTTATTTAAGTAATGAATAATAAATAAATTAGAATAATTTTATTAAAAACTTTATTATTATGTTTTAGGCACGCAATTATATACAGTCACTGCCTCCCTTGAAGAAGAAAGACTTCCGGAAGGTATTCAGGGGCGCCAACCCTCTGGCTATCGACTTGCTGGAGCGCATGCTGGAGCTGGACGCCGAGCGCCGCGTGACGGCCGAGCAAGCTCTCGCCCACGCCTACCTGCGCCAGTACGCCGACCCCAGCGATGAGCCGACTTCTGCTCCCTATGATCAAAGTTTTGAAGACATGGATATGTCTGTTGAAGAATGGAAGAGTACGTAAAATAAAATATTTTGAAATCAACTACTACATTCATTACTACTACACAAACATATCATCACATTATGTCTGCTCCCCTACCTGGAGCATATGGAATTCACAAACTGCCGCCGCAAAGCTCTGTCAGCCGCCACAGTCTTCGCCTCATCCCAAGTCAGCTCTGCCTCCCGCAGCTCCGCCGAGTACATTCTATGTATAGTTCTCGATGACTTTCCAGGACGGAATGAGCATGGGAGCTTGAAGAAAAGACAGCTGTAGTTTATGCTCTCCAGCAGCATTCTTAATATATGTCCCAGCCAGGTTCACTTTCGCCTCTTGATCGACTGCAGTATGGAATACTTTGTCCGCTTTCTAACCTCGTCATTCCTCACAAAGTCAAACCATCGTACCCCAATACACAGGCACTGCTCTCAATTCCCATTATACAGCTGCATTTGCTTTTGGTGAGATGCCAAAATTCACAACGTTAACCTCTCCTCCCCGGTGATGTCTATCGACTACACATTGCTTGTAATAACTTAAATATCTCTGTAAATATAATACACACAGGAGACTTCAGATTTTAGGTATTCCTCCTTAATACATTTACGTATTGAAAAAAAAAATATTTATAATAATAGGCACTCATCGGGAGCAAGAAATATTTTTCTAAAATCCGGAATAAATTCACCACTACAATCAAGACGCGTCAACTGTCATGTATTCATTCGACCTGTCGGAAGCGTGTGCAAAAATAAAATTAAAAAATACCCAGATGCGTCGGCATCTATACTCCTCACTCTCGCTGAAGTACTAATATGAGTGAGCGAGACGGGAAACCTCAGTTGGTCGGCTAGTTCGAAATGATATCGTCGCGCGTCGGCTCACTATATGTCGACAGGCTAAGTAGTGTTAGTAGCTCTCGGAAGTTCACGCGCCAAGGTGCGTCTGGCCGTTTGAGGTCTTCGTCTGATGTTTTTCATGTTTTTAGCTATTAAATGTCAATTATTACTGCTTATTGACATCAACTATTATAAAATTAGGCGATATCTTTGAATATTTTAATTTTTTCGAATTTCTACTCATTTTATTCACTTTAAATCAGAATGTGTAACAAGTACACACCATCGGAACGCGCGGAAGTTTTTAACATAGTAAGGCGAGGGTTAAAGAAGTATTCTAAATAAATAAAATAAGTAATCTCATTTTATTCTGTTATCTTTTTGTATATTTTTCTTATAAGATGAATGTTTGCTTTGCAGAACTGGTGTTTCAAGAAGTGGTGTCATTTGTTCCGCAGCAGCAGCCCACGGGGCCGGAGGTGACTTCGTGAGTTCGCTATAAACTGTCACACGCTTGATGATTGTGATTTAAATCAACATTACTTACATAATGATTATTTTCGTATTTCGTTGTTGGATTCAGGCATATGATGCACTCGGGTAATTTTGTATTTTAAAATAATATTAGTTAAGTATTGAACAAAATTATAGAAATAATAATAATAATTTTATGCAAAAAACAATCATTTTGACCTTTACCCCATTCATGAATGAAGCTTACAGTTGGAAATTTTGGAGGTATGTGTATTTTGTGAGGGCTGTAATGTACATTCATTTGTTGGATTAAATATGATATATTTTTTATTTGATTTTATTCAGGACTACTTATTGTCAAGATAAAATTTCATCAAAGCAGTGTCAATTGTATAATAATTTTATTAATAACATTTCACTCACAAAAAAATGAAAAAATAAAAGCTTTACGATTTCACAAAACCTTTCATGCATGCAAAATATATCAATCTTTTGTAAAAAATTAAATATCGTCTAAAAATAAAATGCATTTATTTAAACTCATTTTTACAGTTGACCTTATTTATTTTTGGAATGATTTGTTTTTTTTTTATCTCTAAACCATGTAGTTATTCAATCAAACTGACTATGCTTGTTCTGTTCCAAACTTCTCATTTCGTCTGACGCTGTCAAATAAAAAATAGTATTCTTTATATAGTTTTTGAACTTTATTTAGATTTGTGATCAACAGAGGGAGTCACAATACCATTACAATAATACTAATATACATAAACAAAGAGCACATAGTATTTATGTCATTTTGAAAACTTACGTTGAATAATCTGTGTAAATTTTCTAATGAATTAATTAATATTTTCACTCTTGTGCATTGTGTTGATTAGTAATTCTCGTTGAAACTGCAGTTATAATAAGTGGCGGCTACTAAAAGTGTTTTAGAAGTGCTGTCAAAATACAAGAGCAACAGTATTATAACCTCTAACTCTGATCGCCATTTAAATAATATTTATTTGTAACTACAGTGACAAGGTTAGAAGGGTCGGATGTGATTATTCTTGAACTCTTGTTGTTACCTCCTCACGGTGTTTCATTGTAAGTAAATTTAAATCATTTCTCTTTATTTCATCATTTATACTGTGTTCAGTTTTTTTGATAACAAAATGCGTTCAGACATAAAATGAAAATTGTGAAATAAAACGGAACAAATATCATTTTTATACTTAATTACTATCTATAATCATTAACTTGATTAATTGTATTCTTGCATGACACATTATCAACCATCAATAATGTCGCAGATATATGAAATCTATATTAGTTATTATATCTATTATTATAGTTATTAATAGCATAATATAATATAAGTTATCCAATATTTCTATTGGAATTCTATGTCCTTTTAATTTCAGAATGTGCAATATCAAAGTTTATTTTCCATTATCTTAAGAGAAACAAATCAAATCAGTTTCTTTTTTATAAAGCTTTATATTATATTTGGATATTTCCCTACAGGAAAGTTAATGCAACATTGACACTAAAAACTTTTTAAACTGTTTTTTAAGTCAGCACATAGAGCTTAATTAATATTTAAGTTTTACACAGTTTTTTTGTCCATTATGATGTAACCAGTTGCTATAAATTCTAAGTTAGAGTTTAAATAACAAAAAAAATACATTGCATTACAACATTTCACCAAACATGTTTTGACACAACATTAATTGTTATATTTTTTGACGAAAAATAAAAACATAATAAGGATATAAAGTAACCATTTGAGTTCTGAGCAATGAAATGATTACTGTCCCACAGAGAGCGTATTTTTTAGAGCCCAAACAAAAAATTGTTGAAAAATTTATTCACAGTTGAGAATGCCTCAATAGTTGGTGAAACGCATACATTTATTTAAATAAAAAGTGTTATAAAACTTCTTAATTTGTTCATTTATATTTATTAATTTGTTTATATATAATTATAACCAAAATATTCATGTTTCATCTAATTTAAAAAATATATATTATCATGTTTTTGTTGCTTTTTAAAAATACATTTAGATTTAGCCTGATTAAACTACTGAAGATTCAATGACTTTCTAGGTTTTTGCTACCAGATTTGGTATTGTGGCTTTTTAGTTTAGCCATGTGTGGCGAATTTCTTTGCACCGTGTTGAAATATTGGAAATTCTCATCCCTAAACTTTTGAGTGTCATTCAACATTTTTATTTGTAAATCAATGGCTTTTTATTCTTTTTTTGTAAGTTATTTCACATGTTCCAAATGGTATTTGAAATGTGCAACATATGCCATAAATAAAAATGATATAGCTTATTATAAGATCATATATAATAACAATTAAATTTTATACAGAAATATTTTATTAGATTGTAAAAATAGTATTACCACTTTTTGAAAGGCCTTCATTATAAAATGTGAATTTATGGAGTTTATTGAAAAGTTATTAATTAAGTACTTTGTAAAACATAAAATATCATTTTACTTGGTAAGTTGTGCACGAGGAATTGATTTTGAATTGAAAGTTTTCAAATAAATACAGGTGACCCATTAAAAAAATTGTTCCCATACCAAAAATTAAAAAAAATTAAATTTATTTTAAAAAATATCTATAAAAAAATATTTTCTCATGTTACAGATTATGAAAGATTGAGAGCAATAACAATTCAACATGGCTTCAAAATTAAAAATATTTATTTATTTAAATATTTTATGGTATTTATCTAATTTATTTTTTCAAACATTAAAAATAAATAAATGTAAAATACTATATATAATGTATTTTACTATGGGGTAAAAGTGAGCAATTTTTTTTTTATAAATTTACTTAAAAAATATACCTTTGTTATTACTTTCTTCATTAATAAAGATATTGTTTAATTTTTATGATCTATTTTTTTTAATTTGTTCAGAGATTATTTTTTGCAACAATTACCAATGAGAAATACCTGTATTTCTTAAGATTTCTTATGTTATATTATACGTTCAACAGTGGACGGACACAGGCTGATGATGATGATGATGTTATATAGGGTCCGCCATCTAACTTTTTTTTTCAACTAGTGCTTATTTCGTGAATGGTAACACTTAGTTCTTGTCTGATTTCACAGATAATTAGTTTTATCTTTCCGCTGAACGAATATGGTTGTGTTTACGCTTGAACACTGAAAAATATTGCGACATTACTTTGAAAATCATGCTATTGTCCGCCATCTAACGTTTTTTTTTTCAACTAGTGCTTATTTCGTGAATAGTAACATTTAGCTCATGTCTGATTTGACAAATAATTATTTTTATCCTTCCGCTGAACGAATATGGTTGTGTATACGCTTGAACAACGCTGAGAAATATTACGACATTACTTTAAAAATCAGGCCATTTTTCTTCGAAAATGAGCAAGAAGTGGCCGTTACAGTCAATGGCGATCGTTATTGGGCCATTTTTGTTTACAAAAATTGAAGAAGAGGATATTGGCAACATTTGGTTTCAACAGGACGGCGCTACATGCCACACAGCCGAAGCTACACTCGATGTTTAGCGATGTTTTTCAAAAAAAAAAAAGTTATTTGGCAGACCCTATATATAATATTACATAATGAATACTGATAATCGGTGCAAAATATTTTAAAGGGCATCAACAATAGGATATAGTTCTGAATAATATTTGATAATATAAAATAGTTACCTTTTAAGGAAATTATGGCAGCGCCCTCTTGCAGACAAGACTCACACCAGGTAGAAAGGCTTATGATGACAACCATTATGAGTTTACTTCTTTTCTCAAATAAAACCTTTAATTTCTTTCAACATCAATTTCGGTGTAATTATACAATATAATAATAGTAATATATATATTTTTATTAAGATTATCATTCTTTATATTATCACAATAACCATGTTTTAACAATATAATAATAAGATTTATCTTTCATTATTTATATGTCATATGTTGACATTATTTATGTCATATTATGATTTTATTTATAGTAGTATTTTTTTGTAATTAACTTATTAACATTTGCCTATACTTTAATTATATACACCTTATTAGGTTTATGGTATAAGTGATTTATTGAAATAGCGTTTGTCAGGAGGTAATTATCATTAATATGTACAAATAAAAGTATTGCTATGTTGTTTATGTTAACATTGGCATTGACTAAAATAAAAATCGGAATCTAGAAGAACCATAATTTTCATTTGATCATATTTTATTTAAATTATATCCACCTAAATTATCTTTTGAGCTTTGAAGTTATCATTTTTCAACCTGTTTTTTGATTTATTTATTTTTGAATTTAAGAATTCTATATTACTTGTAAAATATGTGATTTTTCATAAATTTAATATAAAGTTTTTTTTGTACATCAATATTTTTTATTTACTCTTTATCTCAATTAATTGAAATAATTATCAGAGAGATATTACCTATGAAAGTTTGTCATTTAAGCTGTATATATGAAGGTAAATAATAACATTTTATATATATTATAACAGGCAGGATAGCAAAAATCGAATTACAGTTTTAAAAATCAAGTATATTGATTAAAATATATTACACAGATTTTTATAATCATCACCAAGTAAAAATTCATTAAAAATCACACTCCTATATATATATTAAATTATAATAGATGCACATTATAATATCAATAATCTTAATGTAAAACATATAAAAATAAAATCACATGATTATATTAAGATGTTGCTGCAATATTACTTGACAAAAATTTAACAATACCATTACAAGACAATATTAAAAAGTTGTGCAATCAAAGATGTGAAAAACACTTTGTTAGAGATTAATTAAAATGTTCTTCATTATAAACCCACATCGTTTAAGCACTTTAGAGATCATTTATTGTGGAGTTGTGTTTTGATGCAACACATTATATAATTAATTATATTAGTTAGGTAAGGTGTGCTATGGCAAGTATCCCGGTGGCACCGTGGGGGGCAAGACGGGCGGCTGAAGGGGTGGATGATGAATGTACTGCGGCTTGTCGTGGGTCTTCATGTGTCGGTTGAGAGCGCACTTCTGTATGAACGCTTGGCTACAAAGCTGACACTTGTGTGGCTTTTCTCCGGTGTGAGTCATCCTGTGATTCTTCAAGTCTTTTTGAGCCATGAATTTCATAGAGCAAAAATCACAGCCGAAAGGACGCTCCCCTAAAAACGCAGAAATATAAAGTTGAAATACGTTTGAAAGTGAGGCCAGTGATGTCATTTGATTCGCTTAACAGTGAATTAGATCAATATCGAAACTGATGATAGGGATTTGAGAATTCTAAAAAACTAATAGTTGTTATTCATTTTAATAAATATGTTTTCGTATTTCTTTGCTTCATGTTATTTTAAAACTGTAAAAAGGTAGATACGTGTACTGCAATAAATAAAGTCAACAGTTATACAAATGAATGAACTAGTCGTGTAACTTGTTTCTTAATCCTGACCTGTATGTGTTCTATTATGAACAAGGAGAAAGCTCTGTGTCTTAAACGCCTTATCGCACATCTTACATGCGTAAGGCTTTTTATCAGAATGTGACCGCATGTGCTTATCGAGGTCCCCTTTCACATAGAAATGCATATCACACACGGTGCAGGGAATGTTCTTAATTCCAGTGTGACGGATGAGATGAATTTTCAGGTTACCGGGTTGGATGAACTTTTTCCCGCATTGATCGCAGGCATAAAGCTTCTCTCCAGTATGCTGTACCAAATGAGTCTAAAACAGAAAGTATTTTAAATCAATTAATAATTCACTCTCAGTAGCAGTTGATTTGTCTATTATTTGGTGGGTATGTAGCGTAACAGTCGTAAGTACCTTCAGATTGCTGGGCTGCACGAACTTGGCTCCGCATTCGTGGCAGACGTACTTCTTGATGCCGGCGTGCGCTCTCTCGTGGCTCTTGAGCACATTCAGATAAGCAAAATCTTTACAACAAATGTTGCACTTGTATTTACGAATGCCCGTGTGGACGCGCATGTGGCTGTTCAGATTGTTAAAGCTTGTGAATTCCTTGTTGCATTCCTTGCACACTATGTCGGGCTAAAACAATACTCGGCGATATGGTGACTAGGGGTGCGCAATGTACTAAGCTTTGTCATATCGTAAACAGAAATATTTTAGAAAAATATCTATTATTTTGATATTATAAATGAAAAGTTACAATATATCTTCCAAAAATGAATACCTTTTAATGTTTATAATGAATCAGTTATACTTATCAATAAATTCAAGTGAAAAAATGGATTCAAAATTTTAACATCAATGATTTTAAATTAATGAACATTTTTTCAATGATTTCAGGAGTACAAGGGTTGGGTTGTTGTATGATTGACATTGATTAAATAATTTTTTAAGTTTTTTATTTTTCAATTTATGCTGAGTGCGAAATGAAATGCCAACAATCCAAAATATACGCAATGAACACACGGGCATTCCGAAATACGTAGATGCATATACATGATAATATAATATCAATAATAGTGTCCTATACTATGTTAACATATCAATTTGTATTAAAATTCTTCGAACATAATATTTTCCTCATTATTTACATGTTGAATTATATCTATGAGACATTATTTTTACAGCACTATGCCATATTCAAAAATCAATTGTTAAAATGATAATTTTTTTGGAAGTGTTCTCTTTTATTTTTTAATGGGGATAGTATTGACACTAACAGAGCCTAAACATTTGTTTTTATGTTTTCAAAATTTGAACGTACCAATCAAAATAACATTTTAAAATAATTGGCTCATACGCAGTATTGAGTTCACAAAGATGATGATTGTCATTTTAAAAAACTGATTTTTATTACAATAAACAAGAATGAAAAAGTAATCTATTCAAAAAATGAATTGCCAATGCCCTAGCCAGTGTGTGAGCAATTGGCAATTTGTTTTTTAATTCAAGTAGACTTTGGTATGCTCTTCCAACATCTGTTTCCTCTATCATCACAATCTGAATTTCTCCCAGATTCAAATTAATAACAATTCCAATCTAAGTAAGTAAATATATTGGTCACGTAGCCGGCTGGCCAACATTTCGGAGATGTTAATATAAAGAATAAAACCATTTGACACTAATAATGTTATTATATTTACCTTTAATCCAAAATGGCTTCTCATGTGAGCCTCCAGTTTGTCATATTTATGAAAGGCTTTATCGCATTTGGGACATTTAAGACTTTTTACTTTCTTGGGCTTCTCTTTCTTAATTTTTCCTTTCTTCTTCTTTTTCTTTGAAGATTTTTGGGATCTTAAAAAAAAGGATTAATTGTTTTGAGTGGTTTAATTACCATCTTAAAATTCGGACAGCTCTTAATTATTATTATTATTATCTTAATTATATTATGCAAAATATAATATTTCTCTATCAATTGGTACCATATATAGTAAGTACTGTTTGAAAATTTAAAAAAATTGCTTGCTATGTATCTTATAATAAGTCAAGCTAATATACAAACTTCTTGGATTTCTTTCCTTCATAATCATCGTTGCTAAAAGCATCTTCCACATCAGAGTGCAAGTCAGGAAGTGAAGATGGAGATTTGATAGGAAGAACAGCTCCAGAAGAAAGAGGCTCGGTAGTCAGGCGCTCAACACCACTGGCGGCCACATTTACAAATTCGGTTAAACTCTCCTTCTTAATCTAATGGTTTGAAAAGACAAAGATCAATAAAAAACATTAAATAAAAAAATATCTGCTTAATCTCCCAGCATTTAAATTAAACATTTAAGTGGCATGCGTTCTTTATTCGTACCTGAGACTGGCCGTGGTAATGTCTTAGTGTTGCATCTGACCGAATAACCAATTGTTTGAAATAGTAAATTCTGTTTAATAAATCTAGGCAAGGTTGACAAAGCAAGCCTGGGAGACCATCAGTCTCTGCTACCTGTAAAAAACTTGTTTTTTTTTTATCTTATCTATCATACACACGAGAATGCACCCAAAAAATAAAGTTTTATAAACATAAGTGTTGTAGTCTGGAGTATTAATATGCAAACAAAAGATAATATTTCATCTGTAACATAAACACAAAAATCCTAATAATAATAATAAAATATCGTACCTGAACTGAAGTGCAATATAAAAATACTTCCGCGGAACAAGTCCTAAAAATATTCTGAAGATGATCACTTCCAGACAAACAAGCTCGACATATACTATTGAAATCAAGGTGTTCAGGCCCAATTTTCTCGAAATTAAATGATGTAGTTTGAAAGCTTGATTCTCCGCGATAATATTCCATTGTACACAGTCAATAATAAACATATATAAACAAATAAATAAAAATTAAAAAAATAACATTTCACAATCCATCCAGTAAGTTGACAAGCTTAGTATATAGACAATATAGCAATTTTTGACATTTGAAAGCGCATAGACATTAAACTGTGTTTTCGGTGTTTATTTAGCTCTTACCCTGCCATTTACGCGCATAGACGTAAATCGCCAGTATGAATGTTTCGAATACATACTGAAATAGCTTGGCGTGTCATAGTTGACAGAGTATAATTCTTTGGCAGGAAGTGGGTTAATATGTAATGTGATTAACCCTTTCGTTACGACTCGGTGGAATACAAATCATACTGTCAATACGGCGAACAATCGTGTATTATTTGCTTACAATATATCGTAATGGTCATTTTATAATTAAAAATTAAGAGTGAACTTGTTTTAGATAATAAAAACATTATTTTATTAACACTAAATAAAAATTTAAATAGTTATATTTGTAAAACAAAAGCTTTTTAACCCTTTCATTACGCTCGGTTTGAATACAAATTATACTGTCAATTATAAAAGTAGTATTTGAAGCATAAATTTACTTATTTGTTATATTTTCATATATCAAATTGGTTCTTGTATCCTTTAACGATGATGGATAAAAAACTATTCTAAGAAAGTAGCAAAATGATATATCACGTCAACCGATGTCAACGGTCGGGGAATCTTATGACGGCATATACCGACAAAGATATATATATATATAGATATATCGTGAAATAGTACTTATAATATTTAAAAATCTTTGCAGTACGGGTGAGTGGAAATTAACAGTAACCAATCACTTATACGTCCGCAGATAGCGGACGTATAAGTGATTGGCTCCGGTAGTTCGGACGAGTGTTTATTCGTGTAACAATAATATATAGCAAAAATTTTAAAAAAAGTTTCATAAAGTGTACGCACCCATCTGGGTGGTTGGAACCATGGAGACGGAGGAATTGTTTAAAGATTTAAAGGAACTGATCAGTAAAATCAGTTCTGCAAAAGACAACAAAATTAAAAGCCAAATTGAGAGAAATTTGAACGAGATTGAGGAGGCGACAAAAACCGAAAAAATAAATTACCAACGACGAATAATAGAACTACAAAATGAAATAATACAGAGCAATAAGCAACACACAAAAAAAATAGAAGAACTGACAAAGACCCAGATATCATATGCAACAATTACAAGAAGTGCAGCAAAAGATACAACAAACTATAAAACAATCTACAATACTAAACAAGACACAAAACACGCAATTATTATCGAATCAAAAAAGAATGCAAATGCCGAAACAATAAAAAATAATATTACAAAAAACATAAACCTAAATAAAATGAAAATGGGTATCATAAGCTTTAAAAAAATCGGTGAACAGAAAAACCTAATCATCTGTGCAACAAAAGAGGAAGCAAACTCACGGTGTAAAGAAATTAACAATAAAATTGGTGACGAAGTTACGGCTGAGGAAATAAAAAAACTACCTAACCTAATTATAAAGAAGCTACAAAAAAACATGAGTGAGAGTGATCTTATAAGTAACATCGTGAACCAAAACGGACTGAACGAAGAGGACACGACAAAAATAAAATTGATAAAAGAAATAAAAATAAAAAAAAACAATGATGGAAAAGATTGGGATACCACTAACTATATTATTCAAGTAACGCCTACCATAAGAAGCCAACTAATTGAGAAAAAAAAAATTAACATTGGATACAGCCGAGTGAACATTGAGGACTGCAACCCACTAATGCAGTGTTTCCACTGCCAAAAGTTTGGCCACACAGCAGCAAGATGTCTAGCCAAGACCCAACTTCCCATCTGCTTGTACTGTGCAGGTAGCCACAATCACATAAATTGTAAGAGTAAGGAAACACCCGTTTGTAACAACTGCACGAATTCAAATAAAATCCACAAAACAAACACACCTACTAACCATAACTCCAATAGCCACCTTTGCATTGTAAGAGATAAAATGATGAAAATAGCATATAGTCGAATTGAATTTGGCTGAATATATATATTCTTCAGCTAATAAAAAATGTACATTTTATATCATTTCAATATAAATACTTACAAACTACTGAATTAAATCAAAAACTAAATAAAAATGAATGACTTCACATGCAACAATATTAATGACAAAATTCAAATAAAAGAACTTATACATGACTCGATAGAAAACCTCAACCAGTTGGTACATAATAATGAATTCTCACTTACAACTTACCACATATTAACTGAATTAAACTACCTACAGTGTATAAATAATATCACGAGAAATATTTGCAACAATATTAATGATAAAATGACGTCACTGCATAAGAAATTGAAATAATGAAATGTACTAAAGATGTATTATTAATTTATATATACTTTAGATTTAATTCTATTTATAGTATCTTAAAATTTTAATTATATAATGTTAGTATCATATCAAAATTATGACAATGTATAAATGTGTATATGTAAAATTCTGTATAAATATATAACTGTAAAATAACATAGATGAATCCCACGCCACACACAAGATCTTATCTTTAAGTGGTGTGGTAAGCGAATTTAAAAAAAAAAGAAAAAAAAAAAAAAGATGGAATGTAAATTACTGTGTAAAAATGTATCTTTTTATATTTGTTTAAATAAAAAAAAAATATATATATAGGCTTAAAAAAACATTAACTTAAAAAATTTACGTAATTACTTAACCATCTTTTTTCGGTACCTACACATAATGCTTCCTTTTGTCTATGGCAGATATTTTTATTTCAAATGTCAAGATATTTCGTGGAGTCAATAATATGTTCTATAATTTAAGATGGATTTTCATAAAACGTGTAGATCATGTTTGGCGACAAAGGAAGAATTGTACAATTTATTTTTGACGTCAACTGTAGAAATGTTTTCTTTTTGCACTTCCATTCAGGTAAACCGTATTGTAGCGCCTTTGTCAATTTGTTTATTATTGTTGTTTAGCCATCTAATAAAGAGTATTTTTTGTTTTATGTATGAAATAGGTCTCTGAAAGTGATTCTTTACCGAAGACTCTATGTTATTCTTGTTTTGATCTTTTGAATAAACTATTTTTCTTCAAACAACAATGTGTTCGGTCTGATCAAACATTGCAT
Source organism: Glossosoma conforme (assembly GCA_022606575.1). Taxonomy (NCBI): domain Eukaryota; kingdom Metazoa; phylum Arthropoda; class Insecta; order Trichoptera; family Glossosomatidae; genus Glossosoma; species Glossosoma conforme. The sequence continues at coordinate 789,102 of JAGTXR010000189.1, read as the reverse complement.
GAATACATTAAATCTCAGGAGGATATCAAGCCATCAAAAACAATCAAAATTGAAATTACTCCGGACATTTTTCTTTCTAACCAAAAGTCTAATGATGGTGAACTTAAAAAATTAGCTGCTATTGATGATTCAAGTAAGTGTTGATTAAAAATGGATTGAATTTTATTTATTTTGTAAATGATCCTTACATTATTAAAGAAGACTTGTAAATAATTTTCAAGATCATCACGTTGACTGAATAGAAATATGCATAATTATTACCACACTTATATTTGATACTTTATTAAAACATCTAAATTTACTCAGTTATCAAATGATAAATGTTTTCTTCAGTATTTATTCTTATAATATATAAAATAACCATTCTTTATTTTATAATTCAATTTAGATGACAAGGATGATCGCACACAAAATATATTTTCAGCCGATTCTCACGATTTTGATGACAACTGTTGTGAAACTACTTATAATACAGATCTTTTATGTTCCAACAAACATTACAATAATAAAAAGAGTAAAGTGTAAGTTAATACATAGTTTATATTTCTCATCTTGGTTTTGTCTATGAAATCTCTAATTTTAATAAGAAGAATAATTAAATTCATGGATTTCGGGTTGAGCCAGAATTGATGATTTATTTTATATTTCTTCCGCCATTACAAGGGTCAGGCTGAGATTTGTTTAATGACCTGTTATGCCACTAGGTAGCTTGGCTATCAGATCAGTGTACCTGCTCGAACATGTGAGGTATATATAGTATGACTATTCCCTATCTTTTTCTGAAAGAGAAATGGAAGCCACGCTGTCCTGCAGAATGTCTGATGGATATCCCACGATTTCACATTCGAGCTGGAAATCTTGGATCGTACAATTGGTAAAAAAAGCGCCTCTAGTAAAGGAGACCAGCAAAATAAAGACACATCTGACCAATATCATATTCATTAGACAGGATTGTTCTCAGATTAGTATACATTCCAACTTTGGTGGTATGTCCTAAAGAAGAAGATCCCTGCCTCACACAAGGCTTCCACCATCTGTACCACATTGGACAGAGAATACTTTACCTCTCAAGAGCCTCGAAGAGGTGCATTCAGCTGTTATCTAAGCTATATGTACCTGGAGCGTTGCTCAAGTACCATATTAAATGATTTATCAAAACCTAGCTACCATATGAATATTGTATATTTGTCCAAGAAACCAAAATAAAATTTAAAGTTTTTAACTTTTAGTAAAAAGAAAAAACTCGAGAAATTGTTGAAGATAAAAGGAAAAAGATTTTTAGAAGAAAGAAAAAACTTAAATTTAAATTATCCGTGTGTGCAATGCAATAAGAAATTTGCTTATCCTGAGAGACTGGAAGCTCACATGCTGATTCATGAAGGTTTAAAGGTCAGTAATTGGCTATTTATTACGTTACCAATCATTAGAAAACTATTTAAAAATTAATATATATTTACAGAAGGAAATAGTGTGTCATATCTGCAACAAAAAGTTTAAGCAATGGGATGGACTGCGAAGACATCGAGAATTTGTTCATATGTCGGCTGGAAAAACATTAGAATGCCCGACTTGTGGAAAACTTTATAAAACGATAATGACATTACGACATCATCAAAAGATCCATCAAGAGAGAAAGGACTTTGTGTGTCACATATGTGGAGGTTCTTACAGATCAGCAGGAGGTTTACAGGTAACGCATCAATCGGACTAATATAAATAACTTACATCAGTCCTTATAATTAACAGTGTTTTGTTGTTTAATTAATTTTTATTTCAATTTTCAGAATCATGTTGAAACACACAGAGAAAATCGAGAAAAAAATCACGAATGCACAGTTTGTGGTAAAAAGTTTGTTTCCAGCAGTTATCTAACTTCTCACATGTTTCGCCACAAAGAGAGGCGCTTTGTGTGCCACATTTGCCGATTTCCATTCTTCACCAAGGCTGACCTCACCAGACACATGCTCATCCATAATGGAATAAAGCCCTTTGTTTGTGAAATATGCAACAAAGCATACTCAACCAAATCATTCCTGATAGAACATGGCAGAACACATTCAGGAGAAAGGCCTTTCAGTTGTGACTATTGCGCCATGAACTTCATATCAAAGAGGCGACTGATCGACCATCGAAGAACCCACACGGGAGAGAAGCCTCACAAGTGCGACAAGTGCAACCAAGCCTTCATCCAGCGGGGTTCCCTGACACGCCATTTGAAAGTACACGATAAGTTAAGATACACAGAAGGAAGTGGTGTCAATTCGGCTCCATTAAATAGCGATGCGAATTTTATAATCGCAGATATTTAAGGATTTTGTATAATCTCTAATAATAGCATATAATCAAGTTGATACTAAAGATAAAATAAAACATATGTCATTTAACCACGCCACGCTGTTGTAATTTTTTTTCCAAAAAGTAGTTTATTAACATATATGTCTTATTCAGTAGGCACACAGCAGATATATATTTGTCTAGTCTTTGTAAATATGAAGAAGTAAAGTGATTCCATAAATTTACAAGCCATGATCCATGCCTACCCAAGAAAATATTTCAGTAGCTGATTATCAACTGTTTTTGTCCTTTCGAGTTTTTAGCCTCCTTTTTATCCCATTAACCGACTTTGCTTTATCAAGCTTTCAACAATCTTACTTTCTATTATTTACATTGGAAATTTAATTTCATAAATACTTAATTATGCTGATGCTCTCAGATTAATAATTTTACATATATACTTATTTGTTGCTCATTAAAAAATTATATGTAATATTTCAAAATTGTGCAATAAATTATTTTATACCTATTTTTTATTTTGAAATTCATCTAATATACACCATGATTAAGCATAAGGTATACAATACATATACTTTTTGTTGTATAATTTATGCCTGGATTAAAAGGTTACTAAAATTTTTATATTACCACATTGCTTAATGCATAAAAAATACTTTTGATAAATACAAGTATATTTCTAAACTGACAAGACTAAAGTCTTTTGGTTTGTTGGCAATAGTTTCAAAGTTATGAAATTGCTTTGACTATTAGGACTGCCAAGGCATAACAATGATACTTAATGTTATATATTAAAAATTGGTAATTAACGTAAAAACAATTGAATATTAAAAAATATATATTAGAACTTTTTGTCCAATATGTTTGTCGAACTCATTCTTACTTTCTACTCTCTACTTTCCTCATGGCTTGCGTATATAAATGTAATATCCAGTTAAGAGGATAAGTAATGTAGGTGGGAATAATAAATGAAAAGAAAACAAGATTATTTTTTAATTATCAGTTTATTCAACATAATGCAAGTCACATTCACAGGAATAAAAAGGTAATTTTTTTATAGAATTAAAATAGGTGTATTTTTACTTCTTTGCGGTAGTGACAGCCGCCTCATCCTCTCGAGCGTAGGACTGCAGGAGCTCGTCCTTCTTGGTGGCGATCCTCTCCTCCCTGCGCTTGCGAGCCTCGCGCACTCTGTTCCTGCGGGCCTCGGCCTGGTCACTGTGAATGTAAATTGACGTTAATAAAAATAACAAAAACATATTTACTGCATACATTCTTAATTTATGAATAAAACTGGTATATATATTTGACCGTTTGAGTGCCAATAATTCATAATAGTTAGTTCCAAAATACCAACAAAAATTCATATTTCCAAAAAATCTTTTAACTTCATAAAAATTCTATTGATTTAGGATTTTTTATTTATATTGAACTTATTGAAAATGAATTGACATTAAAATGCGAGCATTGAACAAACACATGCGGCACGAGAGAAGTTTGAATTTGCACTGAAGTAATCAAGGATAATCAACAGAATTGCATTCTTCGGGAAATTTTGAATCGACGATTGGCAGTTTAAAAAATATACATAAATAACTACATTTTAGATAGAAGCATTGAGTACATTTTAAAATTCATATTTCTAATAATTTAAAGATAATAGAACAACTAACAGAAGTTAAATTAAAAACATTACATTCTAATTATTATTTTATTGTAATTAATTTCAAAATCATTACACTCCCAAAAGTGGTATTTATAAAGTTGCATTATTGATAATTGCTTGTACTACTCATAACCGGTTAAATGCTACAGCTTGAGTCACACAGAGCAGCACTATAATAATAATAACAGCCCAGTGTGACTGACACTTAATGGAAATACTTGATACTTATTTAACTATCTATACAGTATTATATGTTTATCTATATAAGAAGTATAGTATTGAATTGTGCTGCCATTTTTAAAAGATATTGTCAATTCAAGCGACTGACTATGATTAAATTTGCATTGAAATGCTTTGTAAAATGAGTGTTAAGTTGACAAACCTCAGCATCTTGGTACGGGCCTTCTCAGCCTTCTTCTTGTGGATGTACTCCATGAGGACGCGCTTGTTCTTGAACACATTACCCTTTGACTTCATGTACAGGGTGTGGTATAAGTGCCGGTCAATTTTTTTGCCTTCATGGTACTTCTTCAGTAAGCGACGGAGAACTTGCATTCTTTGCACCCAGAGTAACTGTTGACAAACAAGAAGAATAAGTTTCGGTACATGTCGGGACCAATTATATTGAATGGATATACATTTCCGAAATACAAAACATACAATATTGTCATTTTAATTAAGTATTTTCATAAGTAGTTCAGTATACGGTTTTTATATGATTAATTTACATCTCTATATATGTATTAAAAATTATAGTAATATACTTGTTGCATCCATGAATACCAATTTTTAGTGATGGGCACAGTAGGTGTCACTTAAATTACATCAGACAATGAGTGCTTCGTACATTTATGTGTGTGATTGCGATGAGTATTTTTTTTTTAAATAGCGAATTAAAAAAAAAACCTCAAAACTAATGTGGATTTAAATATTTATTTTAAATCTAGTGTGAGATCCAGATCTGATGTGGACCATAATGACAATCCATGGTTATCACTATCCGTGTCAAAAAGATTCTCAAGATATGTTATTTATTATAAAAATATTCCTGAATGATAAAGTGGGCTGCTTGGCCCTATAAGGAACAGATAATAACTAAATAAAACATATTTATACAAAATATTACATGTAGCCATGTTAATCAAACACTTTGATGAGACGGGACAAAGACTCGAAGCAGCTGTTTGCACACTCAGTGGTTTGCACGAAAGGAGTTGGCATTCAAGAGATTGCAGCAAATAACAGGTTAATTGACGAAAGAATGCTTGAGAGTGAATGAAAGAGTTACTTTTATAGAGTTCATTGGGTGGAATTTGCATAATTTTTACCACAAATATTTTTGAACATTCGGCTATGACAGGCCATTACACGTGATAGGTCAGTCCCGCACTAGACATGAGCACTTGCAGATATTTAAAAATAATTATAGGAAATTGAGATAGTAGAATCAAATTCATCTCTCACATGGTAAGCGATTGCTTTACTTCTATCCCAATATTCTTAATTTTGTCTAAACTAACATAACAGCACCTGTTGTATGAATATTCAAATTTATTATAGCATTATGACTGTAAGTTTGAGTACCAGTGTACCTAGCTGACGATGCATCATCACCATGTTAGCTGTGGTTAAGACTTACTTTTTGGGGCATGCGAGAGTTGGCCGTACCCTTCCGCTTGCCCATGCCGCAGTGGCGCCCCTTGCTGCGGGCTTCCTTGTTCTTGCGCACGCGCGCCCGGGAGTGGATGGCCACGGGCTTCTTGATGACAATACCATCCTTGATCAGCTTTCGGATGTTCTGTCCTAAAATTAAAAAATTACCACTTTGTTTAATAATAGTCCAAAACTCGGTAACATTTCACAATTACTGTATAAACACAGTCAACACTACACACACAGCTGATATTATTGTCACATATTAGGAACATCAATAAATTCGTATCAAAATAAGTTTAAATTTTATAGGATCTTGTACAGTAGCTTTATAACAAGAGACATAATGGCTCTAAATAAACTATTAGATTTACCATAGTAAATTTTCATACCAATTTTCTGTCAAAGGTAATATTTTAAAAATATGAATGATAAAATGATTTATATGTTTTGAAAAACACAGTTTACATAGTCTTTAAATCCTATCTAACCCCACTAGATTACGTATTAGATGGCGTATTCAGGAAGTTTTTAGTCTTCGTCTTCACTGTCAAACGTTGTACATAGTGTGAACCATGCCACAATAATAGAAAAGAGATCAAATTGATAATTAGGAGTAGTGCAGTATTTACAAAATCTTGTTAAATTTTGACGATGTTTTACCTCACTATGTTCCACTAACAACACAACACGTGAGGGTTTGATGTGATTGTCAAATTATAATAATATAATAAAAAGAAAGGAACGTACTTGAATTGGTGTTTGAAATTTCATTGATTTCATTAGGGTCCAACCACACTTTCTTTTTTCCACATCGCATTACAGAGGCTGCTAGCCTCTTCTGCACCTTGAGCGAACTGAAAAACAGAAGTTCACATGAGATTACGGATTTATTAACAGCGATAATTATAGATGTACAGGGTGAAAATTCTACGCGGTCAAGATTAGCTTCGATTAGAATTATCTTAAAAGAAGATTTGCTTATTCATATGAATATGAAAGGTTTACATGTGGTAGCGCCATGTTACTTATTGAAACTTCAACCAACATAACCTAATAGATGACAAACACGTTATAAAATAAGATAATAATATTTTTAAACTTCTCTAAACATCGCATAATTTTAAGCATAAAATTCTATGGCGTTTTGTAAAGATAATATATATAAATTGAATCGATTTCATATAATATTTGAGGATCGCTCACCTCATGATGCCGCACACGATTTCAACGTGTCTGGAAAGAAATAAAGATGGCTGCGCCGGATATACCTCAGTTTTTTGACCGAACTAAAATCAATGATACCAATTCAGCATATAATGCACTCGTTAGGTACAATATGTCGTATGCCTACTATTTAAAAAAAAATGCAAACAAAATATAGATTATCTTACTCTACACTGTATAATATCAACAGAAGATTGTGGTGGAATCTGATTTGTGTTTCCTATGGCGTTTTTAGTTAGTGAAAATAATTAATTCATATAATTTCAGTGTGCGGAGCAGTAATTATATTTAGACCATCTTCTAGACTTTAAAAGCTTTTAGACTCCAAAATTAAATAATTTTCACAAGTAAAACTTACCTGCAGCTGATACTTGGTATTTCTGCTAAATTTGAATGGAAGTAAGATTATTTTTATGTTCCGAAAATTAGTAGCAAAAACATGAAAATTCATTGATGCAAATAAAGTTTTAATATCCTGAAACAATTTGATGGTTGTTACCGGTCCGCGAAGTATTTTTGCCATTTTCACCATTTTTACCTATTGGTGGATGCTAAAACGTTGAAAACCACAGATCCAGAGACCTCCTGATCAATGTCGTAGAAGGTTTTAAATTAAAAATTCATAATTTAATTTCTGACTACATGTTCATGACCAAGTGTGTTCTTCCGTGATTAATTTATTTTAGTTACCGCTCTTTTTAAATGTAATAATTCAAATCGTAGATATGCAGTTTTTAGCTATACTCAAACCATGCCAATAATCATAAAATCCACGGATGAGATTTCTTCATCACTGTATATCAGTATTCTTCCAACAAATGTTTATTTAAAAAAAAATCATCGCACGACTCTTAAATAAAAAGGCAGATGAGTGTTCAAAAATATTCCTGTGACACAACAATTGCTTATTCTTAAAATCTTAAATTATCATCGTAATCGTAATGGAAGGCCGTCGGGTTTTATAGATACATTGTTATTGGCGGAGGTTCAGAATGCGGAGCCCACAACTTGGAACCAGATGAAGATCATGGGAACTGACAGAAATTTATGGCGACTATTTGTGGCGACCATATACTTCACCTAAGAAACGAATATGGAACAAGAAAAATAAATTTGTCGTAATATTGTTTTGTTGCAAATATGTAAGTCTATGATCATTGTATGACGCAAGCTTATGGTATGACGTCTGTCACAATATAAAGAAGATGTGACGTTTCATCTTTCATCTCAGTTTACAACAACATTCATTGCGTAAAGTCCAAGCAGGTTTTAAAGAACAGCCAGATTTCTCTTTAATATTATTTAGAAATCTTATTGTACTGCAAGTAACAGTTTTGATTTAAGATTGATAAACAAAAGCTGTATTATTAAGTGTTGATTATTACACAAAAGTTTATGTTGATTATAACAATTATTATAATTAATTGATTAAAGTGAAAGTTAATTATGGCTTTAACGTGTAATGCAGATTTGCAGAAAGAAAGGGACAAATGTTCCTTTAATCCTAAGGAATTAACCCGGCTACTGGATGGAGATGAAAAGAAAACGCAAGAAAGGAAAAAGACAGGTAAATACAATTGTTTTCAGTTTGTCTTATCAATAATTTCGCCAAATCAAGTATTTCACTTCATTTTATAATACCAAAAGTTGTATTTAAAATACATATTTGTAATTATACAACCTTAATTTAAAAATTGATATGTTACACTATTTAATGATGAAATCAATTCATTAGAAAATGAAACTGCCTTCAGCCATTATTGATAGAAAATTGACTCATATAAAATTTAGAAAGAAATGGGTTTTGCCAATCGTAATATTTTTTGTGTATAAATAATTAATTTTTAACAAAGCGTCGTATAATAATGAACTATCCATTCATTTTGATAAATTTAGTTATTATTAAGAATCTTTTTTTTTCAACAATATTCAATATTATGTATTCAGTATATGAATCATGTCGGTCCCCTAACGTTGAAAGTATACTTCTGTCTTAACTCTCACCTCTAAAAGCTTCTGAAGGTTTCTTAGACTCATCTAGATCCGTAACATATATGACTGCATATTATTTTTGAGAAATGGATGTCTTTAAATTTTCAGAACAGTACTTTCTGTCCGACCCTGCCTTGAAGGACGCCATCTTACCAGAATATTTAAGTCATAAAGAAAAGTATGAAGAATCTATTCGGAAGGCATGTATCGTATTTAAAAAGATTCAAGTCTTGGAAGAACAAGAAGGAGGTGGAATGCAGTTTTACCGGTATTTTTTGCAACATATTAAAGCATAATTACTTTGAACTCACAAATAACACTCCATCAACAAAAAATAAAATCTTCATAAAAAACAGATATTGTTGAACACGTACCTATTGAGCAGATATCACTGCTCAGTACATGCACACTCAATGACAACTACAGCATAACTTTGATAATTGACACTTAAGTATTATTTTATGGTTAAAGTTACTTACAGCTAATTACTGCTAATTGCTTACTTACAGACAATTATATTTACTATTGCTGTATACAAGTATGAAATCATTAATCTTTTTGATTGAACGCCATCGACGTCGCCCACTTCTGGGCAGACAGGATCTGACCCTGTTGTTTCCGACACGATTATATATATATAATCTTTTGATTGAAAATTCTTGTGTAATTCTACATTCATATTGTATATATTTTTTTTCATTAGCCTTGTGTGATCAATTTTCGATTATATTTTAGTTCCCTTGCATTAAATTAGTGTAAGATAATTTTTTTAGCCAAAAAAAAATATTCAGTAGGTTCTTAAAAAATATTTTTTATAAAATTGATCACAAACATTTTTGTTATATTCTTAGCTAGATAGAATAATGTTTAACCTTGACTATGAAAATACATCATAAGTGTAATTATCATTAGATTGTGCTTCTCAGTTACATACAGACTTATGGTACAAGGTTTATATATTTACATAAATTAACTGCTTATTACACTTACAACAAAATTAAACATTGAAACTCAATTAAATTATTAAATGTCTATTATAGTCGAAATATTATTACTATATAATGGTATTTCAATTTGAAAAAAAAATACAATATTTTTATTTTGACGCATTTCGTTTTATTGACAGGCAAAGAAGCGCTTTTGGAATGATCATTCGGTCATAAAAGAGCGCTATACAAATACTAATTTGATAATAATAAATAATTTAAGAGCATCTTGGGATATTTTATTATATTTTAATTTATTATAATGTATTGTATTACATACTAGTATTTTGTAGTACTAATGGTTTTCAGTCAATCTATTATATATCTAGTGACTAAGCAAAAAAATGTTGCTTTTAAGGGATATACTCGGTGGTATGCTGGGGTCTGCCATTATGAAGGATGGATCACCTATGACCTTGCACTACGTTATGTTTATTCCCTCCATTATGGGGCAGGGAACTGTCGCACAACAAGCTGAGTGGATTTCGAGAGCTTGGAATTGTAATATAATCGGCACGTATGCACAGGTATTTTAATAATCATAGTTGGATTTATAGTAATATATTAATATTGTTTTCATAATCATTTTGTGATCAAAAAAATATACCACCAAGTTAAAAGTAAAACGGTAATTTGATGCTCTCTTTCTGTGTTTCATGACAATACCATTTTTTTTCAAAATGTTCCAGCAAAAAACCCAGACAGAAAGAATAAGCGTTCAATAACAATCCCAGTGGTACATTCAACTAATACAAAAGCAAAAAAAACTGCATTTAATGTGACAATCAAACATAAAACTTATTTCGATTTTTTCGATCGATATTTCTTGGTGGTATTCCATAATATCAGATATAAATAACAGATTTTTTAGAATTTTATTCCACATAGATTTTTTTTGACGACATGTTTTTGCCAGTTCGGATGGCCATTTTCAAGTCAATTAGTTAAATGTGTGTTGGCCATCCAACCTGGCTGTGAAACATGTCGTCAAAAAAATAATATATATGGAATAAAATTCTAAAAAATATCTTATTTATACCCGAACATAAATCATTTTTTTGTACTTTAAACTCTTGATCAACAAAAATAATATATTTATAAAAAACTGATATTGTTAAACATGAACCTACTGAGACTTACTGCACTGATGGAAGAAGAGTACAGTAGTACCTTGACATACGAGTGCCCCAACATACGAGTTTTTTGAGATACGAACCGTCGAGCCAGATTTTGCTTTGAAATACGAGCAAAATTTGATATACGAGCAATCGGCTTAGCAAGAAACACTCAGAAAAAGTCACAACTGGTCGTGAATCGGAGCTATTTAATGACACTTTAAGATACAAGTAATTTGAAATACGAGCAAGGTTGCGGAACGAATTAAACTCGTTTGTTGAGGTACCACTGTATATACAATGTTTAGCCATTATTACATTAGGTAATATGGTTTTGTCAATAAAGAGATTAATTGAATTACAATTTATGTTTTTAAGATATATTTAAATTTTTCATAATCATATAAATTATATGAATATATTTTGATAAAAGTATGTGATTTTATCTTTTATCTACAGAATATGATTGATAATTTTATTTTTAAAAAATATTTTTTAAGATAAATACAAATGTATTTCTTTTTTTTATCTATGAGACATTCCTTAGATTTTTTTATTTCAATCCAATCAATATTGAGACACCATTTTCCACGTTTTATACCTATTGAGTATATTTGTTAAATATTAAATATTTTATTATATGCCATATACGGTCCCAACTAATAGGACAATATTGGTAACTATAAGCTGTCCTCAGGGATTTTGTCTACAGCCCGATACTTTATACTGTCCCAATTTCTACATACTTCCTGTACATCATGGTATTGGGGCTCACTAAAAAGGCAGTTATCACAAAATAATGGTGGCTTGAAAATTATTAGTATTTGACCGCCATTATGTCTAAAACATATCTCCAGCCGGTTCATGGTGTAGGAGGTTACTTTGGTGGGAACATAATCTCCATTTTTAAGAATTAATTATTGAAGATGGTCTCCAGGGAGGCCGAAACATGTAATCATTTAAAATAAATGTGAATCAAAACTAAATATTTTTAATTTATTAGTTTTTTAATTAAAATTAATTTAAAATTATAATCAATGCAGATGGATTAATAATTGTTTGATTTTTAATTTCCTAAAAAAAAGCGATGATATTCTTGCCTGCAAAATATTAGCAATTCATAGGTCAGCATTTCATAAAGTTTCAAGTGTGTTTATTTTAGTTTAAGTTTAAAATTATAATTTAAGAATTACCGCAAATATATTATTTTTGTAGACAGAACTCGGTCATGGAACATTCATCCGTGGTTTGGAAACTAGAGCCGACTATGATCCAACAACTAAAGAATTTGTTCTGCATAGTCCGACACTTACGTCTTATAAATGGTGGCCCGGTGGATGTGAGTTATAGACTTTAATCTATAAAGCGATACTTGTAATTTTTAGTTTGAAATGATAATGGAAAATGACTTTATTTTTACAGTGGGTCACACTGCTAACTATGCTATAGTTGTGGCACAATTATATACAAATGGAGTGTGTCATGGCATTCATCCGTTTATTGTGCAACTCAGAGATGAAGAAACACACATGCCATTACCCGGTATAAAAATTGGAGAAATTGGAACAAAACTTGGCATGAATGGGACAAATAATGGGTTTTTAGGCTTCGACAAAGTGAGAATACCAAGAGAACATTTGTTGATGAAGAACGCTCAAGTTTTAGAGGTAAAGTCACGTTTGACTGATTTCTTTAGTTTTAAATTTCGTTGTTTTTTTTTATATTTCATACAATAATACAATTAATGAATTTTAGGATGGAACTTACATTAAGTCACCCAGTTCCAAGCTGACGTATGGAACCATGATGTTTGTTCGGGTGGTTTTAGTCCAAGACATGGTTAATTATTTATCAAAAGCTGTTACTATAGCTACCCGATACTCTGCAGTGAGAAGACAGTCTCAACCTAAACCTGAGTATGTATACATCATTACAGATAACATTCATAATTAATTACTTGTGATTATGCGTAATAACAATAACATTTCTATCTTTAACTGAATTATTCTAGTCACCGCATAGTTATGACAGTGTGTTAACTTTTAAACGCCCAGTGGTTCCATACGGGACCGCAAATTTGCGACGTTCAACGCCCTATCAGACCAATGTTTGTAATGTTTCGTCGCACAATATATTTTTCCATGAACTTACTTTAATACTATTATTACAAATTAATGTAATACAATTGTGAAATGAACCATAAGCACTCCTGTATGGGACCGTAGGGCATTGAACGATGCAAATCTGCGGTCCTGTAAGTAAACCACTGGGCGTTTAAAGGTTAAATATCATTTAAATGAGATGGTGAAATAAGAGTAAACCATTATGAATTAAATGTAAATTTCTATTAAAATAGTAAACGTCTTATTGACATTTTTTGGCATTGATATGAATTGACTACAGTATAACTGAAGTATTACTTGCTTAAATGTTTCATTGAATTGAATATTTTCAGTGAACCTGAGCCTCAAATAATGGATTACGTGACGCAGCAATACAAGCTCTTCCCCAACATCGCGGCTTGCTACGCCTTCAAGCTGGCAGCCACTTGGCTTTGGGATCATTACAATAATGTCTCTTCAGAACTAGAAACAGGGGATTTGGATAGATTACCAGAGGTATGCATTCATTTATATTTAAATTATATTAGACCAAAATCTTAGGTAATTAAATATTTTCAGTTTTTAATAATGCAATAAGATTATTCTTCTTTTTTTATTATTGCTGAATTTAAAAATAAAACTATGTTTTATCAAATTTGGTCAAAATTTTAAAGCCATTTGTCAACTTTTTTCACCAACAAACTCAGTTTCAAAACAAGGACAGAAAAGAAAATTAAAAAAAAATATTACACAAACTTTGGATATCTGAATTTATGATAACAATGTCTTTTCAATTGTGTATAAATTGGTACATCTCTTAACTGGTGTAAATAATCTTGTAATTTCATGAGTAAATAATCTATTTTAATTTTTAATTGTTTTTTTAAATATAATATGTTTGCAATACTTTTTTCTTTATATACCGCTATGATTTTTATACCATGAAACATACCCACTCTTGTTATTTATTTTAGTATACTATTTACATTTTTTTTTTTACTTTGCTTTTAGTTGCATGCCATGTCGTGCTGCCTAAAAGCCGTGGCTACTGCAGATGCAGCGCTGGGCATAGAAACCTGCCGGCAAGCTTGTGGAGGTCACGGCTACATGGCCTGCAGCAACCTCCCCTCCATGTATGGGCTGGTCACAGCTGCTTGCACATATGAAGGTGAAAATACAGTGCTTTTGCTGCAGACTGCCAGGTTAAAAAATAAATATTTAATATATTTTTATCTTTAATATTAATCGAATGACATTATTCAATCTATATTTATTAGTTAACTTTACATAAATATATTTTGTTTTTAGGTTTTCATGGTAATTGAAATTCATATGCTTTGCGTTAAAAAAATGTTTTTTATAATATTTTGATCACCGATGCAGGGGACAAATGCACAGTGTTATGTGTTCAATGATATTACATCTTCAATTAGTTTAGATATCAGCTTAGCGTATCTCCTTGAACATCCTGAGAGGCGGAGTGTTGCCTTGTTGCATTACATCAGACCCTAATGACTCAGCGTCGGTTGAAATATCAGAGAGAGTAATTCGATGCATACAGCTCAATCAAATAGCTATGAATTTTACATGAATACTTCACTTTCTATAATAATAACCATAAAATAAAGCACTCTCTCTTTATCTAGGTTTCTAATCAAGGCTTGGCATCAAGCTTTGAGCGGCTCAGTGATGACTCCAACTGTCAGTTATTTTACAAAAGCTGTCAAGAAACAATATGGACGATGGACTAATTCTCTTGAAGGAATCATTGAAGGCTTCCAAGCTCTAGCTGCAGGGTTAGTGAAGATTGTGTTTATAATTGTGCACTTAAAACCACAACCAATATTGTTATCTAAACTTGAAAATTGTATTTAGACCAAGAAAAAGTTATGACTATTTGTGATAGAATTATTGCTTTTTTTCCTCATTTTTATTTGAAAAATCTTTTATAAAAAACGCAAAAAAAGAAGATACAAGTTAAAGAACATTTGATATGTTTATATTTAAATAAGAATAACCACAACTGTAAAAAATAATCCAACTTTAAAACACCAATTTTAGAAAATAGAAAATTTAAACTAATTAATTTGGAATGTACCAAAATTCATAGAGCGATATATAATAAATCAGATAGAATTGAAACTCTAACCTACATACTCACAAAAAAAGTCTAATCTAGGTATAGTAATCAATCTGTCACAGCTGATTGAAACATGTTGAGCAGAGTTTATGAGTAACTGTAACAATACCTCTATTGTTTGAGGTGCTCCAAAGCAAAATTCAATGTGTTCTTAAAATTAGACCAATAGGTCACTCACTTCAAACATTTATTTATTATCGTAATCAATTGTTTCTTCCCTATTCCTGGACACTTCATACTGGAAGCATTGTGAAGTTGTGGATTATTGGTGACTAAACAGACAGTGGTGATTATTATTATTAAATTAGTTATTGCCAGTAAAACTCTTCCAATTACTCTGCACGAGGTTCTTAATTCGGTGATAAAAATCGTAAATTACATTAAACCTAAAACGCTTAACACCTGTCTGTTTAAAGAACTGTACGAATAGATGGATTCTGATCCCAAAGTTCTTTTTTTATATCCTGCAGTACGCTGGTTGTCGAAAGAAAATATTGTGAATCGTGTCTTTGAATTGAATTTGCAAGGAAAAGATGACCCTTTGGTATACTTTAATAACAAAGCTTAGTTGGAAAGTGTTGCATATCTGATAATATCTTAGATAAATTATAACAGCAAAATAGGCTTAACCTGAAGTTTTAAAGAAAGGAAACTAATGTACGATTTCACGATAATTTCAGGGTACTTTTATCCAAGCTACAAAATTGGTGGTCTATTAAATATAAATAATTTAAAATAAAATTTTACTTTAAAATGTATTTTCATTTTTTTTTTTTAATTACTACAATTATAAATTTTTGCTTGTATGGGAGTCACAGGTCACATGGTTTTTATAAAAAGGGGTCGCCACCCAAATAAGCAATATATCAAATCCAGACTGATCCATTTAAGTATGTTGCTTTGTTTAATATCAGATATTATTTATTACAGAAAAATCGATCTATGTAACAGAAACGTTGAAAAACGTGTGAAGAGTGGTATGAGTTATGAAGATGCATGGAACATGACTTCAGTGCAGCTTGTTGGAGCCGCGGAGGTACTGACCTCTTCCATATGATCCACAAATATTATAAGATATATCCCAACTTTGATTTTTTAACTACATTACTTTTGGTGCTGATTGTGAACAAAGTGTCTCGTATTAGATACATTTATAATAACTTAATCTTTCACATTCAAACGTTAAAAGCATTTAAATAAAACTAAGTTAATAATATACAATTTAAGTTCTCAAATGACTATTTGTATTTTTTTGCTATGCATTTTTTTTCATTTAATACAATTATATATATTATTTTAGGCACATTGTAGAAGATTTGTCATCGAAACACTAAGTAAGGAGATGGAAGCGATGGCGGCTAAAGCTTCTCCGTCACTGAAGAGAATCTTATTATCTTTTGTGGACCTCTACGCTGTATACTGGGCCCTGAAATGCTCAGGGGATATGTTAAAGGTATGTCAGTCGATAATTTCAATAGCAGTTTTTGTTCTTGCAGAATTCATAATTAGTATTTTTCTCTTTTTTACAGTTCACTTCTATATCAGGAAAAGATATAGAAGAGCTGCAAGCTTGGCTGGAGGACCTGCTGGCTGGGATCCGGCCTAATGCCGTAGGAGTAGTGGATGCTTTTGACATTCCAGATGAGGTAAATTTTTATGATCTCATGTAATGGGAAAATAACTACAAAATCTGGAAATATTTTCAATTGTACAATATTAATATTAACCAAGATCTTATACATCATTGTAATTGTTTTAGATGTTGTCGTCAGCATTGGGTGCTTACGATGGCCGAGTTTACGAAAGACTGATGGAAGAAGCTGAAAAGAGTCCGTTAAATGCGGAACCAGTAAATAAAACATTCCATTTGTATTTGAAACCTTTGATGAAAGCACAACTTTAATTTTGTTAAATGTGTAATAAGTATATAAATGAAAATTATATACAAACTTTGTAATGATAAATTTAAATAAGTGATATTTTATGGTTCTTCTACACATCCTTATAATAATACTCTGTACCTTTAGAATAATTTAAATATGTTATTGAACAAATTTTTAAATAATTCATTTAATGAATAATAATTTTATATATGTTAAGAAATTGAAATATAATATTTTATGGCAATGTTTTATATTTAAATATGAAAAATTATATCTAGAATATATAAGTTAGCTGTATTGGACATAATATAATGGGTATTATTGGATTAAAATGTAAATATTATGATAAGTGTATTGTAATACATGACTTTTGTTTATCAATAAATGTGTTTTTATATTTTTATTAAGTATTACTTTTTATTTATTAGTTAGGTGGCTTACCTGAGTTAACATAAATATTGTAATTTAAAATAAAAGAATACTTGTGGGTGTAAAGGAGTATTTATTTACAGAATCGGCAATTACAGTAAATTCTATTCTATTCTACAGCATTTAAAACTGTGGATTATTAAAAACATCTCAATTACAATATGTTGCTGCCAAGAACATTGTGCAGACATTAGAGTTCTACATATTTCTAGTGAATATGATATTCATCCAAATGATACCGTGTTGATTGTTTTTAAATTAAAATAAAAACAAAACAAGGAGGACAATTAAAATACATAAAGAGTGTATGTAACAAATGAATATATATATATCGATTTATTATTTAAATGGCAACAATAATGCAGCTTTTCAAATGTTCTACAAATATTATTTTCTTAAATTTTAATAAATGGACGAAACATACACACATCAATTATCATACATAATTTTAGGGTTGATCTAATAAAGAATTATACAGAGTTATCTAGCATTAAAGTTAGGCATCTCGATGTGGCATCAGATTAATACACACACGTGTAGCTGCGTCATTAGAATATACACGCGTAGCTACGTCGCAATATACATTATCAGTAGCTACGTCATAAGAATGTACACAGAGGCGCAGCAATACGCATGTCTAATGTATATCTGGAAAGTGTCCCATCGAGAGTTGTTAAGATTTAGTGTATTCATTCATCTCATTCATACGTGGAGTTACAAACCTAACATAAAATATTTGAATGTTTACACAATTTATGTAATGTTAAGATCTAGACTGTATCTCTATATGTTAACAGTACCTATCAATTATAAATTGAGTGATAAGTTCTTTTTAGAAAAATTATGACTATGTCAATCCCAAAATAAAATCTGCAGGGAATGTGCGTAGAATGTTAAAAAACTTTGCAACCGTCAGTAATATGTTTTTAGATAATACGGTCATACTTTTATTTTGTATACGGATTTGTGATGTATTCCCGAACAAGTCGACAGCTGGAATGTTCATACTTCCACATAACTATAACAGCAAAGGAAATGTTAGCTCGGAAACGTACGCCATCGGAGTTACACACATTATACTTACTGAAATGTCACCAAATGCGGTATCATTTTTTATTTGTCCTTAATTTAGAAGAACTTATGATTAAACTTACTTATTTGTAAATAAATAATTTCATAATTTTGACAGTCGATCGAAGGTTCGCAGATAAAAGAACTTTTTATAAAATGAATCAAAAAAAAGTGTGTCAAATTAGGTAAATAGATTTAACATCAATAGATATGACGTGAACGTCTCATTGGACTTGTTAGTCTTAAAACACAATTGTTTTCTAATTGGTCGAGTCGAATAAGCGGATGGACGAGAGATCGCGCTCTGAAGAAACTCCATCTAAAATAAACTTAAAATAACCGTCGCTGACATTACAGCGTTAACCACCAGATGTCATCCGTCGATCGATCCGATTCACTGTAACTTTACATTTATTTACCGACAAAGTCTCAATATTAGCATCGCTGGAGATGATGGCACACGGACACATACAATTATTTTCTCATCTGTGTATCTTTGGTTCTCGCGATTTTTTACTCGCTCATTTGAAAAATTCGAGAGTTCAGTTCGTCATGATTTATTTTACGTACAGCCTCTTCGGCAAAGTGAGATTTAAAAGTGTCCTGAGGGCAGAGCCGCATCGTCTCAGGCGTAGAACTCCCGGTTGTTGTGGCCCTTGGCGTAGGAGTTGGCCGTCGGGGAGCGCTTGGGCTCGTCCAGCGCATACGAGCCCTCGTCCTTCTTGCGCATGCGGTACACGATGAACATCACCACCAGGATAGCGCACAGCAACCCCACCACAGCTCCCCCGATCACCGCTGGAAGCAAGACGAGCACAGATTAACAATACAGTTGGCAACAGTCACAAGGCATCACTGAAGGTGTTACAGTTGGGGGAGGCCATACACTTCATGGTTTTTAAATGAAAATAATGATTAATATATCAGTTATAAATAAAAGAATTTTTAGAATTTATTCCACAATATATTTTCAAGTCAGTTAGTGAGTGAGTGTTGGCTCTATATAAAGCAAAGAGTGAGTGAAAAGGTGGATATGAATTTTTGCACTCACTCTTTGCTTTATATAGAGCCAACAATCACTTTACTAACTGACTTGAAAATGGTCATTCGACCTGGCTGAAACATGTCGTCAAAAAAATATATTGTGGAATAAATTCTAAGAATTCTTTTATTTATACCTGATATTATGGAATTCCACCAAGAATTATCGATCGTAAAAATCGTAATAATTATTAATATATACTATACAACATAATACTTTGCGGTATCAGTGTTTGCGATTTTCGTGTGTAAAAAGTATTTCAATTTTTTGAATAGATTTTTTTATGTATCCATGACAATATCGGCAGGATGTCTGCTGTATCTGGAGTGTTGATCCGCCAACCACATTAGAATAGTCATTTTATAGGAGTTTTCTGTAATTTTATGTAATGGTGATTGCAAGGTGAGGATTTGCATAAACCTGTTGCATTACAATCGAGTGCTTTAACTGTTCGACCATAACCTTGTCCAATGTAATGAATAGGAAATGCGCCTGGTTATTTTTTTGACTATAAAAGAAGCATATAACATAAATACCGTAGATAACTGCAATACTTGTGTAGTATTGAAAAATATTAAGTGGTCAGTTTTTTTGCCAAACTGAAATTATTGGGAAACAGTTTTAATGTATTGATACTGGTCATCGCCATCTTGTGAATACACCAGCAACGTACATGATCTCGTTCGCGAAAGCTATTCAGTAGTGCCCCTGCTAACCAAATGGCTAACGAGACAACCATGTGATTCCCTGTCTCGCCGCAGGTAACAGGACGGTTGACGTAGCACCACAGACAGTCGCCGAGCAAAGTATTTCTCGCAGTCTGACGCCTACCACAGTTATAGAGCGGGTCAAGGTTGAGTCGTTCCTGATTTTGGATTGCTCTCTTGGCCGTGGCGCAGCCTCACAGCATTTGCATTAACGCTGCCAGAGTTTTATGTCGAATTCTATATTTTTTTAAATTCTGAATAAAGGCGAGTAATATCAAAGTTGTAGCTTTAGAGTAATAATTGACTAAAAATATACACCTTGGTAATAGGATAAGTATTAGTAAGGTGATGGTGTATTTACCGGCGAGGATACCCGGCTGGGCAAAGAAGCTGGTGGCGCGGTCCTCCTGTTTGGTGTTCATGATGGAGACGTCGTTGGAGTCGATGCGGTCGGAGTCCCGACGACCCCCGGCCCCCTCCCCGTCCTCCCCCGCGCCCCCCGCGGCCCCCGCCCCTTCACTGCCCGGCTGCTGCACCACCGGAGGCAGCCCTTCCACCGGCGGGGCTGCGTTATTTACTGAAAGAATCACAGCTTCACATGTTAATAACCGCTAATAAATTTTATTGACTAAATATTTCGAACACCTATTTAGTAGTAATTTGTGCATTCACCAATTAAATTGTATGATTGCTTTAGGTAAATATATAAATTTGGCAAGATTTTTTTCAACAAATCATTAATAATAATATATACTCATATGTTAGTATGGATTTATCCAAATATTGTTATTCTTACATGTGCCCATAATTATGAAAGTGGTGTAAGTCAGGTTTCGAGATCCTTAAAGGTTTAGATTCTGATGTTGGTGGAAAACGGATGAATGTGACAACTTTATGTTGCTTAAAATGCTACATTTAGATTTTTTCAATTTATGTCCGATAAAGATTAATATTTAATTTAATTTACAACAATATGAATTGAAATTAATGAAAGACTTTATTTTTTATTTTTTCACTTATGCACTTTTTTAATTACATTCATAATTATCATAATAATGGGCACATATGTCAGAATTAAAAATAGAAAGCAAATTATTTTTTGAATTTTAATTATACACAATCAAAATAGGTTCTATTTCTTTTATTTTAATGTTAAATATTATTTAATTAATCTTGGGACATCATGGAAAATAAAAAGAGAGTGTCACATCACAATAATGTAGGTAATCACATATGATAATGAATGATAAAAATGAGGGAAAGTACATTTTAATCATAAATCTCCCTACAATTGAAGTTATACAAGATGCTTAGGAAAAAGCATTACAATATATAGGAAAAGTTGTGGATTGCAGTATGATATGTAAATTACCGGTGTGTTATATAATGTATATTATGTGGTTATGTTTAGTTTGTTAGGATTGCAAGAGTTGTAAGTGAGAAGTGAAACAATAGACATCAATACAACATTGAAAACTGTAAATAAGCCAAGCCATGTAAAGATTAACATATATACACTTCATGTATGAACTTAAGCTAGTATATAATAGGATACTACTCCATTTAATCAGTCTCGATAAAGTAATTATGTTATGTTATTTAAATAACTGCAACAGAAGAAATTTTAAAAGCTAGATGCAAAGATATATAAAGAAATTCTAACATGCCACATTTGTAAAAAAATAATAATAAAATAATTGATAACACTTTGTTCTGGAAAAAAAAAGTATTATGTATGCATTATTTATTTCCAACCTTCATGCTGGTTTTAAAAATAATGATATCTTATTGGACTAATAAAAATGGTATATGAATTTACAGAACATAAATTAATACTTTTGATTTTATTTAACTGCTTCTGTGCCAAGAGCGAGATTACTCGCATTCTTGGCCGTGCCCAGCAGGTCGGATATAGAAAAAGAGCGAGTTTTCTCGGTCTGGTTTGAGCCTCTGTGTCATCATATGTCCAGTTTTTTGGTTAATTTAAAATATAGAACACACAGACATTGAATAAATTTGGTAAGTCATTTAAATATGCTTTCAAGGAGTAATGTTTTTAATTTATAAAAATAAGATTTAAAAATGATATATTTTGAATAAAAATTCATGGCCTGCTGTGCACAGCTACACTTCTACCTACTGGCATTTAAAAGGTTAATAATGTCATCCAAAGTAAAGAAATATTATCATTACACTTAAGATGGAGTATAAAGAAGACAAAATTAAATATCATGAAACTAAAGCCTAATGCTGGACTAATGTATGTAGAACACTTACATTCCTGGATCATATAGAGAACTCACACAAGAGCACTGAGAGTGAAAAGAACCATTCAAGTTATATCTATATCACAATATTATGGTCCTGGGAAGATGATTAGTTAGATAAGTAATATGTTGGATTAAGCTTATAGCACAAAAAAATGGGTCAACAATCAATCAAAAATGCTCGAAAACATATTTACACATTAAAATGTTTTTTTTTAGTTTTACTTTTTAACACATTTTGTTGATTTAAATGAATTGATTGAATGTTTCCCATTGTATTAAAAAAGCGTGATTTGTAAAACACTACAGTTATTATTATTATCAAATTTGTAAATTAGCATTTAATTTAATTTTTATTCAATAGTATCGATTATATAAATAAATATTTTCAAAACTACTTATTACAAGAATTTAAAACCAATAATATCAAATTTTATTAATAAAATGCGAGAGATCCTCACGCGACTTATGAGTATACTATAATTAAATTTGAACTATAACTATTAACCCTCCGTCGGTCGCAACACGATCTGACAGCTTGGGCGACGGGGATGGATTAGCGCGCCCTAACTCCTAGTAGCTTCTTGACTCAGTGTGGTCTTAGAACCCATAGTGATCTGTGAGGGTCAATGCGACCGAACACGTCACACTTTTGTGGGTTCAAGGTTCATATTTTAATTTTTTTCTATAACCCTATAAAGTACAACAGACAAGGTTTCCCAGTTGTAAGTAATGTGGTAGTTATGGAACTTTAAAGTTGTGTGCCTGTCAGGCTCATTGCGACCGACCGAAGGCGTAAATCTATTGCGACCGACGGAGGTTTAAGAAGTTTTGCGGAGTTATAAGGATATTTTATTAATGTGATAGTTAGTACAAAACACGCATTTCTTAAAAAATAAAATAAATAATAAAAATGGCGCATGCAGCCACTACTCACTATTGGTGTCAGTATCCTTGACGATCTGTATGTGTTCGTGGGTGAGTGTGGTGACGGTTGTTTCGCTTCCGTAATCTTCGTCCTCGTCATCGTCGAAGGAGTCCAGGGATGGGGGGGATGGGGCGGGGGCGGGGGTGGTGTCCGGGAGCGGGGGCGGATGGGGGGGCGGCTGGTAGAAGGTTCCCGCACCTGAGCCCCCGTGGGCGTCCTCGTCGTCAGGTCCCCAGCCGGAGCCGGAGCTCTCGAGGTCCGAGGTTACCTCGCCGCGCGCGCCCGAACCCTCGATGCCCTCATCGTCGATGAAGATGTCCTGGTTTGATTTGCTGGCTTTCCGCCCGTCGGCGCCGCCGCTTCCTTTGTTGCTCTGAAATCAACACAAAGTCTACCATTAGTGTCCGCTCAAACACCAAACCAAAGAGGGTTCCGAACCACTGGTAGCGGTTGAGATTACGCAATTTGTTTTTATCCTCCTCTCTGGAATAGACAAACACTTCTATTATATAGTTGAAGACTGCGATCTATAACTATGTAATCTATAAAAGAAAGCATAAAAGAGTATTTAAAAAAAAAACATATCCGCTCCATATTTGACACCGCAAATAGCTGTTTCACAGTTCTGTAAGCTATGATTGTCTATGCCTTGATCCAGAACTCCCGTATACTAGGAGATCCACATGGGAACATACTCGTAAATGGTTTCCGGGAGCCTCCAGGGCAAGAGCTCGCGAACTTGCATAAACTGCGGCTGTAGTTGAACACCAGATAAATATTTGGGTGTTCAATAATCATCGATGATGAGGCAGACGCTCTCGAGGCCTGAACGTTGTTATGTCCATAAGGGATGGCTCAATCTTACAGGGGGCATTGTAAAGCTTATATTTAATAAAATATACCATCATTAAAAATTGTTTTAGAAACCTTCAAATGATAAATTGTGGGAGATAACAGAGATGTCCGCAACAATCTGCACTTGTATCATGCTCATTAAAACAGCCACCATAAACCACGCTCTACAGCCAGAGAAATTGACATATCTCGTTTGGAGATTCTATGAAGATTGACATTATAAGGATGACCAAACACTTTGAATTATATTTTAATTCTTCGACGTCATTATACTACAACACCATCCACGGATCGATCATGAATTAATTACGAATAATTACGCTAAAGGCGTTAAGCACACTTGTTGCGCAAAGGATACAGCGTCAGTAGAGACAATAACTGCTGATGGCCGAGGATCAGACCTTACATAGATGACCCACTGAGCATGATACACCGAAAGCACCACCCAAATGATCCTGCGCTCTCCTCAGACTTGGCGTGTTACGACAATATTTTTGAATAATTTTGATGGGTGTAATAAGTGTCCGTGTACTCTCTTACTATATTGCATATACTTTTATATATTATAACCGATTTCCTCTATTTACAATTGAACTATTTTTATAAATTCGTAGCAAACAAGAAAAAAAAACGGAAGCAATAGGTAGTTAAAAAAGCGGATATCTACACCATTGAAAGTCAGTTTTAATATATTCTATACCTATCGTATAATGCTAATCTTTCGAAATCCATCAATATTTGTAATCACGTTTTAAGGTCATTTATAAAACACAGGGAAAATTATATATAAATATTAAATATAAGCATTGATTAAAATTGCAAGTACAATACATTGTTGGATACCCACCCGGATTCAGTTCAGGCATGTATATACTCGTGTATACTCCGCCACATACATATTTTACTAGATTAAGTAACTACTGTGACATTTGTAGGTAACCTACATACGGCGGTCAAATTGATATAATTTTAATTTTCAGATAACTTAACTCTAAATCCACGAAAATAAGTATTATTGACACTAAAGAAGCTTTGTAACTATTTTTAATTGCGCAAAAAAAACACGACGTGTATGAACAGTAATATTAAATATGTACAATTATTTCTGTAATTTCTTCATAAAATGCGACGTCGATTCACTTCGGTACAAATAGCAATGATTTACAACGTGCTTTAAATTTATTTTAATATACAAGAAATAATAATATAATTATTTTTTCATATTAATTTTGACACAAAGACGTAATGAGGTATCCATTGTCTTTTTGTAAGGTTATTTAGATTCACATAGATTTGTTACTTATCGCTCGAGTCACTTTATATTTATCATTTTATGCGTTTTTTAATTGTTATAATATTCTAAATCATGTGATATAATATGAAATAAATTTATTAGTCATTTTTCAAAGATTTAAAGATGTATATATTGCATTTATTGTTATGGCGTGAATGTCTTGTCATTTGAAAAGGAATTAATAAAATGGTATTTCCATATGTAAATAAAAGATTTCTTTATTACAAGTAAGTAAAAAACGAAGTGAAAATTACAAATTACGTTTTCGATGTCAACACAAAGAGGCGATCGCTTGAATTCAGGAAAATTTACCTGAAAAGAGGCTTGGAAGACAGATGATCCTTAGTGTGTTACAGAGAAAAACGGGAAAAGATTCACTCCTCGAGGAGGACGAGACACCGCCTGGAGAGCACACGTCACCTGCTCTGGATCAACAAAGATGCTGCAGTGGGAGGACTGGACCACAGGGAGGATCAATACAAGGCTGGCTGACAGCTGGCAGCGGCGCCTGGCGAGGGAACACGAAGCTTTTGGGAGGTTCTGACGCCGGGAAATTCCGGGTGTCGCGGCGCGCCATCTCACGCCGAGGAAATCAAATGGGAAAAAGCTTACGCTCAAGTTTGCAAAGATGTCTTTACCGGCCTCGTATAACATATTTAAAATTTACACTATGGTTAACAAATTTCATGAAGTGTTCTTGATTTTTTTTAAATAGTCAATAGAAAGGATGGTCGGCTGTATAGAGGAGATCGGACAGTGGATGTCAGCAAATAGGCTCGCTCTTAATCCGGAAAAGACGGAAATACTCTTTATGGCCACAGCTCGAAGACAACATCTATTGGACTTACAACCCTTGGCCATTTGTGGTAATGATGTCATCCCTTCTACAAGCGTCAAGCTGCTGGGAGTAGAAATTGACCAGTTCCTCAATCTTAGCGGTAATATCACAAAAACGGTGAAATCTGGATTTTTTAACCTGCGGCAGATACGGTCAGCAAAAAGATGCTTACCCAGAGACGCTACAAAGAGTTTGGTAAATGCGTCTATAGTCTCCAAAATGGACTACTGCAACGCACTGCACGCAGGCCAGCCAGCCAAACAATTAAATCGATTGCAGTCGTTACAAAACGCAGCGGCACGACTAGTCTACAACGCGCCCAAATTCTGTCACATTACTCCAATACTACACCGACTGCACTGGTTGAGAGTTTCGGCTAGAATCCAGTATAAATTATGCCTCTTAGCTTACAAGGCACTCAACGGAACTGCACCGGGCTATCTGACAGAACTTATCAAGCCTTCAGAAATAAGCGCGCGTGGAGAGACACTCAGATCGGCTAGAGCAAATAGAAGCACCCTGCAGTTGACGGGAGGTAGTCCTAGCACGGTCTTTGGCAATCGGGCTTTCAGCTACGCTGCACCAATGGCCTGGAACTCACTACCGGAAAGCATAAGAGAGCTTAAAGCGGAGGCATCCTTCAGAAGCAGACTCAAGACCCACCTTTTTACTCAGAGAGGCAAAGAAGCGCTTTTGGAATGATCATTCGGTCATAAAAGAGCGCTATACAAATACTAATATAATAATAATAATAATAAAAACAAACGTTTTTAACGCCTTTGTTATGAATAAACTAAAAGCATGTATGCATATATATTTAAAAAAATCTAAAAGTATTTTTTTCGATTTTTACGATCGAATATAAAATTGACCATAATACCTACGTCAAGTAGCCATTTTCGAGTAAATTATTTTGTTTAAATGACTATTCGATTAGCCATTGTCAAATCTAAACATGTCGTCACCCAGTAATAAAATTGTGGAATAATTCTACAAAATATTTTATTTCTAATTGATAATCTGCGTAAAATATTATAATAAAAGTCAAGCTACTAAAGCATAATATTTCCATCATAATTCGTAAAATATTTAACACATTTTCGCCTGACAAAGTATTCGTATATTCATTTGGGTATAAAAACAATTTTCCTCGTAAATCTTGAACATATCCGGTTTTCGAGGAAGCCAGAGGTTACGATCGTTACCAAATTCCAGTGGTGTATTTGTTAAAGTCGCGTCTCTAAAATATGTACAATTTCGCCGTTTGTTTTTATCTTATTTCTCAATAAAAATTTCACACCAAGTTAAGTTGTCAAATATTCATTTTCTATTGTATATTGATGAATAAATTATGTATTAAGGTTTACTTCAAATATGACGTGATACTCGTAATATTATATATTTTTGTGTTAAGCGATCCATATGTTTATATATGGTAATTCGTGAGCGTATGCGTAACTAGATACACACACTTTATGAATATTGTATTCATTTTCACATATATGATATGGTAGTATATTCCAACGAAGCTAAATATGTAAAATAGCAACAACATGGTAGCCCGAAATGAGGAGAGAACGATCTCTTACCGCCCTTTACTCTAGAGCCCATTTATTGGAAATCTTATATTGGAGGAAATCTTCTTCGTTATCTATTTTAAGGTATTTAAATGTAGAGTACATTAGTGTTTGTTGAATTCAAAATGTATAATGCATCTATAGTCCTTTTTAGAACTTGTCCCTTTCAAGTTTCCGCTTAATTCTACGATGAGACGACGATATCAAGCGAATAACCAAATTTCACGATTTTTTCTACCAAAATAAAAACAAACGTTTTATAAAAAAACAGAAAATTTGAAGCCTTCGAAACAATAAGATAGTTTTCTAAAGAAAAGGAAAAAAACAGCACAATATCCAGATTAAAGAAAGACACTCGGAGCTTTGATACCTAAAAGTTAATTCTATTTGAAGTCAAGGACATTGCTTATACTATGTATAGTATATACTGTGGACATTTTTTTACTATAAATACTAAACTATTAAGTTAAAAAGTAAATTCTATATACACAATCTGAGTTTTTTTTTCATATTTTTGTCAAGATTTATATTAAGTATAAACGACCACTTTGTCTAATATTTATAAAATAGGGAGATATTTAAGGTTTAAAAAATCAATTACTTTGATTTTTAAAAATCTTTTTACATAGAAAGTGGACTTTTATAGGTTTGAAATACACAGCTAAAAAAGAAAGAATTACAGGGATCGGCAAAAATGCTGACGGTTTTCTTCGTTGTTTTGATTTAAAACTGTTAGCTTGTTTTGCCGCTCCCTGTACATAATTCATAATTAAATTCTCTATCCAACGTAAAAAAAAAATTTTTTTTCAAATTGTGGACTTATCATAGTTTAATATTTATCAACACATATATCAATTAAAAATACATCTTAACAAAAATCTTGAAATAAAAATATTTTAATAAAAAGGAACATTGTTGTATAACCCAGAGTAAAACCCTTAGAATGAATATTAAAAACGTGGAATAAACCGTCAGGTTCGCAGAATTACTAAGTTCTTTCATTTTCATGTTTTGTTACGTTGAAAATGCCACATTTGCATTTCTCTTTTTTCAAGAGACACCGAATAGGAGACCGGCTGCCGTTGCAATATGTTTTTATAGCAAATGATATTTGAGAAGCGGACGGCGATAGTGGGCGGCACTTATCATACACAACACCCCAGTGCTGCTATTGCCAGGAAAGCTTTCCAACTTTCACAATAAGGCTGTAGGGTAGAGAACGTAATAGTTCTTATTATAAAAACTATAATGAAACTTTTAATAAGAAATGCATGCAACGATAATAGATATTATAACCGAAGTCATTTTTAAGGAATATAGTATGCCATCATCATCATCATCATATCCATGTCCTTTCTTTTAATTGGAGCATATGGTCTTCACGAACTGTCGTCATAAAGCTGCTATGATCCACGCTTTATCCCATGTCAGCTTCGCCGCACGCAGAGAATATGAATGAATATGTAGTTTATTTTTATGTTCATTAAAATTGCGTTAACGTATTATGACGATTTTTAGTATAAATTGCACAAATGTAAAATGGTGGAATGGATACTAAAAACTTCTACGATTTATATTTTAAGTCATAGAAGCCTTACAACATTAGAATTTTAAAACATAACAAATATTATTCAATAATTTCACCATGAATTATCGATCAAAAAATTATTATTCAGATATATATCGAAAACAATATTTTACACGAACTTTTGACCTTGCCAAAAAAATGAAATTTAAATACGTTACAGTTAATAATAAAAATCCATTAGATAGCTTATTTTCGTAAAAAAAAACCATCAAATTTAATCGTATCGATACCTTAAAGAAAAAATGCAATCTTCTAGCTGACGACGTTAACGCCGAGACTTTATATTCCCCCGGACTAATCTCTAGTAAACGAAAAACTCAACTTAACGACATTCAATTTACAAGGAAGATTACATTTTTCTTATAAAAATCAATATGGCTTAAATAAAATATTGCATTTAATTAAAAAAAAAAAACACATTTACGTAAAAAAAAAAGCTTTATACTCGTACATTAAGAAGACAAAGTATGCTGAACAATTTACTTGATTATAATTATGTTGTTTCTTTTCAGCTTACTCTAGGATTGCCTCCTATTATTGCTCGAAGCCTGTTCAGTGTTCTAGGACTTGGATGTTCAGCTATTTTGCCATCTTTTATGTGTTTTTTGGGAGGTCAGATGATGTAAGATGACATTTCGTCAGCTGTTTTATTTATCACTCTTATCAGAATACGCTCTTTCCACGTGTTTTTTTTTAAGTTTCTGAATCTCTTCGAGTACCGCCTTATTGAATTTCCCAATGGTGTATTTTTTAAATGCAGAACATCTTACTTTGTCCTGAATACTGGCAATGGGTCGTAGAATCTTCTTCTCAGTGATAATAATTACGTTTATTTTAATAATGCAACAATTATATGTTTAAGTTTAGATCAGTGCTTTTCAAATAATGGAACGCTGCCTTCTGGAAGGCCGTAGAATTTCTCGCAGGGGCCGCGAAAATATTTACTAAAGTACAAATAAGAATTCATATATTTTTTCCATATAACGGTACTTAGGAAATGAACATATTTTAGCATGTTCCTATATTTTTTTCCGAATAAAAATATGTGTAGAATAAATGCAATAAGTATTGCCAAATAAACGTTTTCACTGGGCGGGAATTTAGGGGGCCTTGACATGAAAGTAATTGGTAAGTACAGGTTTAGATAATAATTAAGATTATTTTGAAGCTACACGAAGTATAATAGTTCAACTAATATCTTTAAGCACGTTGGCAATTAAATTCAAGTAATTTAAACAAATTAAAAAAGTATGAGACATGCAATTTAAGAATCACTAGAAATAAAAAATCTACGATCGAAAAAAAAACTTTCAAATCAATCACTTTTAACGTATAGCCGGATAATTAATCCAATAAATTCACTCTGTTAAACCTGTACATCTACAAAGGACTCTTCTCGTCTTCTCTCCACTCCTCTCTATAAGTTTAATATACTGTTCTGTATTTATGTTTAGTTTTAAGTTAATCCTGACGATGTTGCCATGTCACCCAAATCGGTAAACTAATAAATTAAATTAAAACTCAATGGTTTTTAAACAATGTTAATTTGTTTCATTCTTTAGAAAATTAAACATCCACCACGACAACGACAATTATAAATTATAAGATGACGAAAATGGGTTTACTATTTCATTTGCTTCGAGTAAGAACTCGAGTAACAAGATAGGATATGCTTTATCGAAAATTCTCTGGAGTAGTGCAATATGGAGAGGATGTAATCAGCGGGCTTGGGGAGGCTGAGTTAGAGCTGATGCAGGAGATGGTGCAGGGAGGAGCAGCCGCTAATCTACCCGCCGTGTGTTGCCATTAAGTATTTCAGAGTCTCGCCGAAACGCTGGAGTGTTCTTTAATGTTGCCACATCTTGTGCACTGATTGCACGAGAATTTATAATATTGTACTACAGCGAGTGCAATTTGCAGCACTTTAATTAAAAATCATAAATACGCTTGTAGCCATTTCTACTGTATTAATTATGTTGCATAATAAGTATATACATCTACCGTGGAAGTACACGTACATATTAATAAATTATAATCGTTAGGTGAAAATTATCAATTTTTGTGCACCAAAAAACAAGTGAACCTAACCCATAAATTAAGAACATGTGAACAAAAATTAAGTGATTATTTTATGATTGACTGGTAATATTAAGGATTAATAATGCTATTTAATCGTGTCGAGTATTCAAAACGAGCGTCGATGTTATTTTTAATTGAATTCAACTCAAAAACAATGTTTTATATTTTTCGATTGTATTCTCAGATCACTTAGCTTATGCGATTTCGGCGGAGAAATTTAGCGCTATATCAACATTATAAAAACGATATAATATAATAAACCATATTTATTTTACATAACATGTGTGACTTTAGACAAATTCTAAAGAGAGTTCCGAAAAAACCTGAAACAAAATCGATTAAATTGAAAGATAAATGACATTTAGTTAAAATTAGTATACTGTTAAGAAATCGTAACTCAAGTGTTCGATACCGAGTAGTGGTGATTACCCCGTTACGCTAACATTGAAGTACATAGTAAGAGGGTTTAGTTCGACAGTCGTCGCCGTGGAGTTGCCGCAGTTGGTTGCAATACACATTCAGTGAGATGGGCGGGAGGTTGGTGGGCGGTGGGCGGCAAGCGTCACCTTGCTGACCCGCCTAATGACTAATTACTCCGCCGCCCGCATGATGGATGGCGCATCTGCCAGACACTTGGGCGGCTGGAGACGGCCACATCGCCGTTCGATAATTTACACAATGTAAAGACTAAGTAGTGGAGGCTGCCCAACGAATAGGCGTACTCAAGTGGCAATGGCTAGGACACAAATGAAAGCCTGGCAGTTTTACAGCGGACCGACGGAATGTGACTGCGGCGCGGAGCAGACCCTGTCACAACTTCTGGAGTGTGCGCTGTGTCCGAGTAACTGCACCCAGGAAGACCTGATGATGGTCGGGAGTAACGCCATGGACGTCACCCACTTCTGGGCAGAGAGGATCTGACCCTGTTGTTTCCGACACGATTATATAAATAGGACATATTTGTCGAATAGACCGTCGTCTGTGATAAACACAATAGGTCAATGAGGAAGAAAAGTGTTTAGTGAAAAGTGAAGTAAGTGGTGTCCAAGAACTGGCAAACGAAGCGTTGGTCCCCTGTAAGATGAATGAGGAGTGATGACATCAGAAGAATAGCGGGAGTAACCTGGATGCGGAGGGCGGAGGATCGAAGTGGATGGAGACTCATGCGGCAGGCCTTCGTTCACCAGTGAACACAGGCTGATGATAACGATGAACGAGAATGTACTATTGTGTTTACCACAGAACGATACAAACTCAAAGAAAGACTCTAGACTAGAGGAATAACATTTTTTTTTGTATTAATGTTGAGTAAATTCATTCAATCGATTATGCTATTTTTAACACACCAATCATTAACCGGACTCTTATAAGTTGATTATTTGCGGGACTATGTATCCTTGCATTAAAAAAACCATTTAGTTTCCTATCTATAAAATATTAAGCTCGGATTTGACACGTCCGTGGAGGATATATTTTGGTAGTCCTCTTGATGGAGAAAATACACTGTGGAAAATGTTTAATTTAGAAATGTTAGGTAAGCTTATCTGAAAGCCTCTTTAAGGGATATCTGATTTTTCGTAAAAACATTAGCCATATTATAAAGGTTTTGGAACAATAAGGTCGGAACAATAGAGATTAATGATCGCCGTGGGCTTCTACTGCTGGGGGTCAGTTATTGTAGCCAGGACTTGACTCTAGCACTAGGCAAACTACCCTACCAACAGCGCGTATACCAGAAATATGCCTTAATTAATGTAAAACAGCGATTTTGTAACCAAGGAAACAAATACATTTCATCACCAGACCTTTCATACAACTAAGAAAGATGACAGAACAGATGTCTTATTTCTTGCGCAATACTGAATAGTTTTGGAATTTTATTTTTCAGGAGAGGTTGTTTTTTTTTTTAAATCTTTATTTAAACTTGAGATACATGCACATAAAATTATAAATTGATTATATATATTAAGTTTACAGACAGAGTTATGTTTTACTTAATCTACATTAATTTTATTGATTAATATTACACGAAATTACCTAAAAACACTAAGATATAAAATCTATAGAATCCTTAAAAAGGATTCTATTTTTTACATGAGTAAAAACTTAAACCTAGTTAACATACTTAACACTCAACAATTTAAGAACACAGAAAAATAAAGAAAACAGTGAAAAGATAAAAATAAAAATTACATGATAAGTTCAGCCGTTTAGAGCTGTTGATGGTGAGAACTGCGCAAAGACATTGATTCCCCTAACCTTCTGATCAGGGGATTAGTGTGTGTTTTAGTGTTATTGTAAAATTTCAGTCTTAGTCTTTGAAAATGTTGGTGGATAGTGGGGATTTTATTTAGGATATGAAGGTGCTTGAGGTTAGTTCTGAAAGGCGTATTGAAAATGATTTTAATGGCTTTATTTTGTATGACCTGTAGTTTAGTAATGTAAGTTTTAGAGTTATCAACCCAAGTTGGTGCAGAGTATGTAATTATGGGTTTGATTAAAGAGTTGTAAATTATTGTTTTGTTATGACGTGAAAGGAGAGATTTTCGATTGAATATTGGTGTCAGGGCTCCCAGAGCGGCCAGTCCTTTGTATTTGGCCACTTCTGTCTGTAAACCCCACCGAAGACGTGAATCGAGAATAAGTCCCAGATATTTAACTTCTTTAGACCATACGATAGGTAGGAGAGGTTGATAGTTTTTAATATATTTATACGTATTGTCAATATTTATTGTGTTAAGAAAGACGAACCGTTTCGTGTGGGTGTTGATCCGCCAACGTCTTAGACTGTAGCTTGACATTCACGCATCATCCATTTTGTACAAGGTCTCACTGTGAATGCATAGTGACTTTTGTCTACCATCGATTTTGATTAATATACTATGACTAGCAGTTACTTACAAACGTTTTTAAAAAAAATATTAATTTCATTTGCATAAAGGTGAATTTCATTTACAAAAGGGTGAAAGACTTGCAAAAACTGTATCCGCATTTTTGTTAAATATGAAATATTTTACTATTCTTGGATTGATATCTTGACACACATGCAGAATAGTAAGGGATAGATACAGAAGACAACGCCCACTCATCTCTTCAATACGTCTACGTCGCCAGTTCCTCCCTTACTGAGGATTGAGTAATTCAAAGCAAGGGCTTCGCTGGGCCGGTGACAGGTGGCGCCTCCTTGCGGCGGCCGTTACCGATGAAAATACACCCGGGAACTTTCTCCATTTCAAGAAGTCTCATTGTAACTTGCAAGTCTATTTCAAGCGCCCATTCAATATTATTTAAAGTCAATCTATATCAACTTTTTCCACGTTGAATATCATTCTGAATAAAATATTTTGGTCGTTTCGTTGCATCAACTCGTAGGTTATTTTTGCTTCCATGCTGAATTATTTTCCGTTGCACTATATAATTATTATGATAATAAGATTATATCAAATGACAGATGCATATGCGTCCGACACCTTTTCTGGTACTGACAAACTTCCAGGATTTACTTAATTGTACAAAACAAATAATTCGTTATATATTAATATTAACTCTTTAGATTTGAATGTGATGTAATACGAGAGTTGACAAATAAAAAATTGCTCAAATTTATGGCATGAACGATACTGTACTTGTATTCGTACTTAGGTTGTACATTAGGCATTTTGAATAGCGTTTTGCTAGCATTGAGCTGGTTATTTATCATAATAATCACGGCACTCTATTCGTATTGGGTAAAATGATCATTTACAATAATTACATAAATCAATTGTGATAAACCGGTCTGGCGTCTTACGAAAACTAAACCAACTGTATAATAAGTATCGTAGAGATTATTAGGGGTTTGAATTTGGTGAGAAATGACGAGGTAAGAGAGCAGATACGGCACCTTTCCATCCTCCAGTCGTTCAAGAGAAGATGGTGGATTTGGTTAAGATAACATTATCTGTATGTCGCAGGAGAGAATTAATTACTTCTTCCCTAATATTCGTTTCATATCTGGCACACATGGTCACCACAAATTGACGCCACTTAGTTCTGTCAGTTGTCGCTTCCTCGTTTTAGGACATATTTGCCCACTTGGGAACATAATATATGTTACCTAAGAACTTCCAAAGCGGAATTCTAAATGTTTGAAGGAGGGCTTGTTGTGGTATCCGAGGGATATTTTTGGGTGATTTTTTAATAGTTTTTTTTAAGGAAATCAATTAATTAGTCCGGCGCTTCCGAGGGCTAGATTATTTTGTCCTAAGAGGCGGCTAAACCCGAATTAAGTTACAGCTACATTTTCACCCCTAGGCTCTCGCCGCCCTGAAAGGCAGAGTGGAGAAATGTACTCTCAAATGCCTTACCTGTACCTGTACACGGTCTTGCTTGTAGTTTAGTTACGAGGGTAAACAATTGCGAGCCGAGCGGGTCGCCAGTCACCACAGGCTCGGTTCACTGAGCCCGGAGGTCTACTTTGAGCGGCCGACGACAAAGACATCACGAGGCTTCTACCGGGGCCTGGTTACGTGTTCATTAATGTTAGGTGTGCCCGGCGTGGGTTTGTTTACAGAACTTCCCGCAGACTCCAGGACCCTGAGGGCTGTAGAGACTAGTCCTCCATCTGGAGGCTCGCGGGGA
The DNA here is from genome assembly GCA_022606575.1 of Glossosoma conforme. Classification (NCBI taxonomy): domain Eukaryota; kingdom Metazoa; phylum Arthropoda; class Insecta; order Trichoptera; family Glossosomatidae; genus Glossosoma; species Glossosoma conforme. Next base: position 752,751 of record JAGTXR010000189.1, on the reverse strand, counting down.
GATTTCAATTTAAAATGACGGAAATTGGATTCTCTACCGGCGGCGAATTAAATCAAAACGCCCCCCTCTAGGGATTATTTATCGGAGAGGTGTGCAACTGCACGGCAGGAATTAAACAGCAGAGACCAAAAATTACGACCGAAATAATTAGTTTTTGATTTATTTCGCAATAAAGCAGAAATAATAATATTTTATAATAAATACACCATTTCAAATGCTTTTAATTTAATTTTACGGGGAAATTTTTTTTTCTTATTACAGTTATCGGCTAATAAAAGTCATTAAAAGTTTCAACGTTATGGAAAAAAATGCAAAATACGTAGATGTCATTTTATCGTGAAATCATGTAAAAAGTTGACGCGATCTCCTGCGTTGTGTACTATATAATGTCATGTAGCTGAAACGAATGTCGAAAACGTGACGGCAAATGAAATTTCATCATATTTTACAAGAAAGTTGGTGTGTGAAGGTTCCATGTGCTGGCTATCTGTCTCCTGGACGCAGCAAGCGCTCCCCGCCAGGTACCAGGTGAGGGGAACATTAACAAAACTTCATCCATTTCATGTTAATATGATTTGATGCTTAAAACTTTACCATTCATCTCGAACGGTTCAGAGAAACTTATTATTGCGAGCTGAAATACAATTGTACAGTAAAGCGTGTATTATAGTTACTTCCGACAGTTTTATTTGACTGATAATAAAAGTACGTTACAGTGAAAAAAGCAAGCTTTCATTCAATGCAATACAAAGTACACGTAAAAATAACTACAATTGAAAGATTTTCATATCTGAATAATTAAAACTACAATAGTTTTCTCGATGTTTTTAGGACAGAACTCAACATTATATCTAGGGATACAACAAATATCTAGCGATTTTATGTGCAATTTTTACTTGTACAACTAAATTATATTGCCGGCGGGTATTGCTGGCAAGCCGAAAGTTGTGGGTTCGATACCCGACAAAGATAACAAAGAAAATATTTTTAATCGCTTTCTCAGCTCTATATTATCCCCGGTTTGTGTGAATTTGATGCCTCACCTGTAAAATTCCAGTCATAGTATATTAATTAAAATTGGTGGCAGACGAAAGTAGTCCTGTAAAGATCACCCATTCATAGTGAATTCCTGTAATAATAAGGATGATGCGTGAATGCCGGGATGTAGTCTATGACGTTGGCTAATTAACACTTCACATGAAGCGCTTAGCTATATGCAGCACGGTGAGCGTCATAGAATTCCACATATGAGACTTTAAACATCACGATCTGTCGGTATTATCTTGTGTTTACATAATAAAAAATATATAAACCATTTTTAAATATGATTTTTCAATAAATAGTACGAGACATAAAGACTAACGATCTTCTTCTTCTTATTTTTGCCCAGTTTCTGGCGACATTGATAGCCCGTGTGTTGCACAGCATTAGGTCTTGAGATGTGCAGCTTGTTGGGCACATGGAGCAGGATCTTAGGTGTGAGGCGGTCTACAGGTCTCATCAGTCGTACAATAGTGACTCTCCTTGCCGAAGCATTCACCACCGCTCGAGGTTGTCCTTTGTTCTACCAACTCGGTTCTTAATCTGTTCAGGGATTTCCAGGTCCGCCAGTCAAGGTTCTTTGCCAATTAGGAGGCCTACCTTTGGAGTAATGAAATCCTGACGATACCTTAATTTAAAAAAAGATATTTGTTCTTTTCAAGAGGCGGTTTAATCCAAAATACCTATGTCATATAAAAATAGCAGGAGCGTCACGCTGTCATTCAATTCATTTAGTATTTATCAAATGGCATTATAAATTGATTCATTGGAGATCTGGCCCATACGAAACCTAACATTTCCATCGGTTTGAACCTCGTCACTATCGTCCGGACGTTTTCCAGCGCTCCAGATGAATGCAAAACCGCCGAAAGAGACTTGCGGCATAACTTAGAAAGCTCATTCAGTGAAGTGAGCATTCCGCCGGAAAAATAAATACACAGCCCTGCCCGAATAAGCTAAACTAGAGCCGCAATAAAAATGGTACAGCCCACGGAGTCAGCTCGCCGGGAAGCGCAATAACGCGGTGTTCACTTTGTTTCTACCTGAAGATGTTTACACGGTAATATTACAAGATGATTTATGCAATACGTATTATTTTTATTGTAGCGTTCGTATCCTGCTAGATAAAACCAACCGCAGACCTTTTGTTATGCATATAATAACTTACCTTTAATATTATTGTTTACATAAATTTAAAAAATGTATAAATCATGTGAAAGCAACGCGTTAATATTTATCATTTCATACTCGCAGAACACAGTAACTTTGTGGTTTGTCATATTTAACCATTTCTGTGGTCAACATCTTGAAAAAAAATTGGGTCAAAAATAGTCACCCTTTTTTATTGTCACTCGCGTCCTTCCGATGCGTTCTCTAGACTGGTGGGGGAATTGACCCGAGCTGGATTCGGGCAAATCACTATAAAAAGTTTCGTGTACGATGTGCCCGAATCCAGTTCAGGCAAATCACTGTGTCAGTAAAATACCTACCCGAATTGTATTCGGACAAATCACACAAGGGGTTAAGGAATAAAACAAGTAAAACTTTGTATGAAACCACTGAGTTTTAATAAATCACTTTACTGGTTTCGGTGCCTCCGCACCTTCCTCAGAAGCTACTTACTAAAGACTACTTATTATTAAAAACTATTGGTTTCATACAGTACTTACTTGTTCTATTCTTTTTTTTTTATTATGTAATTTATCTATAAACGTAATTGAAAATGTATAAAATAAATCTACTATATGTGTCCTACCCTATAGCAATATTTAGAGTAGTGAATGGACTTGCAAGAACGTTACGTGCAATTCACAAGAGTTTCCCAAATAAGCCAATATTAATACAAGGGTTCCGTTTCGCTATGGAGGAATGAAAAAATACGGGGCGATAATATAAACAATTACAAAGGATCTAATAATTGGAAATTTATTATTCATAACCGTGAAATATTATTCAGTAAAAGCGAGCACTCACCTAAAACATCTGAGTTGAGCTGCTTTCATTTAAAAAGTAATGCTAATATTAGAGCAAGTAAAATGTAACCTCCATAAAGCATTACGGTTATTATTATAAGCTGTAAAATTTATGAATTTTCACAGAGGAGGAGGTACATTGGAATTATGAAAGCAATCTGTGATAATAAGTTTTCTTTGGGCCTTTGTTCTCATTAAGTCTTTTAAATTAACGAAGTGGGTACTTTTATTCGGGAAATTAAATGAAAAATGGAGCACCATTGCGTAAACATGTTTTTAAATTATTATGGAGCGGAATGAAGCGAAACCTCACATTTTCAGCTCAATATTTGAATTTAATCACGTAATTGAATTCCGGTTGTAAACGGACACATTTAAAAACACGAAGTAATTGTTGATATACGGGAACCTTTAAAAAAAGTGTGTAAGCATGCATAAAAACAATTCTTATTATGTTGTATAAAATATACGAAAAAAAAACTTAAAGAAAAAACATTTTTATTCGTATATAATACAATTCAATAAGGGTACATTTTAATACTGGGAGTACGATGGTTTGCATTTGTTGAGGAACAAGTTGAGAGAGAGACCAGACGGGAAAGCCTTCCATACTACAGTCTGTAAAGAGGCGATGGTGACCATATATTTCGGATGCCGCAGACGAGCATTCAATAGAGCTGCCCTTTCTTTAAGCCCCTGGACTCGCGCAATACTAGAAGGCCATCGAAAATAATACATAGAAGGTACTCGGAGCCGTGGAAGGCAGAGCTGACATGGGATGAGGCGAGGACCACGGCGGATGATAGAGCTTTGTGGCGGTAGCGCGTTACGACAATATGCTCCACTCAGGGGAGCAGACATGGTGATGATGATCTTCTTCTTCTTCGTGTCAGCGACGTCAAATTATTTCTGCCTTGTATCTGGCAACATCGATAGCCCGTGTGTTGCCTAACATTAGGTCTTGAGGTGTGCAGCTTGTTGGGCACATGGAGCAGGATCTTAGGTGTGAGGCAGTCTGCAGGTCTCCGCAGTCGCACAATAATGTCTCTCCCTGCCGAAGAATTCCCCACCGCTCGAGGTTGTTCTTTGTTCTACCAACTCCGGTTCTTAATCTGTTCAGGGATTTCCAGGTCCGCCAGTCAAGGTTCTTGCCAGTTGGGAGGCCTTCCTTTGGAGTAATGAAATCCTCTAATGCGACTTGTTGCCAGAGCTGGAGTCTCTTATTTTCAGGGCCGGATGTGAGAGATTGTGTGGATCGTGGATCGATGATGATGATGATGATTATTTTTTAATACAAACTGAATAAATAACATTATTTAGCCGAAGAAGAATATTGGAAGCAAACGTGTGTCATTGAGCAGAATAAGTAACACTTTGGTGGAAGATCTTTCCAGATAACCTGGCTGGCCGGGATCCAAGTTGGGGCAATTACAGTAGCATGGGCGGGTGGGGCAGGGGCGGACTGGGCATTAGGGCCACCCGGCCCCCGCCCCGAGGCGCCATTATGCATGAAAATAACAAATGGACACTGTCGCCGTGAGATATTGTCCCGGAGTACAGCGCCGTCAGTTAAGAAAATGGGTTCCCGAACAAAGCTGAATGTTAATGTTAACGATTATTAATATGATTTACAAGCAGATTACAAATGAAACACACCATATAATAAATACTTTGCAAAATTAAACAACGAATATTGGATTTCATATGCATTCCATTTATCAAAAATAGTTTAAATTTTACAGAAAGAAATGTGTAAATAATTTAAGCGTTAATATTTTAAAAAAAATAAAAAATAATATTCCTTGTAATTATAAGCATTTTATAATATGTTTTATGCCAAGAAGTGAGATTATATACGAGTTATATAGTCGTACGTAAAAAACGGATGAATTTGAGAATTATTAATCACCATAAAGACCTAAATATATTTATAGCTCGTACATTAGCGACGACGATATTTCAGTGAGAGTAATTACACCTAACAAGTTTTACGGTCGGAAGATAAAGCTCAGCTTCGTATCATCACCGCGATATGGAATTAACGACTCGGCGGAATAAATACGAAAGATAAATTTCAATTTCCATTCAAAATTGGGTAATGAAGAAATGTTTTAAATAATTTCCCAGAAGGCCGGCCCGCCATTCCTCGCAGGGAAATTTACGACCGAAAAAGTTTTAATTCGACCGGAGCAACCTCACTTCGGTGAAAGGCTCGTTTACTTTGAGACCTCCGCTAATTCATCATAGCGAGGAAAATTATTTATACGGGGCGGCGACACCGCAGGAAGGCAGAAAAATGCGTCCGATGAAAAGAAAAACCGGTGCTGATTAATTGAGATATATAAGGGCAGTCGACTTGCTGGCTACGGCTGAAGCCGGTCCAGTGTTTATCGGCTAAAGCTGCGAGCGATACGTTATACCAGGAGTGGCTTACTTCAGCTAACCGGGGGCTACTTTCCTTGACCTTACACATATTGCTTGACAATTTTTGTGTTAATATTGATTGCACATATATATTATGATTAAGCAAATGATGAGTGGATACAGAAGTTGTAAAGTTCCATTTGTTCCCTTTTCTATACCCTCCCTTATCTGGAACATATGGTTACCACAGACTTCCATCATTTAGTTCAGACAATCGCTACTATCTATCCCTCTTCTCAAGATGTATCAACACCCGAAGGTCCTCCTGGGCACATACTCGTATATGGTTCCTGACGACTTCCAGGGCAGAATCCCGAGAACTTAATGATACATCGGATGATTAGCCGGATGCACCCGAAGCCTGGACCATTTGGCCTAAAGGAGCGGTTCAACCAGTCCAACAACACGTTATTAGCAACAGACAGTGACCCATCTAACTTTTTATTCGCCGCCACTATTTCTTACTTCGGTCATCTAACGGGAACCACGCTTACGATGTGCTATTGTCGCAGGACAAATAAATAATGCTACAGTCGGGAAAGAGACTGACATCATGTTGTCATACTTTGGACCCCATAAAGACGCTTCGTTGGTTATAAGGTTTTTTATGATGTGCTTTTGAAGATTTAATGACCGCACGTGAAGTAATTTTTTGTCGGGCCGCATACTGGTTTGCTGGCGTCGTAGTTTGGTACTCCTTCAGTATGAGCTTCGTGATAGATGGGGGCGCCAGGCGGACTACCTGGGACTCCTGGAGCGGCTCACCTCACCCCGTGATACAGTTAACTGACTGTGTTACTTAGGGTATGATTATTAGAGGAAATGCTTTCATACTATATACGACACAAAATTAAACTAATTAAAGACGACTAATGTGACTATTCACGTAATGAAATTAATTATAAAAGATACTTTTTTGCTTTATATTAGGCAGAATTTTAGTAACTATAACGAGTGAGTGAAATATTGATTGCCACCATACCTAATATATATAGATGCAATATTATTTAAAAAATAATTATTATTATCAGTCAATGATTCCATTCATCAATCATATATATATTTTTAATAATTAAATATACATATACTATACATAAAATTCTTTTTTCAACGCGTCAAAAAAAAAAAAAAATCATATATATATATTTGATTTACTCGTATATTATTGTAATTGCTCTTGCTGCATGATTAATCGTTCAAGATATTCTTGTGACTTGTAAGTTGCAAATTATTTACTTATTTCATGGATTCAATTTGGTGAATCTGTAAAAATTACAAGATTTTCTATTTAAAAAAATAATTCAACAAGAAGCCAAAGTGATGAGTTTCAGTGGTTCAAAAGCGGTTCATAATGGTTAGTGGTACACTAGCTGGTATACATGAAGAAGGATGTGACTAGGTTGTGGAGTGCCAGTGTGGAGAAGTCAACATAGGGATTGGTTGCTTGGAGATGTCTTATGAGGTCTGGGAGATTCATCATCTTCATCAACAATCATAAGTTTTCAATTTGACAGTCAGACACTATGAAAACCTTTACAAATTTAATTGACCATTCTAAATGATACTGCATTATATAAAATATTTACTATTAAAAAAGTTTTATTTGATATTTTGTAATGTTCTTCATGTTTCGTTCAGCGTAGGAACATTTTTTATAATGAATTTGTAAGAAAAAATGGAATTATGTAAGCAAAATTTTCGACAACAAATTCAGTACATAAAACAATAATGTTGGGTAACCGTATTGTTGTCATTGCGGTCGTTGCTGCCTCCGCCAGGAACATAAGCGGCTGTTCTTGTTTATGAAAGCAATTTTCTCACGAAAACAAAAAAAATAGTTTTTCAGCTCCGCTAATTGTCACAAAGAAATGCTGAGCTTAAACCACAAAAAGAAAGTGCACTTTTGTAATGACCTTAATGAGGCTACTTGCTAGAAGGACCGAAAAGGCCGGAAGGAAGCTTCGTGCCGGCGCAGACATTACCAGAATAAGCGTTTTCATATTATAATAATAGTAATTATGCTAAATATCTAGAAAGTACTATTTAACAATGGTAGACTTAAAATAAAATTCAGGTAAAAGATTGTCTTAAAAGCGTTTGATTGACAATTTAAATTAAGTACTCTCTATGTCAGATGTAATTAAAATAATATTCATAATTTATCCCACAATATATTTGTAGACGACATGTTTCGGCCACGTCGAGTGGCCATTTTCAAATCAATTAGTAAATCAAAGAGTGAGTGAGAAGGTGGATATGAACTGTGTGATGGGTATATGTGTTTTGGAAATCAATAATGTATAAGGGCATTCATTGATGAAAACAACCAAATAATATGTATAATTACAAAGGCCAATAAAAAAACTCTCTAAGTGTTCATCAAACACGTTTCTTGCTATGAAGAGGGGATTAACCCAAAAGCTTCATAATTAATTAAGAACTACAGATATAATATTTCACAAAAAATATTGAACCGATATCTTCAAAAATTACAAGATTAATCTTTTTTGGCGGTTACAATGTTTTATCACTGTAAATTTTTACCTCTTATACAAAGTATCATATTAAGTGCTGCGATATTATGTGTCAATAAACTACTATGCCGGAACAAGTTACGGTTTGAAGTGTGTCACAAAAAAGAATGAAATTTTGATGCCGTTGAAAATTAGAAAATTTCAAAGTTAAATTGGTTGGAAGTCTTGCAGGGTGGAGCTGCAGAAGACGAGGAGCGCCAGCGCGCGCCACTTGGCGACAGCAGCGCTCGCGGAGCTAATTAAACCAACAATTGGTGCAGAGACGGTCGGCGTCTGCCGAAGGTAAATATAATATCTCTGCATTTTCAAAGAGACGAGGGAAACTGGGGAGAGCTCTTGCGGCAGAGTTGAGTTATATTTTATTTTGCTTGGATGTAGGTATCATAAATATATGACAACTTTTGTGTTTTACGATACATATTAATAAACTATGAATTTATATATTCTATATATGACATGAATTTTATGCACGTATAGCAACTTTTCTAGTTCCAAAACGACAAGAAATTTGCCCATAGTTATCAGATTCACTGCTCTTTAGTTCCACGTTTATTGAGTACGTTATTCCTAAAATAAAAAATCAATTTATCATTTATACGATTTCGGTTGTGAAACATCCTGTTTAATATTGATTAGCTGTGGTGGGGAGCAAAGAAGGAACCTCCGCGTGGTGCCCTTTACAATGCCGGCCAATCATTCTACTACGGAAACAACAACACACGCAAAAATGCAGCAGACTGCGGCGTGGAGCAGACCCTGTCACACCTTCTGGAGTGTGCGCTGTGCCAAAATAGCTGCACCCAGGAAGACCGGATGATGGTCGGGAGTCACGCCATCGACGTCGCCCACTTCTGGGCAGACAGGATCTGACCCTGTTGTTTCCGACACGATTATATATATAGCTGTAGTTTTTTCCCAAGTTTTAAAAATAAATGATTTCACGAAATTCTCAAACAAATCTCTCTCTACAACATCAGCTAACGCTTGTGTAGCCAATGGTCGCCATATAAAGAACACTTGGAGTCTCAGTTACTAGGATATTCTTAAGAAAAGCTACACATTTCAAAGTTCTGCCAATTATATCCTGTGCTTCTTTAACTAGAGTCAAGGATTTTGTAGAATGAGCAACTTTTTGATTTATACTCTCTGTTACGACTACTCCTTGGAGGTACATAAAGTCAAAGGTGCCTGAGCCTTTTATGTAACAATAAATATTGTTAAGGAAGCCAGGTGCTAAACCGATATTACGTAAATACTTTTCACCTTGTTTCAATAAAGATGATTTTTTTGGAACTGTTTATTCTTATAAGACCACCATTTAGCTTTTTAATAGAACTTCATCACTTCTTGTATTATAATACTACTCTATTATAATACAATACATATGTACTTTATAATTTATAAGTATTAAAATTGAAACCACGGTTTTCTAGAGAAACAACAGTACTAAACGTGATCCATGTGAATACATGGTGAAAAATATTTAAAACGATTTTCGAAATGAATCCTAAGTACTATATATTCAATAAAATGGCACTCCATTAGTGATAATGTTTATCAATTAACTATTTTTAAATAAGGATAGCGCAAAGCCGTTAATTTATCACAAATGAAATTAAAATTGGAATGCTCATAGTAACCCGTCGGCGGGCGATAACAAAAATACCAATTAATTCAGTAATTTCCCAAGCAAAAAGTCAAGCCCTCGGCCTTAATTCCAAATGAAACTCGGGGAATTTAATAATTCCGTTCTTTTGCGTCCGGCAGGCGAACTTCGCCAGACGCTGTAGTTTAAGGATCTCTTCAGAGGTGGAGCTGATGATGGAGCCAGGACGAGGGAGAAGTCTCGGCTTCACCTGAACAATTGAACTGTGCACACAATTTGCCTAGCTAAGTTAATGATATCAATGTAAAACAAACGTACGGAGGTGTAATGATGCTAATTCGTTTTGTGAGGAGGCGAGAAATGTTTTATTATGATGTTGACGATGCAATTAAAAAATATATAATTTCCATAAATCTGTTGTGATAAAATATTTCTTATTATATATATTATTCATATATAGTTGTATAATTTATGACAGTGTTTTTTTTTGTTAAACTCAACAATTATATTATATTTTATAATAATACTTGCATTGTAATACTTTATACAAGTACTCGATCATAACATGCATCACTAGAACTGTAAATATTTGTATCTTACACGGTTCGAACAAAAATTCATACATTATGCAAGATTTTTTATTATGAATTTGAGTTATATATATATAATGCACATATTAATAGTTTCAATAGTTTTGGTAAATACCTATTTAGTCATAACTTGAAAAAAAATGTTTCTGTAAATATATAGTTTGGACGACGGACTCTGTATTATGTTATTTATATTTTAGCATTCAATTTGAGATCAATTTCAAATATTAAATATATAAATACCTCCTACTTACTGTTCAGTGTGATCTATGTTAAAACACGGTAAAAAGTAATTCTATTTTTACAACTCTTTATTATTTAATATTAAGTATTTCATAATTATTTAATATATAATGTTATATGCATATGATACTGTCGTAAAAGAAGTGTACGCGGCAGCACACTGTTACTGAATACAATAAGTGGGTAATAAAATATGGCACTATAGACACAAAATGAAATAATTTAAGGAGCTGTAAAGGCCAAAAATGATATGCGGTCAGATGTGTGAACCCATAAAAGTGTGCGATGCGTGGACTTTACTACTGGGCGATGTAAGAAGCCGCCGGGGGAAGGAATCGTTAAACAATGTCACGTTAAGGCTTTAAAAACGGAATTTACTGGAGATATGAACATTATGTTATGCATGCTAATGTAACGGCGGGAGCAATATATGAGGCTGTAAACAACTGTAAACGTCTTGGAACATTTCATAACATAAATTGCCGTTGAAGTGGGCAAACGTATTCTTACAATTTTATAATGAACACCTCGTAAATATAAACAAACAATATAAATACAGATAAAACAATAATCGAGTTTTATACCTGGAACGAACCCAACATCACATTTTGCTGTTTTAATAATACAGCAAGTAATAAATACTTAAAAATTGAGCGGATAAAAGGTCAACCCTTTTCATTCACATTTTTCTTCTTCCATATTAGTTCATTTTTCGAGCATATGGTCGCCATAAAATACCGTCATAATGTTCAGTTAGCTGTTAAGAATCTTGACTTGACTTAATCTATGCACCAGAAGTTACAACATATATAATATGTATAGTTTCTGATTGCTTTTCAGGACTAAAACCAATAAGAAAAGACGACTGTTAGATTGAAACCATATTTTGGAGTTTGTTTATCAGGAGCTGAGGAAATCTGGGGATAAGCCCGACGGTAAAAATACCTTAAATATTTAGTTATAAAATGCGGTTCAACTCATAGTCAAGTTGCAGCTGAAAAAATATGTAATTCGAAGATATTCTAAGCATTATTTTTTATACACGACCATGGAAACGAAATCTATCAGTTTATATAACAAAGTCTAATAGAAAAAACACTACAGATAAAAATAATATTCCGTCAAAGTACCGCGTATAGTATAGTAGTGGGTGCTTAGTTGAAATTCCGAGAGTGGAATATCCGCTCACTCTACTTATAGATCGGATATCGCCTACGTGGCCGGAACTCTTAATTCTAAAAAGCATCCTGCAGTTAAATTTCTGGGCCTAGAACGGGAACTAAGTTTATTCTGACACTGCTTATGGGGGAGTTAGTCAGGCGGCAAGAATGTTCTCTTATTAATAATGTAATTAATATACCAATTAGAGTTATGCGTCAGAGAGAATCAAAATGAACCGGGTTCGGAATACTCAGAACTGTAAATCCTCCTCACAGGATATACGTTATTTCGTTTTATTCCTTCAGTAATTCTGAAATAAATTCCATATTTTAAAATAAGTAAATCAAATAAAAATTAATGAATGATTCCAGTTTTATTGTTAACAACATGATTCGGATTTGGCGAATCACCGGTCGAAACATGTCATTAACAATAGAACAGAGAAATTTATTATTTGTAAAGTTTGTCAAAGTTTAATCTTTCCGTGCCACAGAGCTTAAAATTATTGTAAATATTTCATCGTAGTTGAGGCGCTCAATTATCGTGTACGAGTTTATGAATAACATCTTGTTAATATATGTTTTCAATGACAATAAGTGCACATATTTACATTTACCTTCCACACCTCACCAATCCATCAACCAGATTTTAAGTTACATAAAATGCTAAATACAAATTTGTAGTAAAAAAACATGTGTAAATGAAGATGCTACTAAATTTCATGTCGAAATACGAGTATAGTAATATTTAATTATTAATGTAATAATTATAAAATATAAAAATGATTTTATACTGTTACAATTAAATGTAAAAGGTAAAACAGTTGTGATGTTATGTGTTCAACAAGAATAATGCCATAAGGCGTTAATTGAATTGAGTTTTTACACTACGGTTGGACTGTAAAGTGAAATTGCGAGATGACACTTTTTGTCTGAGATGAGAAGAAGTTTGTTTCATAGCATTTGGTTCGCAGCTGTCTGATGATGTGGTACTGAGGACAGCCAAGGCAGTGGAAGCGACGAAGTATAAAAAAACTGCACATAAAGCAACTCTTTGTATCGTTTTTATAGACCTTACCAAATGAATTGACATTACAGTTGGCTATTTCAAATGTTTGTTCACACTTTTTAAGGAAAACATTCTAAGGAATTCAATGTAACTTACGTAACTTATTTCATAATAAATGTTATAAATTGATAAATGATACAACAATTACTTTTGAAAGACCGAAGAAAACCGAAGAATTATTAAAAATTAATATTCATTTAATATATTACATAATCGACAGGCGAATACAGCCGGGATGGGCAGCATTTGGAAAACTAAAGTACATTTTTAAAGTTAAAATTCCGCAATGTCTTAAAACTAAGGCGTTTAACCAATGCATCCTCCCTGTATTAACTTATGGCGCAGAGACGTGGATTCTAACAGCAAGTTTTATTCATAATATAAAGGCCACCCAGCGTGCTATGGAGAAATCCATGCACGGAGTGTCGCTAAAAGATCCGAAACGAGGATATCAGCAGAAGAACTCAAGTAGTGAATGCTACCCAACGAATAAGCACACCCAAGTGGTAATGGGCAGGACATATCTGTCGAAGAGACGACGGTCGACGAGGAAGAAAAAAAGTATTGAAATGCTGCCCAAAAACTGGCAAACGAAGCATTGGCCGACCCCTTGCAAGATGGACTGACGACATAAGAAGAATAGTGGGAGTGACCTGCATACGAAAGGCGGAGGATCGAAGAGGATGGAGACTCATTCGGGAGGCGTTCGACAGTGGACGGATGCAGGCTGATGATGATGATCATGTGACATATTGAATACGACAGATATTTATTTTTTAATAATGATTGAATGAAAACAGTATTCTTATAAATAATTCATAGTGCAATGAAAAAATGCTCAATTCGATATCATCATCTTAAATCTTACGCAATAAAAGTCACATCAGACAGCTTTATGCTATTTAGATCCCATTCAATGCAATTAAATTGGTTTACGATATCGTGATGCTGGCGGTTATGAACCAAATGTGGTAATCTCAATAATATTTACGGAAAACATGTTATTGAAAGGCGCACAGAGACGGGTTCAATGCACAAAACAATATATGGTAAAGGCGATAATTATTTATTTATTGAGGTAATGTAATCTTGGAATTATCGAAACACTAATCAAAAAATATATTTAAAAAAACATAAAACGATTATTATTATCCATAACTTTAAGTTGGTAAATATTTTTGTTTGATATAAATAATAATATGTACTTTTAATATTTTAATAAATTCATTTTCTTTTAAATTAATTTGTATGAAATATTTAACACAGTAAATGTAAACGTAATTTAAGATAAATAATGGATATTGTTTTGCTTCCAAATTTCTTTCGTCCCTAGGAAAACGGTATAAAATAATAATAACATAAAAGACGATTATACAATAAGATTACATAAAAAAATACAATTCGTATATGGAGCATATGGCTAAAGTAAAAAAGAACATGGAAAATAACCAAGTAATTTATGCAATGAACAAGGACATTTCTTATTCAAGAATTACATCAAATCTTGTTTAGGTCGAATGTTTTTGATGATGATTAGAGCCACAGATTTGTACAAAAGTCATCATTTATGTTATACACTCTGGAGCCGATACAGGTATGTCGCGATCAAATAAGATAACATTATAACTAAATCTAAAATGAAGTAGTAAACGGTCCTTCAGCGCCTGGCGTTTACTTATGTAGACAGAATACTGAGTAGTAATGCTTTATAAAAGCTCCACATTAAATGTACTCGATTTTTTTTTTGTAAAATTGATTAAATTAATAAATATTATTAGAACTTTAGTGTGGCGTGCGTGAGAAAATATTGCGTAGCACTGTTCTAATACACCCTCACAATTTTCTTTGGCGTAAGACTAGTGTTATAGTTTTTGATATTCACGATCAAATAAAAAAAAGCGAAACATTTTACTGTTGTTTATTTTCAGGAGCGTGAACTATAATTATTGTAAGACGTTTATATGAAAGCTGACCCACCCGTGCACGATGTGCAAGCCGGGTCTATAAATTCGGTGTTAATTTCCCAAGACTGCGGAGACGGGGCATCATAACATTTAGCGGAATTACAGCCGCTCATAAATTGGGAATCCAAGCCTCCCCTCTTAAGTACCCATTAGCATGAATGCTGCATTAGGCGGCGGGCGGCCAAGTGAGCGGCGCATCTTGGGCGGGGGCGGAGGCCGCTAATGGGCGGCCCGCGGCAAGGGGTGGTGTCTTGTCGGATTACCCATCACTGTTGTTAGCTGAGTAGCCTTTGCATTTGATTCTGTAGCAATTGTAACAATCTATGTATTATGCGTGCATATAATGTGTCCATATTTAACTCAATCACTGCCAGATACGAGATAACTCGCCAAGCGGTCCTAGTTTGCTACGCCAGATCCAAGATGTAAGATTGTAAGAGAAGAAAGAATCGCAGTGAACAGTGGTTGAAACCAACTTGAGTGAAGATATTGACATATTTAGTGTAATATTGCTTCAGATTCAGTGCTGGTGTTGACAGATACGAAATGTTGGACGTTTCATTTTGTAACAATAATGGCGTGTTATTTGTGTATCAACCATGATATACTTATGACATGGTTTTTGTTGTTACAAGTCCATCTATTTGCGTTGAGTATCCCGACACTTGTTACGAGTGTGAGGTCATTGACTCTAAATGTGTCAATACATTTACAACGCCATACATGTTAGTAATACATGTTAGTAATACATGTTAGTAATTCAATAATGAATTAAAATATTTTGTAGTTATTGAAGGAAAAAAAAAGAATTGAATTGAAAGATACTGGCATCTTAAAGAATTTACCATTTATTTACCATATTAATAATGTATTTTACCATCTAATCAACTTTGATATCGACAAGTTTACAACTGACACGTCAGAGATGTCGTTGGTGAAGGTTTTTTTTCGCAAATTATAAGTGGCGTGCGAGGTACTAACAACGATTTTTTTGGGCAGCCAAAAGGTTGAGATACCGCTGCAGTACTTACACACTAATGCTTTAATGTACGTTGTTATTACTAGTATTTAGAAAATGAGTCTAATTGGAAAAACAGAGGAAAAAATACAAAAAAAAAACTAACACACAACCTTACTATAAATAATATTAACAAGGTGCATGTCTATGAGAATTCTCACATGCTTAGGGCATATTGATGATACATGAATTTGGATAATATGGAGATCACAGGGTCAGAGTATTTCGAGTACGATGACGGTCAACAAGAAGATTGAAATCTCAAAGCTCAAATGAAATTTTAAATTGAATATAAATACTCTAGTGTAGACGGAATAGGAAAAATTCTATATTAGTTTAAAAAAAAAATACAATTTATAGTATTGTAAATAATTCAAATGGGCTAATTTAGTGATAAGGCGCTCAGTCATAAATGACATAAGTAAGGATACATAAAATGAAAGAAGTACATTACAGAATTGCACACACGTGTAATTAATTATTACATGGTTTCTAAAGTATTAATGTTTATTAATTGAATTAATAAAAATGATTTAGAATAATAATACAGATGATTATTACAAAAAATAGTCGTATATTGTAAAACTTGAGTTATTTGGAATATTGTTATGTTTTCTCAAGAGACTACACGTTTAATATACTGATGTAATATTATATTACACCCTTCCAAAATATATTGAAGGGAGTTGTTTTCCAAGGGCCTTGGGTTGCGGCTTGCGATTCCAAACAGGAAAAGCTCTTATCGCGTATTACGTCAAATGTTTGCTAGAATATACTTCCGCGAAATATTAATAAATGTTAACTGGGGGCGGTTGCTGGTTAGAGCACTAGAATGAAACCGAGACAATTAGAGCAGGATGGATGGGTTCGAGAACGGAGATATCGTCATACTGTGGATCGTATTAAGCCTCGTATTAAGGTCGGATACCAGGACTTCGTTCGACTTCGTACCAGACGCAACTGATGTCTGCCATTGTGCAGAATCCATTTTCCAACCTTACCATTTCCTTATTCATTCCCACGTATTTCGTGGTTAGCAATGTGTTACCAAAGAACGAAATTCGAGACTCGCTGTAGTATACTAATGTCGCAGCCTTAGACTTAGGTCTATTTTACATCTAAGTGATGCACCTAGAATCACGGGAAGGCTTTCAGCCACTCTCTTACAAGAAGCTTTTTGCGTCCAATAACGGATCTCCAAAAACAGGACGGGTTAGGGAGGGTTAGGGAGGGTTTTCACCAAGCGGAACGTATTAAGCCTACTCAATAGTACATAAATTGAAATATCTGTATAAAAATGAAGGAAAATAAAACAGTGGTGATTCTTCCTATATTAGTGATATATTTGGAACATGTTGATATCACATTGCCGCCCCTTATTTCTGTCCTCACTGAGCCTGGTCCCCAAGCACACCTGCTCCCAAAATTTCAGCTGGGAACATGTATGTTTCCCAACGACTCCCAAGGCTTGGAAACTTGAAGTATTTTTGTATATTATATAAATTAAGGATAACTTGTATATTTTTGGGTTATTTGTGAATCGTTTTTTCAAAGAAAGTCGAATGATTAGCCTAACGCTCCCGACCAACGACACGCGGTAAGCAACAGGCGGTGATCCATCAAGTTGTGGTCCGCGTCCGATGTAGCTATACTTCGATGATCTACCGAGAACTGCGCTAACGATGTGGCGTTTTGGCTATCATCCTGCAGGTCGTCAAAAACTATGCATAGTATGTATTTGACGGAGTTACGGTTGTAGAGATTACGTGGGGTGAGGCAAGGACAATGACAGCTGATAAAACTGCGCAATGAGTGTTTGCTGAAGTTAGGTAGTGGACATGATAAAATGTGTTTTTATGTCACTAAACAAGTATCTTTCATTTGTAGCGTATTAACTGTATTAAAAAAATAATTAAATCCATATATAGCCAGCGGTCATAGCTCAATGCCGGCGGTCATAACTCAATAGTCAAAGCGTTTGCTTTGCAAGCCTAAGGTCGTGGGTTCGATCCCTGACGGTGATTTAAAAAAAAAGATTTTTAATCGATTTATGAACTCTAAAATACCCACGGTTGGTGTGAATTTTATCCATCACCTGTAAAATGACAGTCATAGCCTATTAATTAAAATTGGTGATAAACGAATATCGTTCCGTGGAGATCACCTATTCATAGTAAATTCCTGTAATAATAAGAATGATGCGTGAATCTTGGGCTGTAGTCTATGACGTTGGTGGATCAACAGTCCACATGCAGCGTCTAGCCATATACACCATGGTAAACGTCATAGAATTCCACAGATGAGAGATCAGAATTACTATCACCATATGTCGGTATTCTCCTGTATGTGTTTATATAAAAATAAAAATAAATCATCCTGTAATTGGTTAATAAACAGTTGATATTTCTTTGAACACTGAAAACGTGTCTTTTGATATTTCATGTTTAATGGTACGCGCTGTTAAAAAAGCCATGGACCGTTGTGATGTGATTACGGACCGGACATTTCTCGTTGTTTTATTAAAATTTGCCGTGCGATTTTTTTGTGGCGAATCTAATTTAATGATGCGAATTTCCCTGTCATAACCATAACGCAATTAGCGGTGTCAGTTGGGGGAGATCGTCCCGCGGCTGAAAACACATTTCAGACGCTGAAAAAAATTAAACGACGGAACCGTTCGATGAATCCACCACACCTTTTTTTTATGTAAGCACATACAGGAGAATACCGACAGATGGTGATAGTAATTCAAAAGTCTTATCTGTGGAATTCTATGACGCTTACCATAGTGCATATGACTAAGCGCTGCATGTGGAGTGTTGATCCGCCAACGTCATAGACTACAGCCCGAGATTAACGCATCATTCTTATTATTACAGGAATTTACTATGAATGGGTGGTCTTTACGGGACGACTTTCGGCTACCACCAATTTTAATGAATAGGCTATGACTGGCATTTTATGGGTGAGGGATCAAATTCACACCAACCGGGGTATTTTAGAGCTCAGAAATCGATTAAAAATCCATATTTTTTTAATCTCCGTCGGGGATCGAACCCACGACCTTTGACTTGCAAAGCAAACGCTTTGACCATTGTGCTATACCCGCCGGCAACGTTTATACATACCTGCAGCGTTTCGTTTGTATTTTTTTAAACGTATTGTATACACTTCAAAGGGTAAAGCATGAATTTTTGAATACATTTCGTCAATTTCGTTTTATTCTAAACAAAAATTAGTAAAAACTAGTACTAGTTGTTTTATTATATTTATTATAATATCGACTGATAGCTATAGCTCTGTCTACTAGTGTCTTTGTGATCTGGAGTACGCTGATGAAGCACAGTTATCACTGAAGACTGTACTGCAGATCTCCAGGACAATTTCCATACATATCGTATAAACTTACTTCGAATCAGGATGTAGATTAATATCAAATCGACCCAGTTTCTATGTATCAGCTCTTATTATGACAATATAGAAATGAAAATAGATGAGTGACGTAAAAATAAATTAACTTTGGCCTGTATTTATTTGTTCAGTAAATAATTCAAGGTTTTGGTAGAAAAATAAATAAACTGGTAGTAGATTTAATAAATTGGCAGTATGCACTGTTGACGCAGTGGATATTGCCAAGGAATTCAGCAGGAATGTGGTCAGTTATGAAATTAAAATTTCAGCATCATACTCAATACTACCTATATTTAATGTAAAGTATATGAATAATTAGCACATAGGATGGTAACGTAGCCTAACTTATCATATTATTAATATCCGTTCATTAATTATTTACTGCCATTTTTAATGTATTTATTACTGAACATTTCTTAAATATTTACTGGCCATTAGTTGAATTAAATACTCACAAAATAATAATTTGTTTCTTTTTTAATTTAAACGTTTAGTTAAATAGAAATTTGAAAAATTTGTTAAATACAGTTAGCAATTATACCGGCGTAGTCCTGCAGTACTATGACCAGTAGACAATCTCCATTGACACGATAAATTGATATAATAATACTTACATTAGAAGGAATTTTTTGATTGGCTGGTTCAGCAAATGGCACAGTAGTCTTTAATATTATATATCCTCAATCATGTTATAATATTATCAATTATGGTTATTCATATACGTTGGATGGAAGCGACAAACGCGTAACTTTACTGGGTATACTAATAATATATTATTATTGAAAATGCGTTGTTCCTAGTCACCTATCCAAGGATGATCCGTGCGAAATGTTACCGTAACTTTCTTTCTAGGTTAATTTCAGCAACAAAAAATCGACGAAAAAACATGCCTATAAAATGGGTAAAACAAAACCGCTAGAGACTAAATCAAGTATGCTTTATAAGTCTTAATTTTCCAGACACTAAGAATAGGCTGTGTTTTATTTTACAAATAAATGAAACCAGAATCCCAGCGGTGGTGAAGTCTTTATGAGGAAACACCAGCTCAGATTATTGTTATAATGCAACTCATGAGGTCCAGCGGAAAGGCCTTTGAGTTAATGTCGCTACAGCGCTGAAATAAGTTACCAAAAGCCTCTGCAGGGTATAATATAAGCAAGGGTGACATAATATACAAGATGAAAGGAAAGTGAAACCAAATCCGTGGGTTATTTGTAAGGATTTTGGTGAAAGTTAAATACGAAACGTATAAATATTATTATATATTACCCTAACTTTAACAAACAGTGTAGGCTACCCAACAAATATGCATATTTAAGTAGCAAAGGGCAGGATATATCTGTCGAAGAGAAGACGGTTAATGTAAAAATAAAGTGTTGAAATAGCATCCAAGAACTGGCAAACGGAGACTTGGCCGACCCCAAAGATGGTCTGACGTCATCAGAAGAATAGCGGGAGTAAGGATGGAGACGATGATGTTGATGATCATTATAAATATATTATCCGATAAATATTTTTCGTTATAAGGAAATACCAGAAAACTGGAGTTTATGATAAAAGAGAATCATTGATAAACAGTCGTTAAAAACAACTATTTGATTTGTAAGAGCGACGACGCAACAAACATACTACAAATAAAAATAAAATGTCTGAAGTTTAATTTTCTGAATGAAAAATCCTCTTAGTGTAAAAATAAGCAGTTTTTTAATTTTTAATATATTGTATAATATTACACCATATTTTACCAACCACATATTTTAACTCCTTAGATGAAATAGTTATTTCTTTATTTCAGGTATCTTAAACACTGTCACCGACTGTCATCATATCAAGTTGACACATCTAAGAAAGAATGTAGGCGTCAATCTAAATAAGATTAAATTAATTATTATCAAATACCATCAGGTTCTCTATGATGTGGGGTGCGTAGCGGCCCAGAGGCGATGCCTTTAGTTTTATCGTAATCTAGACAGTTAATCAAAGTATATAAAATAAATTACCATTAATAACAGCTATGTAAATACTGTAAATACTACTGCAATTCGTCGACAACACTTTCCTAGTTGGAATATTTAATTGCCAGAAATAGTTGCGTTTTGGGATTACGTACATGCAAAAACTGACTTTTCATAATGAAATATTATAATTTGTATAGAAAATTGCACTGAAGTGTCATAAATCAGTTTTATAAAAAGATAAAACATTACACCTAGAATGGGAAATGCCGAGCAGAATATATGAAATTTAGTTAAAATATTATATCGGTTTATAAAGCTTTTGAAGTAGCGTTCGAAAATAATGTTTTGCGATGGTCCTTAAAGCTCTTTCGCCACACAAAGGCGAGATACGAGTGGAAATTTAAAAGAGTCTGAAAAAAGTGACGACTGGGAGGGAGGAGGCCTCGGCGGTAGGTTGCAGGCGGCCCGACAGTTCCAAGTGTATTTAACCGCGAGGGAAACTAAAAAAGACGAAAAATAAAAATAAACGGCAATGGCTTTGACACGCCGGGCACGACCCGGGAAATAAAAGCCAGACATTTAGAGGAGACGAAAAACGACGAAGCGGAGCGGAAACGAAAGCTCCGGTGAGCATATTTGGAGAATAAAACAGGTAAAATTCTTATCGGATAGCTGCCGGAATACATTCTCATTCTACAGGCCATTAGTTTCATTGCATTGGATATCGAAACGAATCGGATGAAAGCATAAGGAAGGAGGGCGGAATAATTATTGTGATTAATCGCTTTATTTATTAAGTTTGACCTATTTTGAAAATGAAGCCGGCATTTAATTATTAATAATTAAAAACGAAGAAGATACTAGGGTTGTTTCGCCCTATAAAACTATATTGTCTAGGTGTAGCGTATTTCCTTTAAAAATCTAAATTACAAACACTCAAATATGCGTGGGTAATTAATCACAGTATGTTGTCAGCGGAGCTTCGGGTGTAGAGATGATTTAGATCTAGGTAATAATAACAGCTAGCAGAACTGAGTAGAGGAAATTTGTGATGACCTATGCTTCGGCTAGGAAACAGTAATAGAAGAAGAGTATATACAAAAATATGTCCATTTCAGGGAATATGAATTTCAGGGAATAATGGTACTAAAATAATACAAATTATTTAATAATGAAACTTTGGATTAATCATCCAGGCTCCTTAAAAAACAGATTTATTATGTTCCGTATCATAATTGCCTCCCGAAACAACAAGCATGGCTTGATTATTCATTGGTTGGTTTTGGCCATATGATCCGTGTTAGGAGCGAATATGATAAAAAGAGAGAGATTTATATTATTAGTATGAGTCGGCTCGGTGAATATGAACGTTCTGTCAAATTACAATTTATATTGTTTGTATTACTAACATTTTGTGTTGAACATTGTGAAACGAGTATTTCCATAAATAAGTAAGTACGCTTTGTTTATTTTATTTTAAAGGTTAAAATAATTAGCGAGTATTGTAAGTTGATAATGGATGTGAACATTGAAATGTGTATTAGTCCTGAGAGTTTTAGAAAGTGTTATCGCAGGAAGCCGACGACGATAATCCTCAAGCGGGGCCCGGCCAGTACTACAGCTACAGCCTGGGGTTAGAGTTTCACAACCTTTTATTGCCCACATATATGAAAAGCGGAAATTGAAATTGTACGGAAATTTTGTCTATGTTTTTTTAAAATTATTATTATATGTACGATTAACCATTGCGTCAAATTACAAATTAGAGTTTTTCCCCATTAAAGTTTTAGAAAACTTTGATGAGAAAAAAAACACCATTTAGAAATGAGTAAAAAATCACAATGAAATTTTTCTGAACGAACTTAAACAGTTCGTTCATATCCGAATTTCTCTATACGAGACCGAAGGCATATTGAATAATTAGAAGTCGAAGATCATCCTGATACTATAACTAATACCACTTTTCTGACCGATTGTTCAAACTGAAAATTAAAGCGAAAACGGCTTGTATTGAACGAAAGTATTGAAAACAAAAAGCTTAGATAGTAAATATATTTTTCAATAAAATATACTACAATACATTTAATTTTTAACGATAGCAAATTTATCGCGCATTTAAACGTATTGTAATGATGCGATTGTACTTTTACTTTATTAAAAATATGCAAATATTACTTATATTACCATTATTAATTTCCAACAATCCCTGCCCTTGCTCGTGCCTAAGGGGAAATACCCTTGAGATGACTTTTCCGATAATCCCCCAAGTGAGCAAACAACAACCATCACATAATTATTATGATATATATGTGTACATTTTATATACATGTATATAAAGGTACATAAAATCATTTGAAAAATCTTAGTTTCCGAGTAATCCGATTATTGTAAACAAATGACCTGGAAAAATGAACGAATTTATTGTACGAAAATACATTTTGGTAGAAATGTTGTTTTTAATATAAAATAAATTAGTGAACAAAATATTAATAAAGCATAAAATATACACTTACAAATACAAAATACAATTACATTTTACATAAAAAATGTTAGGGTTAGTCTAATATATATTTAAAATTAATACAGAGATAATAATGTATTATTTATTATTAGATTATAATTTTTGGTATAGAACGAATCAGTTTGCCTACTTATAATTGAAAAACAGAGACATTGTGAAGCTTTTGATACAGAAATATGAATAATTCAATGCAGCCACACAGTTTACAACTAGTTATTAACTACCTATTGATAGTAAACGCGGTAGAGCTCTGAAATTAACCAAAGTAAATAACATACAGATGTATCAACAAAGCAAAAATGATCTTCATTATCCTACGTTTGTTTGATCCTATCGTTTCATGAAGCCTGGAAGGAACACACCAGGAAGTGAGTTTGCCAGTTGATAGGTATTACGAGTATTATTATAAAACTGTATTATCGATTGATCGATTTCGTTGGAATACTCCAAACAGGTATATTAGTGCCGTCTAGATGACGCCTGTATCGTCTCCATTCTCCGTTACGGTTGTGCATTTCGGCATTCGAATGCAGCAGTATAAATTACAGCAGATGCCTGCGTAGAATACTAAGAGTACGATGGTTTGACATTGTGAGGAATGACGAGGTAAAAGTGTAACTTCCCTAATACAACCGGTCAAAAACCGAAGATGGACCTGATTGGGAAATATATTGTAATTAGGAAAGTATAAACTATTGCGGCCTTTTCTCAAAGCCCCCAGATTAGCGCCGTCCTAGAAGGCAGTCGAGAACTGCAGGAAGCAAAACTGACATGGGATGTGGCGAGGACTTTGTGGTGACAGCTCGTGACGACCATACGCTTCAGTTAAGGAAGCGGTCATGAAGATGATGAAGCTTATAATTAGTGATAAGGGAGTAAGTAATAACGCTGGAGATAGAGGATGATATTGCATATACCTTACAGTTATTGCGTTCATTTACTCTGCATTTTACTGATCATATTTACTCTATATTTAACTTATCCTATATACATCGTTCATATCTGATTTTCGATTCTCGCATCACAAATGACCAGTTTGCATAAACGCTGACAAGGCGTTTGCTCTTGTATTATATATGTGCGTAGCTATTGGTAAAGAAACTATCCTCATAACACGGGAAAACAGAATCAACGACCAAAGCTTTTTTTACATCAAAATTGTTTATTGACGTAAAATATCAACCATAAAGGGTATACAATTGAACCAAAGTAAGTGAGCATTTTAGCAGTTTTATTCGTATCTACAGTTGCACATTATTACGTTTGCTAGAGCTCACGGAAAATACGAAAAGGTTTATTCAGATATTTTTCATGATTTAAACACCATTGAAATCGCAGAAGAAATGAGAAGTTGAACGCAAAGAACTTACAGAATTAGTCACTCAAGGGTATGTTTGTCGCCTCGGAATTGCTTACTTGTGCTTTTGTTTTCGTGGCGCAACACAATTTATCGAGGAAAATTTTGTAGTGAAATTTGTGACCAGCCCTCTGTGTACGGGACGGAAACTTTCCGGTAACAAATTGTTCTGGACTTGTCACTTTACCTGTATTTTATCATGTCTCGCTTACAAGCCGGCGGAAAATATTCATTTACAGATTTAAATGATAGTGGAAACCTTTTAACAACAGATTATTCAAATTTTGGGAAATTTTTAATTTAATTAAAAATTCAATTTCCTTGAAAATAAACATAATATTAAATTAGAGCTTACGATACGATAATAAATAATATGGAAATGCTTTTATATTGAGCGGAAAATAAAGTACATACAAGTAGCCTTCTATATATCGTACTTATATACAACTACGATTTCTATTATTCTATGTTAAGAATGTGTAGACTGGTTAACTCCTCTAGTGACTTGGACTTTTTCGGGGTGGACCTTCCGGCATTTCGCAGATCGCTCTACTAATGTGCTAGATCTGTTTATTTACTCATGTTTATATTTGTCTAAACGTATTGTCTTAGCTTTAGTATTTGTTCTGTTTCACCATTTTATTTATTGTATTTTCTACTTTAAAACCGTATGTATTGGCCTAGGCCGTTAATAAAATAAAATAAAAATAAATCTAATTGAAATAAATGTTTTAATAAAATATTTTTATTTTTCATTGCTTTTGATATAACGCAATGTCTGAAATGTGGTACCTCACTTCCTCCCGCTCCCGCCCTTAGGAGAGAATTTTGGGTGAGGCCACTTAAATGCTTAACCCCTGAAGTTCTCCGACGCAATGAAAAGTGCGAGCTGAAATTGAATACTCATATTATTTATCCAAACAATGGAGGATAAGACAGAGAAGCAGAAAGCGCGGGAAGACCATTAATTGATATTTTGCCAGCAGAAATACAAATTAAAACAACTTAATTGATACGTTTTCTTCAAAACATACAGTTGTATGAGAATTATAAAGCTTAATGAAATGTCAAAGAAGGACCTGCTGAAGAATTTTTGTCTCGAGTCGAGAGTTGTAAACCGTGTACAGATCGTCGGGAAGGGTTCCACGGGTGTAATACGCAGTCGCATTCAGATGAAACAATTCGGAGGAGCAATGTCTCTGATAGCAGCAATAGAATAGGCTCAGCCTCCAGACTGAATTATGCGATATTATTATTACTTAAATATACATATACTATACATAAAATTCTTAATTCTCTACTAAAACTAACTCTAACTCTAATAAAAAGAATTTTATGTATAGTATATGTATATTTAAGTAATAATAATATTGTAATATAGTCAATGATCTATAAAAGTAGATTAGAATATTGAAATAATAAAATAATATTCTAATAAAAATTAAAAAAATCATATAGTATTTATATCATTGTTATCATCATACGATAGATGTCGCTATAGTATATATTCAAAGTATGTATATTTTTATTATTATTCTATCAGTCTTCATTTATTCACAAGCTTAATATTATTACTTTCCGGCAGTCTATTTATTTTAGTAAGTACCACTCGGGTCTCGAACCAAACTATAGACTGAATGGATGAGAAACGACTACTTATAGTTCCGACTCGGACTTTATAACCAATCATTTACCTGTGTTACTGATGGATAATTTTACCTTCTTGATATTGTCTCAAGTCTTGTTTTTGTGCTTGGATTGACGCGTTGGAAAAAAGAATTTTATGTATAGTATATGTATATTTAAGTAATAATAATATTGTAATATAGTCAATGATCTATAAAAGTAGATTAGAATATTGAAATAATAAAATAATATTCTAGTAAAAATTTAAAAATTCATATGCGATATTAATTCTTCTTCGTAGTATCAATCCGACGGATTGGTTTGCAGCAACAAAATCTTGCATCTCGATCTAAATTTAAATTAAAAAGAATAGAAAGAAAATATAAATCGGCATGTACACATACACAAAATTATTATTACTGTACTACTCCGCATTCCATCCGATACATATTTGAATACACGTACTGCTTACACATCACTACCGACACGTCGAGCAGGGCTGCCTTTCTCCAGAGCAGCGCGACGCCGGCCGCGGCACACTCCTGCTGACGTGTCCACCGCTGATGTTTCCGTGAAGCCAAACTCGTCATCAATTCCGGCTAGGTAGACGATATCGTGAGGCATAAGCCACGTCTCCTGCAGTGCCACTATGTCGGCTAGAAGACACAGGCGTCTTACGCATTCTATGGATCTTAGAGGATATATACATAGCATTATAAAAGATTGTATATACGCATTGTATAATCATATACAATATATTAGATTATATAAAATATTATTTATAATATCGTATTATATATGTAAGTCTTCTTCGTAGTATAAATCCTGTGGATTGGTTTGCAGCAACAGAATCTTGCATCTAGATCTCCATTCTTCTCGGTCCTCCGCAACCCTCTTCAGCTCAGCTTAAGAGCTACAATTCATGAACTCGAACACTTACTGCACATACTCCCGTCTAGGGCGCCCTCTACAGTTTCTACCCTCAACCATCCCCTCCACAATGTCGCAAAGAAGACCATCGTAGCGCATGATGTGACCGATCCATCCGGCTCGCCTCTCTGAGATGGTTCTTATTAGGTGCCTATCTTCCTTGATTATCCTGAGAACCTCATTAATTAGAGATATATTTTTGTCAATTTTTTATTCGAAGCAAAACTCACAACAATATAAATGGAAATAAATAGTGTAATTGGAGTGTTGTATATAGCATAGATATCAAATAGCGGAATAAAACTGTCTCTCCGTATGAATTTTAAGACCAATAGAGAATAGCGAATATTCTAAAAGATCTGATGGCATACGCAAAGACACAAATATGGCGACGTGGCAATCGCGCGCGACAGCCATTCAAGTGGCGGTAAGCTAGAAAGGGAAATTCGTTTTTTCTTTCATTTACCTCGGGTAAACAGGCCTCCAGACTTTTTGTGGAATCGCACGCAGGCTCGGAATTCCCGTTGTTGGAATTCCGCCCTGCTTAGTGTTCCCTTCCTCGCGGGGGATAATGAGGGACCCGGGAGGGGCGCCGGTAAATAGTTGGGAGGCCGGAGCGCCTCACCGAGGCTTATCAATTTCAAATACGCGCCCGGAGGACCCGAGAGCCGTCGAATCGGGAATTTACGGATCGGAAACGAGTTTAGTTCTCGGAGTGTTAATTCTTAAAAATCCCAGAGCGGTACCACCGAAAGCTGTTATTAGACACAAATAAGAAAAAGAATTTAACAATTAAAGCATTTAGTAGTAGCGAAAAAATTACAATTTTATTCACATTTCTTTAAAAATCAATTGCAATTAGTTAATAATTTGATAGCAGACAAACAGACAAAACGATAGCTCTTATGGACGAACGTCGTAAAAGCAGAAGCATCCAAGATTACTATACCCTAAACAAAAAAGTGAAAAAATCCATGAGATTTGACATTCGTCGTTCAAACACCGAGTATATCATGGAGATTGTTGCACAAGGCCGAGGGTCAAATGCATTTAGCAGACACACCTCTATAGGACAGGCCCAACTTTCCAAACTAAAGACACACGATGGGAAGATAAAAACAAATCTTAATGATATACTGAAGGAAATAGAACATTTCTATGGGTTATTGTATTCATCTATGATGCCAGGTCCTAATGACAGATCTGCGGACGACAAGAGGGCTACTCTCACAAAGCACTGGTCTGAAGACATCCCAGATATAAGTATATTCGAAATTAAATCGGCCCTAAAACAACTTAAGAACAACAAAGCCCCTGGAGAAGACGGAATTACATCTGAGCTTCTGAAAGTAGGAGGAACCCCTCTGTTGAAAGAGCTTAAAAAACTATTCAACAAGGTAATAGAACATGGAGAAACCCCGGCGACATGGAGTACGAGTATTGTGATATTGTTCCACAAAAAAGGGGATAAATCACTGCTCAAAAACTACCGACCCATTTCCCTTCTTTCCCATGTGTATAAAGTATTCTCCAGAATTTTAACAAACAGGCTGACGGGTCGATTTGATGAATTTCAACCTCGAGAGCAAGCTGGGTTTAGGAAAGGCTTTAGTACAATTGATCATATCCACACGCTAAGACAAATCATTCAGAAAACCGAAGAATATAATCAGCCACTCTGCCTCGCCTTTGTAGACTATGAAAAGGCACTTGACTCAATCGAGACTTGGGCAGTGCTAGATTTACTACAACGCTGCAAAATAGGCTATCGGTATATAGAGATAATAAAATCTCTCTACAAATCTGCAACAATGATGGTCCAGTAATTTGATGCAAGCAAAGTAATAATAATATAAAGCAATACGGAATTAATAAATGAAATAATTTACTTGATTTAAATGTGTAACATATCTATATATATAATCCAAAAAAAGATGTTTCGAAAATAAATTGAATAAAGTAATGACAAGTATTTCATGTTTTATCAGAATTCATCTTGCATGTCAAATAAAAGAAGTATATTGTGGTGGGTTAAAACATTACGTATTTCATTCATTAGTATTCGTTTGAAGTTTCTGCACCCGCCAATGTCCCCTGTTAATTGGAAAAGCTCGTGTTTTACTTTCTTTACGGCGGGAATGAGCTTTGCCGATATACGGCGAGATAGGGAGAGACAAACAGCGCGATCTGAAGCAACAACTTATACCCGACCCGGGAACTGAAGGGATAACTTTAAGATAGTAATGCTGCGGCAGGACTGTATACTTGAAAACGTATCGCCCGGGCCGCACACGTATATGTAAAATTTGGTTTTATGATACAAAAGATTGTTGTGCGGAAAAGAAGGATTCTTTTAGGGACGTGACTTGGAACGAAATGGCAACTATTTTTTGAAATATTTTTGCAACGTTGAAATAAAAGCACTAAAACAGAAATAAACTTCGAAAATAAAACTGGCGTTCATTTTGTGGGCTGTGAGGATAGTATTGTTTTAAAAAAATGTGCTGCAAACATAAGGGAGTAGTCGTAGTAATTTGTTTGTGAGATGCTCAGTATTATGATTTCAGGAATATAATACGTACGAATAAAGGATTTATTGGAAACATCGCATTAATACATGATCAATTATAATACAAACATTAAAAGTTTGTGACCACGCTGTATGACATGCCGCGCGGCCGCAACGCGGACCTTACCTTGCCAAAGGGTGGGGATCAACTGCCGGCCGTCGGCACTTCCTACTAATCCCAATATTGCCATACATAAAGGTATGGCAAGCGACAAAAATACGAGACGAAAGATTGTCTATCGAGGTTTTCAGTACCAGTTAGCAAGGGCTTAATCGTGCTGATGTCATAATATATACGAGAATGTTATGATTTGTGACGTTTCCTTGTAAAGCCCATTGATAGATAAATTTGATTTTAATCTAACATTTCACACAACACTATAACAGAGATATCAGTAACATTGTAATTAGAACAGGTTTGTTTGAACAAACTAACGTTGGAGTTCACGTCAGATAAATACTTTTTGTTTAAAAGTTAATCGCAGCCTGAATTTCATTAAAAATAAAGTTAAGCCGGGTCCTCTGGTCGCCTGAACTCCGCACTCGCAAGAACCCAACATTTATCCTGTGGTGTAATGGATAATGGAGCCAAGTAAACGATGGGATAAAAAATTACTCGGACGTTATTGATTACAACAAGAAATTGGTGATTATGTGAACCTTTTCGTGTTTTATAATGTCGATATCAATATACAAGTTCACTTTTATTTATATAAGTACATATATTGTAGACTGAAAAGATTTAAATTGTATGTCCAATGATATGAAATAATCTATTAGCCTTTGATGATTTCTCATTTTTACCAGGTATTCGATAAAAATGATATTTATTACATTGTTTGGCAGTCTCTACTACTTCTCTATATTATTTAACGTATTTAAATATTTTTAATAATAATAATAACGTAGGTAAACAAAAATGACGCAATCTACGTATGTTGATAGTGACTACTCTACCTGTTCTTCGTAATTTTAAAAGACTATTTTGAATGTAATGAAATAAAAGGAATGTCTTCTGGATTCTTTATAAAGATCTATTGACAGTAAATAAAATTTATATAACATTATTACAAAACAAATTTTATATAAAAGTCGGTTTTTATTGGAAAATATTATATTTCTGAAACAAATATTGATTTAAAAAATAATGAATTTCAGTGAAGTTACAAAAGCTGATGAATAATAAAGCATTAAATTGAATAATATCACGACGGCTTGGAAAGGATAAATAATCAGTATGTTAACTTTATAAATACCAAGTAATGATCAAATAAATGATCCATTCATTATTTACATAGTTATATTTATTTATTTACTTACTTATGAAACAAATAAATACTTCTTACCATGTTGTAACAAATATCACTAAATATCCATTAAATATTTGAACTGGATCTCAAAGTGAATGCTGAAAATATAAAAAAAAATATTTATATTTTCCAACTTGAATTTTAATGTTTGAAATATTCTACATTATTTTGTATACCTACATTTATTTTAAGTATTTAATATTGTAGTCTCTTGAGCTAAAATTTTAAGAATCTGAGAAAACTTCTTGAAAATCTAAATGTGGAGAAAAATAAACTAAATTATGCAAAGATCGTGAGATATATTTAAGGAGTTGTTGAGCGAAATTCAATGTATGTTGTCACTGAATATTTTCTAATAAAGGTAATATTTTTCAAGAAGCATTTACAATTTTCATTTTGCGACATTTCATTTTCATCTCGCCAAGTAAACAATAACATTTTCTCGCGTGCAAAATCACAGAGAACGAATTTTAAAAGTTGAAAATCTCGATGCGAATGGGAAAATGATAAAGTTGCAGACGATCGAAAGTAAGAGCGGAGTAACAAGCCAGGTGCGCAGTAAGCCGGAGGACAAACACATTTTATGCTGAGAAAACATGTTAGTGCCAATCGGATTTGTAGGAAGGCGCTGCAGGGGGCGCCTAGGACGCTCCTCCAAGATATTTGTCACGGTAGAAACACATACTATATATAAGGGTCTGGTGAATACAGGTAGGTTCACTTAAACTCGTATTTTTTTTTTGAAAACAATTACAACATGTTGAAACACTGGTTGTGGTTCAATATGGTTGGGTGCGGATAGTACTTAAAAGCGAAAACGCTCGGGCATATACGTGGCATTGATTGGGCTCAACCGTTCTTCAAAATCATATGATCCAGACTTCGAAAGCGTCGCAATGATCAGTCGATAAATATTTCACGGATTCTACAGCAGTCTTTCCTTTAAGCAGTCAGACATAAGTGCTGAAGGTCGTAGGGAACAATCCGCAGTATATATGTAAAAATGTTTTCATTAGTTTAAATGAGGCTCTTTTCTGGGCCAAATCAACTATTGACACCTAAATACTGAATCCTGCTGAGTTATTTCTTGGTTTAATGTAATTAACTTAAGACCCCTATATAGAGATATTACATGAGGTAACCAACCTATAATAGCTAGTAGAAGCCTCAGCTCTCGACTCACCCCAATTCTTAAGAAATGTCTCTTCAAACAGGTGTTAAGTTGGTTGTGTTAACTCAAAGAAAGTCCCTGCATAAGGTTGTAAGGCTCTCGTGACTGCTGCAGGCCAGCGACTTGGTGTCGGAGCGATATAACTAAAGTTGAGCGACCCCGGCAATCACATAAGACTGAATTTATATTGCTTATTTAGAATATTATCATACAACGAACTATGGTATCCTTTTAATATTAACTGAATATAATTGATGACAAACTAGTAATTAATAGATTGATTACCTGTAACTCGATTTGTGTAATATTATTATTAATACAAGAATATAATATTATTATTATTATAGAAAACTTAAATCCCCATATTAAATGCTTAAAAAATCATTAAAATGAAAATAATAACTTTGTAAAGGTATCCTTGAATAACAAATGATTTTAATATATTTTACAATTTTGCAGTTTCACCATTCTTGGTCAGTTTATAAACTTAACGTTATTAAAAAGAAAAAGAAAACACCGTATGATTATGAAATTAGCATAATGTGAGATTTGATGTTTTATGTGTTTAAAAATACATCGCTCCCAGATGATTACCAACCAGAGCATCGATGGCAATCGGGCTTTCAGCTACGCTACACCAATGGCCTGGAACTCACTACCGGAAAGCATAAGAGAGTTTAAAGCGGAGGCATCCTTCAGAAGCAGACTCAAGACCCACCTTTTTACTCAGAGGCAAAGAAGCGCTTTTGGAATGACCATTCGGTCATAAAAGAGCGCTATACAAATACTAATATAATAATATAATAATCGATGATCGAAATATTGTAGAATAAATCACCGCACACGACTCAATTCAGTTTTGTTATTTAATAATGTTGTTGGATCAAAAATAATGACATAAATTTTACAGCCTTGAGTCAGCGTGATAAACTTCATAAAAATTGAATAATCTGCCTCTCAGTTGGTATTCTATTGCTTATGATTTGATTTAAATATAATCACACGAACGACGACAAGCAGACATGGATCCGGGCAGCGATCCTTAGCATTGTTTCTCGCGAGTCCAGCAACGTAGAAAAAACTCTTCTATGGAACGTTCCAGCTGGAATTTTAATGCACCCATTGAATAAAGAAACCGGTTAGTCCCTCCGCCCGTGGGAAGGTTGGTGCGGTCGCTAGTGTAGGCTGCTGCTCTGGTGGCGTAAGAGGGTTAAGAGTCATTCATACCGGCAGACATTCAACGTGCCGACGAAATACTTCTGTCCAGAATTAGGTATAGCTGCCCCTTAGGACTAAATGGTATAGGCCTGAATGATTAGGTGTCTTTAAAAATTCTTAATAATAAAACCTTGATATGCATCGGATCTCGTCATGGAGGTTTTCGTATACTGGAGTATATACTGGAAGAGTTTGGGATTTCAGTGTTGTTTAATGAATGTATACACACAAAGGTTTTTGTACCATAAGCCTTAGGTGAACTGATCAACACCATGTCCACTACCCTAACTGGAGTATATCATACCCCTAGTATTCTAATACGGTTAGTTTTTAACGTTACAAAACTGTTCTTATATATAATAATAATACAAAGAGAGATACGGGATTGTTATCCCTGGTAATGTAAGTCTGTGTCGTGTCGCTGCGCGTCTGCAGACAAGAATGGCTTTAGTCGGGTTGGTCCTCGGGCCGAGGTCGAGGGTTCCGGCCTGGAATTATTCAATCGTTCATTCCGAGGCGGTTTTTGTCGAATAAACCTATCGGGGACGGTGACAGTTTCGGTCACGTAATTAATACCTTGAATCGGGGAGCCGCATAATGAATCAAGTCGGCGTAATTTATAGAGAAACATAAACCAAAATGTAGTTTTAAATAAATTTGTATCGAAGGGCACCGTTGGGCAAATATTGAATTCGAATTAATAAAAAGTATCCATTATGTAAATTACGCAATAGTATTTATTTCGCATTATATTGTAGTAGTCTCTATATAACTAAATAATACAATAGCAATTACTGAGTTTCCTACTCACTCAACTTGTCAGGATATTTATCTTTTGAATTTTTTTTACTGTCTTACAATATATAAAGAAATTTGAATCAGATGTAAATAGGTGTTATAGATTATATTGTTCTATTACTTGTACGAGTATATTGTATTTCTAATATCAACATCAATCTTGTTGATAGGGATACTATAATGAAGATAGCGGTTAAACAATATATTCTTCTTCATCCGGTATGTGACCTTGGCAAGTAGTGTCTCAAGTGTGTGGTCTGACCTACTGCCCACGGAAGCATTGCCCATGCAAACTGCTGATAAACGTTGCAAGTTGACTAGCGACAGTCCATTCAATTAGACTTCAACTAGACACACAATTACATCAGTTAAAATTAAATCACAAATGTAAAGGTAGTTATCACAAGCATATATCGTGAAAGCTTACAATTCTAGATTCTAGAGTCTTGAAAACGTTCGATACATGTGTTTATGGATATCAAAACTGCTTCAAAAAAAAAAATCTCGAAATATTGTTGAACACATACTAATGACACATTATATTTATTTTGAAAAATAAATTATTTCATACATAAACAGTAGTTTTTTATACTTTTCAGAATAGTGTTGTGTTATAAAAAGTATTTCAACAGGATTTGAGAAAAAAAAATGCACCACTTTGTGATATCCATAGATACTCGTAAGCTTAAAGACTCGACAACAAAAAAATGTATATGTTTTTTTTTAATGTTAAAGTTGATAAGAATTCAATAAACGATATTGTGGCTTTTGGGTTTAGTCGTGTGTGGCGAATTTCTTTTAACCCATATTTCGACCGCCATTGCAGGGATCTTCTTCAGAATTGATGATTTAGTTGTGATTTAGTTGTGAGTTGGTGATTTTTTACGAGAATAATTACATTATTTTAGAAATTCGCCACACACGGCTAAACCCTAAAAGCCACAATATCAAATCTGGCCGTGAAAACCTAAGAAGTTATTTAAATCAATAAACGTTAGTGAAAAAATAAATCTTCGTCCAGTGAATGGTGGCTTTACCAAGCTGACCTATTCTGTGAGATGCAGACACATCGTTAAAGTCAACATATGCAGAAGACTCGAGGAAAACAAACAGACAATGTGTTGGCGTTTAATAACACTTCTATGATTTGGAATCCCAAATAGAGCGGGCAATTATACAGTATTCTTCATGTGGCATGTAGCTTTGGCCGAGAGCGCTGCGATGACCTACTGAAACACCAGCCGAGACGCTCTCCGAGAGATGCTCAGGTTAGTTGGTGCTGGTGGGCTGATGCACGAGAAGAGCTCACACCACATAAGGCGGGGCTTCTTGATGTATCGGATGCTCGCGTGCAGCCGGACCGAGGCTAACGGAACTCACCTAGAAAGAAGAGAAAATGCACGTTAAAAACAACACCGTTAAAAGTCTACGAAAGCTAAGAGATAAGAAAGTCAAAAAGAATATTAACGCATGCATTCAAAATGTATAATATGAGTATATTTATGTAAAAAAATATATGGATATATTCATAGTACTTGGGAGTATTACATTAAGAGAGATATTTTTATGTATGTTTAATTTGTTACTAACTAAACGACACAAATATCATAAGTATGTACAGCGACGCGATGCTTGGTACTCAGATATTATACTAGTATATATTGATATTTATAACTTATATAAATGTATATTAAAAACAAAACATGTAATATTTTTATTTTAAGAGACATTTTATAATCTCTTTTGACACACATACATATTAATATGAATAAAATCTGTATAAAATAATGTGAATACCAATACGTGTACTGTATATATATGTATACTACGTATACAATATAGTTACATATAAATAAAAAGAGTTTGTCCATTATTGAAAATGTACTACAATCTTTCAAAAAGCGTACAATCATTTAAAATAAATAATGTGAAATAAAAACTAAATATTTTCAATGTTTTGAGCATTCACTTTGAGATCCATAATAAATTATATTTATTTATTTATTTACCTTGTTTTCACATGGATCACGTAACAAAAGTTCTCTATTAGGAGACTGCAGTTTCGACTAACTCGTAGTCTTTCTCAATCCTTCTCTAGTTAAGAGATAACTGAGCTGCGTTGTACTTATAAGTGGTGTAACACATTTTTGTAGGGGAGGGGGTGGGGGTGTGTCTATCAGGAAGGAGAGGGAGATAGGTAGTGTTGCAAGGATGAAGGAAGAGATAAATACATAAAAAGTGGTTTAGGTATAATTTTTTTTATTTTTTTTTTTTTTTTATTATTCTTATATGTCGTATATATAATTTTTATACTTATTTATTTATTTAACGGAAACAATTTTAAAATTGGTGAATTAATTAAGGTATTTAGTTGGTTATTAATTATATCTTCTTTCTTATTAATGGCTTTATAAATTTCTAAGTATTCTAGATTATTTAATTTAACGGTTTTATTTTCTACATGTAATATGTTTAATACTTTTCTAAGTTGAACGAATGATTATTTTCTATAAGGTGGTTTGCGAATTCAGAAAAATTAGTGCTTTTTAGGCACCTTAAATGTTCTTAAATTCTAATATTAAAATTTCTTGACGTTCTACCAATATAAAAAGATTCACAATCTTGGCAATTTAATTTATATATTCCAGAATTATTGCGTTTATCATTAGTATCTTTATTATTTATAAGGTGGTATCCTAGTTTATTATCTGTATAAAACGTTGGCTTTTTTAAAAAAAATCCTAAAGAAAATATTAAAGATGATAGAATGTGGAGACGAATTCTACACGTTAATAACTTTACCCATAAAATAATTAAATTACTCCCAAATGAGATAAAGCCAGTGTTTTATACAGATAATAAATTAGGATACCACCGTATAAATAATAAAGATACTAATGATAAACGCAATAATTCTGGAATCATCATCATCATCATCATCATTCTTCTTCTGGAATATATAAATTAAATTGCCAAGATTGTGAATCTTTTTATATTGGTAGAACGTCAAGAAATTTTAATGTTAGAATTAAAGAACATTTAAGGTGCCTAAAAAGCACTAATTTTTCTGAATTCGCAAACCACCTTATAGAAAATAATCATTCGTTCAACTTAGAAAAAGTATTAAACATATTACATGTAGAAAATAAAACCGTTAAATTAAATAATCTAGAATACTTAGAAATTTATAAAGCCATTAATAAGAAAGAAGATATAATTAATAACCAACTAAATACCTTAATTAATTCACCAATTTTAAAATTGTTTCCGTTAAATAAATAAATAAGTATAAAAATTATATATACACTACATATAATAATAATATTAATAATAATAAAAAAAAAAATAAAAAAAAATAAAAAAAAAAATTATACCTAAACCACTTTTATGTATTTATTTCTTCCTTCATCCTTGCAACACTACCTATCTCCCTCTCCTTTCCTGATAGACACACCCCCACCCTCCCCCCTACAAAAATGTGTTACACCACTTATAAGTACAACGCAGCTCAGTTATCTCTTAACTAGAGAAGGATTGAGAAAGACTACGAGTTAGTCGAAACTGCAGTCTCCTAATCGAGAACTTTTCTTACGTGATCCATGTGAAAACAAGGTAAATAAATAAATAAATATTTATAAAAACTAAATATTTGTAATAGTCAATATTATTTTTAAAATAAAATTAACTTAAAATTATTCAGTTTGAGAAAGAATTGTAACTTAATAATCTTAACGTTATATATACAGCCCATTATACTTCTTATAAATCTTCGAATCGTATGGTATTGTTAGTTAGTGTGCGTCTCGTAAGTTCTGACGAAAAAGGAAAATAATATATTCCGCGTGGAGTTGGTCTTTCCGGTGTCACTTCAACAACAAGCTGGCCGATGAGCTGGTGATGAACGCGTATGGAAGAAACGAGCCAATTAAATAATTTATTTCCGAAAAAGAACCAACTTCACGAAATAAAAAAACAACTTTCAAGAAATTCACGAATACTGAGCACTGAGCACTGACCATCACAATGTGTTCTAAATTGATATGTTGTTTTAGGTCATATAAGGATATTATTTAGGGCTAGAAAGGAGACGTAACGTTATTTACTAGAGGAAGTACGTAGTCAAGGATATTTTGCTTGATTAATATGTCTTAATATTGTATATATGTACTATTATAATACACGTACATATAACATCTGTACTACGATGTATGTATTTTGAAGGAAGCCTTTGCTACTTCCAAGGGAGTATGACCTGTGAGAGTTGTAATACGAGTAGTGGCGAGTCGGCATGTAAATAAGAGAGCCGTCAGGGCTTTAATGGAGTGATTTATGAATCCAGGACTACCGCACATGTACAACCCACACGGGACCGGGACAGTTTATCCAATTAAGTAAGGACGTTGTGACAGAAGCGACGAATTAGATCTGTACGCAAACAAAAAATAAACCGATTACATTTACAGGTCGTTAAGGATTATTCAATTCCAACATTAAATAAGAAATGCGCTTCTTACATATAAGCAAGAATGGAGAAAGGGTACGGTAAAACATCTTGGGTAAAACATGTACGTAACATTTAATTTTAGTTCACAAACAACAGCTTTACGGTTTTCTTATAATACTCGTATTACAAGGAAAAAAGCAGGTGTGTTAATGTAAACTTTACTTTGATTTACAAAGCAGAAATATAATATGATTGAGTAGGTCTAATAATGCTGAGGTGGGCGGGCGGTGTGACTAGAGTGGACAGGGTTCGAAATGAGCATATTCGGGGTTCATTTCGGGTGGCCCCCATACCTGAAAAGTTAAAGGAATACCGCCTAAGATTGTATGGGCATGTAACACGGAGAGATGAGGACCACATGGAGAAGAAAGCCCTCAACATACCCTCGCTGAGAAGAAGACCTGTAATATAATAATATATACCGTTTAAAAAATGTTTTGGTTTATGTGTTAGGAAGATCAATTTAAAAATACGGGTACGATATAAGTGCAAGAACTGATTTGATAAAAAAAAATACGATTCAATAAATTTTAAATAAAAAAGTGATCGATTTGCAAGCTATTTTTTATTGCTGAATATTATTGCTCATCGGTATGGAAATTATCGGATGCATTAACATGGAAAATTACCATACCGTTTATAATTTCAATACTAAATTGGTGAAATAAATTGTTAATAAATGCAATAAAATAGTGGTTATACTGCACGTGATGTTAAAAATAAAATTGAATAAATGATGTTCGTAAACATGAGTAACATTAAAAAAAAGCTTTTCTGTATAAAAACTTTTGAATTTGGAAATTGCTGGTACAAAAGTTTAACAAAAAATGGGAT
This sequence comes from Glossosoma conforme, assembly GCA_022606575.1. Lineage (NCBI taxonomy): Eukaryota > Metazoa > Arthropoda > Insecta > Trichoptera > Glossosomatidae > Glossosoma > Glossosoma conforme. Next base: position 712,922 of record JAGTXR010000189.1, on the reverse strand, counting down.
TTTCTTTTAAATATATTTTGAAAATTTTCTGGGAATTTGTACGATTTAAATATTATTTTGCAGTAATTCATTCGATTTCATGTAATTCATTTTAAAATTAATGGATTCACCACTTGTCGCTACATGGTCCAATACCGTAAAAATAAATATGTTACAATTGATGGATAAGTTAAATAGCAAAACCATAATAGTTTTAATGCATTGTAATATCAAAAAATGACTATTTTTATAACGCCGTTTCGCCGAAGCTAAAGCATTTATTTTTCAAAAAAAGTAGTTTTTTTTTGTGTAAGCTAAATATAGGAGAATACAGACAGATGATGATAGTGATTTTAAAGTTTTTCACCTGTGGATCCTATGACGCTTACCATTATACATAAGAATAAGCGCTGCATGTAGAGTGTTGATCCGTCAACGTCATAGACTACAGCCTGACATTCACGGATCATCCTTATTTTTAAAGGAATTCACGGATCATCCTTATTTTTACATGAATTCACTATCAATGGGTGGTCTTCACGGGACGACTATCGTCTACCACCAATTTTGATTCATAGGCTATGACTGGAATTTACGGGTGAGGGACCAAATTCACACCAACCGGGGGTAAGCTAACGCTTTAATCACTGAGTTATATCCCCCGTCAATATATAATTTAATATAAAAAATATTTCATTTGCATAATGATAAGTTTATTATTGATGGCATTCACAAGCGCGATCGAGCTATAATTACGAGTATTTATGACTTTTTAAACATAAACAAAATTTCTTTTTTGACACACAAGTATAGTAGCAAATATTTTATTACAAAGTAAAAATATTCAAGCATCCACGCGGCCTAATGGTGCGTATTATAATACGGCAAATCGAACGTTCTAGAACAGGGGTTCCCAAACTGACTCATGCCCGTGAACCCCTTAGAGTATAGACCTGGTTGAGTGTCATACACTTTTCTTCTATATGAAAAAAAGGCAACCTAGAAAGAAGTGCGATAAATCTTTCACTTTGCTTAATAGTTGTCACCATTTTTTTAAAACTAAACCCTCAAATATGGGCACACATTTTGCGATAACAAGTAAAAAATTTGATCAAAAATAAAACTCAATCTCATTATTGAAGATGGTCTTCAAGAAGGCCGAAACATGTAATCATTAAAATAAATTGTGAATCATAACCAAATATTTATAATTTATTAATTTTTTAATTAAAATGAATTCTAAAATTATAATTATGTAGTTTCACCAAGTATTGTCAGTTGATAACCATAATGGTATCAATCTCATCCCATATTTTAAAATAATAAACTAAACATAAATATACAGGTACATAAAGTAAAAAAAAAATAATAAATACAAGAAAACAATATGTTTTTGCTCTTTTAATTTATGCATTTTTTAAAAGATTTAATTTATTATTCTAAAAGCTTAAAATAGTAATAACAAAATGGCTACTTATTTATTCGTTGCTTACTTATTTATTTAACTTTTCAGAATAATGATTTGGTAATTATTTTACTACATGTCACTTTGTGGCGGCAGTTTAAATAAGAAACTCCAAATTAATTTTGATTTACAATAGACCCCTTTAACGGTCACAAAGTCCTCTAAGCTTTCGAACTTTGTATGAACCACTACGGGAACCACTGTTATAGAAGAAAACATCGCAGAGCTTTTAACAGCCACCTTAACGACGTTACTTTTCACTTAGGTGCAAAAGCACGATCGCGTAAGCGGTTTCTTTTGAGGCGGAAAATGCGACGAGACCTGCAGGAAATATCACAATACCACCACACGTGCAACGGCGCTCGTTATGTTGGAAAAGTTCATACGGTATGAATTTGGCAAAACCAAATTATACATACAATATACTCGTATGGAAACAAAGGCAATTATTTATTCTCGTAGATGTGGAAATTCATAATCTAACTCAATAATTCTTTTAAATGCATTATTGAAAGGCGAAATAATATATACATATGAAAGTGTCATCATCATCATCATCAGCCTGTGTCCGTCCACTGTTGAACGTAGGCCTCCCGCATGAGTCTCCATCCTCTTCAATCCTCCGCCTTCCGCATCCAGGTCACTCCCGCTATTCTTCTTATATCGTCAGTCCATCTTGTAGGGGGTCGGCCAATGCTTCGTTTGCCAGTTCTTGGGCGCCATTCCAATACTTTTCTTCCGCATCGACCGTCGTCTCTTCGACAGATATGACCTGCCCATTGCCACTTGAGTGGGCCTATTCGATGGGTAGCATCCACTACTTGAGTTCTTCTGCGTATTTCCTCGTTTCGGATTCTATCTTTTAGCGACACTCCGAGCATGGATCTCTCCATAGCACGCTGGGTGACTTTTATTTTATGGGTAAGACTTGCTGTCAGATTCCACGTCTCTGCGCCATAAGTTAATACAGGGAGGACGCATTGGTTAAACGCCTTAGTTTTAAGGTATTGCGGAATTTTCGCTTTAAAAATGTACTTTAGTTTTCCAAATGCTGCCCATCCCAGTTGTATGCGCCTGTCGATTTCTTTTGAGAAGTTATTTCGCCCTAGTTGTATTACTTGTCCCAGATAGGTATAGTCGTTTACAACCTCTATTTCTGTTCCTCCAATGGAAATAGGATCAAAGGTCTGTGAAATATGACTATTCTCACCTCCGATTTGCAGATGACATAGTGCTAATAGCCGAATCACCTAACAAGCTCCAAGACATGCTCTACGACCTCAATGAAGCGTCGAACAAAATTGGTCTGAAAATGAACATGGATATGAAAATGTACTAAATAGTAATATAAACTTAAGTTGAAATTTTTCGTCAATGTTAAAAGTTCTCGTACTTGAATTGAAAAAAAAAACACGTATTCTAAGTTTCGTTATCAGTTAAACTGTTAAGGCGTGAGAAGACTATAATAAATTTAAAAGTCAAGTTGACTCGAGTTAACACGAAGTTATTTTTATACTATTTATAGTGAAACTACCATTAATTTGAATTAATTATCCTAACAATATAAATTGACTTTATGAAAAAAAAAAAACAAAGAAATCATCCAAAAATAAAAGTTACATATGCATAAAAGAAACGATTAAGGCGCTATTCTTAATCTCATTAAAATAATAATCGCCATTAAATACATACGATTCGAATGATTTAGTCGAACCGATCTGATTTTATTAATAAAATTAAAATAGGTCAATAATATTGCGCACAGCACGAAATGTCGAAAGCGGCATAAGTATATCTTAACACGAAACATTTAGATTTTGATCTTGTCGCGGTACGCTGATACACAAAAGGTTTTATTTTTATTATGTATTGTGAAATGTTTAACGCGCGGGGTTGTCAATGGCTCCGGGCGAATGAATACATTTCCCGGACGCGGGTGCGGGTGGATATAGTGTTGCTATTATTGGGTTCGTCTGAGCTTTACACTCTACTACAAGGCGCTGCGGACGACAATGCCGACATTATCAGGTATTTAGCAATATCATGGCTATTAGTGACGTAACAACCTCACACCTGACACTTCTGATGCTTGGAAAAGGTCGCTGATACATCGCCGCTGACAAAGGCGGACAAATTACATTGATATTATGTTATACAAGCGATATTGTAGAATAAACCTTGACTTGATAGTTATGAGAGTGTAAAACTAAAAAAAATGAAACAGGCGTATAAAATATAAAGAAAAGTATTTTTAATAATATTAATTATTTTTACAAAATATTTTTACAGAATTACGTTTTCAGATGAAAAATATGTAATGACATTTATATTTTTATGGAAACAACTTTTTGTTGATCCTACACGGACATTGCAAAACTAGCCATTTACTTGTATTAATGATGAACCTTTTACTTGTTTGTTATCAATTCAAATTAAATTATTTTTAAAACTTGTATACGAGTATCAATTTATTGAAAATATTATAGATGAATTATCTATAAAATATTACAATGTTGAAATATTTTCTGAAAAAAAAAAAACTGAAAATATATACGATATTAAATAATTTGTGAGCAATTATATTGTATTACAAAGTATATTTATGCAAGTATTGTTTATATTTCCAGATCATTTTTAATAAATCTAAAATTTATATTTAACGTCGAGTTTGGAGTAAACAATTCCGACGAAATAATTTAAATAATAAGTGTAGGAAAACTTTGAGCAATCAAATAAATCAGATACGAAAATAAACGTATTCCGATTAAAAAATAATTAAACCTTTGCAGCGCAAGGATTTGAATAAAAATCTCATTAATATACGGCGTGGCATTCTCGAAAGAAAAATCTAGCACACATCCATTAAATAAATAAGTTACGAAGGAGACACAATTAATTGATTCATAAAATAAACTCGATGGAGGAAAACGTTTTTCGAGGAACCGTGAATTTCCACTGCGTGAAATTGAGAAAAGTCGCCGGAGGCAATGAAGCAGAGGTGTACAAGCGATAACGTCAAAACAAACTCCTCTTGAGATATCCTTAAGTCGTAGGCTTTGATGGCTCTCTCTTCAACCTTTCTTCTCAAAATAAAGTATTCCCCGCGCCCACACGAGCCTGCATATAACAACACAGCCAGGAAACAAAACATATTACTTAGGCGGAAGAACCAATTTGAAGGGATATAGACAGTAATTTTTCAATACGGAATAAAGTGAATTTCAAAAGTTGCGATTGCCACGATTTGATATTATAAGAGAACAATGTATTTTTCCTAGCTATTATTTATACACGAGCACATTATAACATGAGTATAATTTTGAATGTTATACCACATACCGATTTCGAGAATATAGGACCCACAACTAAACGGCTTCTGTGATATACATTATAATTTTAAAATTCCTATTAATCTAATAATTTCAATTAATACACTTCGTGTGCTGAAAGAAAAAAACACTGGTTTTAAAGATGTTCTTCTCTTTCACTATTTTTTACACCAGTATACAGTCATTTGTTGGTTTAAGCCGTTTAAGGTAACCAACTTAACACCCGTTTGCAGAAACTTTCTTTTAAAGATTTGAGGTGAACCGAGGGCTGAAGCTTCCTCACTTGATCATTTTAATGGAAAATAGCTATTTAACTCGTAGGTTAACTTAAAAAATGTTTCTGTATACGGATCTTAAGTTGGTTTCCTTAAGCAAAGGAATGACTCTGGATACGGATGTTAGTCTTGAAGGTGTATATTGAATACATTTCCAATTTTATGAAGAATCTTACCAGTATAATATTTGTAAAAAAAATATTGGAATTTCGATTCTGTTAATAAATAAATAAATAAATAAATAAATAAATAAATAAATAAATAAATAAATAAATAAATAAATAAATAAATAAATAAATAAATAAATAAATAAATAAATAAATAAATAAATATGTAAATAGCATTTTTACTCATAGGATGTTAGAGAAAAATGTTTAAGCAATGAAAGGAGTATGTGACAATGTAAGGTAGAGGTGAGTTCACTGAATTGTAAGATCAATTTCAGGTGAGGACGTCGCGACGAGTCTGCAGCTATCCGCGACGACCATTGGCGTCGTTGCAACCTGCGCTGGCGAAAAATGCAAAAACAACCAACCAGACAGGTTCCATTAAAAAATTCAAATTCGTCAGCGAAAATAAAAACGACGCAAATGCCGTCCAAGCGGTCTGAACAAAAAATGCTTCGTCACGAATAAATAATGTAATCCCCACTCTCGCAAAGCGTCACTCACATAAATCATCCGACAGACGAAAATAAATATTATTTCGTATATTTGTTAAATGTATTTGAAAGTAATATAAGATCGACCATTAAATTTTAATTATGTTTTCTTTTTATATTGTTAAAAATGATGTTTTTGTTAATGAAGTCGTAAACGATTGCGCGCATGGAAAACAATATTTTTATTGCCTTTGTTAAGGGATGGCCTCGTCTGCGGATAATTTGCGAGTCCGGGATATTCGCGGGCGGGACTCCTTATCAGATCCTTCTCCAAACAAGCGAAAGTTCCGCAAATCTAAAACGCCGCCAACGAGATAAAATATTGGCACGAGAGCACGATATTACAATGTAAACTTTTGTGCTTCTATCTTTTCTTATTCAAATTCAAATAATCTAGACGACTGACGGGGTGGAAAAATTGATGAAAAGCAAGGGTTTAGGGAGGGTTTCCACACATTTAACGCTGAATATTAACAAAAGAATATTATCAAAGACTCTACTAGACTGTTTTCTATTTACTCAATAGTTACAGGTACTATTTTTAAATGTAATTAACAATCACTTATATCTAAAATGTAACAAATTATATTTTCAGTATTGATAAAATATAATATAATATTTTCAATCGAAATGAATTAAAAAGTTTTTTTTCAACACCCACCACTCACTCACACTTTGCATTATACAAACGCGCACACTTTCTTGCCTAATTGATTCGACAATGGCTTTCCGAAGAAGCCATGTCGTTCTTTAATAAAAAATGTGAAATAATTTCTAAATAATATTTTATTATTATTGACATAAGTCTCGTTGATTTTTATCACGCCATGGGTAGGCAATAATCCAAATGTACCCTATACAATGGTTATCTGTCAGCTTACAGCGCATTCATTCTAGCGGAAGAGTTGACATATTTCAGCGTAAATACCGATAATGCTTTACCGCTCTACGACGTTGATGTGGCCAATATAGCCTCTACAGCCTCTACAGCCGCTCCATCCAGGCGCAGAGGGGAACGATAATAATAAAACGTAGACTGAGCGCATCACTAGCCACGAATTAAAACTTTCGAGTCGACGGCAAAAAACACAATACTTCCAGGATCGCATTCGGCGCGGACAATTTTGAAGAGATAAAGGGCGGACGTGCCGAGGATACCGAGATCCGAAACGCGGAACGCTTGCGAAAGAACTGTTCATTCACTTTTCCCCGAGCGAAAATGTACCTGATATGTATGCGGGGCATTATATCCCTTATCCGTGCAGGCTGCATTTAGCGACTTGTGCAGCTCCGACAGCATTCGGCTAAAGACCGTAATGCGCTCCATTTTGTCATCAGCTTTTAGCTCGACACTTCGAATGAGGGCTTTGCATATAATTTGAATTTCATTTCAGCCAAAGTCCCCGACTGAAATAATTGTGAATCTAAAATTACAAGAATGCGATAAGAATATTAAGTTAGCACCATTAAAACGCCGTATTTGTTTCGGAATCATACGTGGAAAAATTAGCTTTTGAATTAATTCTACTTTCGTTTTACGATTTATAAAAAAAAATGTAAATTTATGTGAATATAATTCCTAAGCGTCACTTTTGATGGTTGGAAACGTCAGAATAACAAAAAGTACAATACTTTGATTGAATAAAATAAGGCTTTACTGGTGTTTTGTTTATTGAACCTCGTTTAATAATATGAGAAGCTTTCTTATTAGTGTGACACATTTACTGAAAACAGAGAATAAATCTTATTTCTTTATAATTCCGTTAAGCAAAAAAGATCACGAAGGCATGAAAATTGTATTACAGAGTGTTGTTGAGGGCTGACACGGCCGACATACTCGTGAAACAGAAGGGCACTTGGGCGGAGGTAAATATAAAAGTTAGCGTCGCCAAACGGCCGTTGTTGAAGAATGCAGGCCCGGGTAAGTAATGCTAAGACCGAGACTTGCCTCACTTAAGGGGATGAGAGGGACCAACAATCCTTATTCACATTCAAATTGAACATATACTTCAATTAGAGAAGACTTTCCGAGCAGTTACGAGATATCTATGTTAGCAACTTCTTTTTATGTGCATATAAAAGTATACTGGGATATAAACATTCCCAAAATAAAATGTTAAAATGTATAATTTTACAATGTACATATAAAAATATATTTTAAGGAATTCAATAATATTACATAGACGTTATGCAATATATAATCAGAACTAGAGAATAATAACACTTTGTTTAAGTTAATTAAAACTATGTATCATAGTTTGCCACTGACGAGTAGGAAATTACAGCCCTCATGATGATCTTCTTCGTAGTATCAATCCGGTGGATTGGTTCGCAGCAACAGAATCTTGCATCTCGATCTCCATTTCTCTCGGTCCTCCGCAACCCTTTTCAGCTCAGCATAAGCGCTACAGTTCATGTCCTCGAATACTTGCTGCAAATACTCCCGTCTAGGGCGCCGTTCTGCAGTAATGTTCGAACATTCCAGGTGGCATATCTTGTCGGCTGAAGGTTTTTCTTATTTGTCTTAGTTGTTTTGTCTCGAGCAGTCCCCACCCGGAGATCCGATTGGGGAAAACTTGAGATGCAATCATTTTTTGCTGATACGTGGGATGTCTTTAAGACCTTTAATGTGGTATTTTCCCCTTTATTTCCACATCCTAATGCCGTTGACCATAAAGGTTCATCCGCCTTAGGAGGGCATTTACTACCTCCAGGACAATAGAGTGCCCTAACCAGCTTGACCTGATGAGGTTAGCTGGGTGTTAGCTTATTCTGGCCAACATTCGGTCAGATGATAAAACTCGTATAATACTGATAAGTAAAGTAAAAAAAGGAAATACTCATATTTTTTTAAATTAAATGATCATAATATTATAATTATTAATGAAGTATAATATGATTAACTTATCAAACGATACAAATTAATAAAATGACTGGTATAAGAACAATAGATAAATATGTCAATATATTTTTTGCATTTTTTTTTAAATTAAATGTATCTGGATCACGTTTTTTGTGCTGTTATGTCAACTCGATTACGATTAGAAATTATTGAAGTGGAAACAGCATTAGGCATTTTAAGCATTAGGTTGTATGGTAGGTTATATTGAATTTCAGGAGACCTCTGCGGTACTCTGGAAGCCTCGCGGTCGGCCCGGAAGCGGCCGCTGAAAAATGTGAACAGCCACAGGAAGCTGCGCCAGCAAAGCAACTTGCGGTGAGCTTTTAAGCTCAGAGGAAAGCTCTTTTTGATGCCGCAACAAATTTACTAGCGTGTTTTTGAAACACTTAGAATAAACTATGTGTTTTTATAAATAATAATTGTTTCAAGTCTGCAAAAACATAGACGTGAACATGGTAAGCAAAATAAAATATTTATAATTAATAAAATATATGGTATACGATATCAATTCTAGGTGAAGCTGTATAATGATACTTTTATTTTTATTATTATCAAAATTAATAAATAATGTCATTAATATTTATTTCATATTTAGTTAATTAAAAGATCCTTTTGACATGACCCCTTAGGGCAGCGGTCGGGGAACCGGGATAAATTACCCCAAATGGGGTGAAAATGTGTGTTTTTTGGGGTAATAAGGAATTTTTTCTATTACAATTTTCATGTAACTTTTCTTAATTTTTCAGTGTAAATTAATTCAATGAATAATGATTATTGAAATACACATTGATTGTCTTCTTTTCAAAATGGGTGGAAGGGGTAATATCGACTTACGGAATAATATTTTGGGGTAATGGTTAAAAAAGTTCGCCGACCGCTTCCTTAGGGAGATGAAACTTGTTTGGTCAGTAAATAAAGCTATTATCTTTTTATTTTCATAAAAAATAAATTAAGTATTAAATGTTTACATTTAGTATATATAATATAAACGTACACAAATGTCTGAAATAATTTAACAAATATTTTTTATTTTATTATATAATTCCTTACGTGAACGATAACTTGTGATATTAAACAGCCGATACTTAACATTTCTTTACAAAATTAGACCTTTATAAATGCGACAAAATAGAAATTATAATACTTATAAAAAAGTTTCGTTTAATATGAAACGCTACGTGAACCAAAGACTAAGTTTAGCGGTAATTAAAAACTTTGTAAATCTTTTATATAGAACAAGATGGAAAACACTCGCAGACTGTTTTAAAGTAAATAACGAATCATTTGGCTATGGAAAAGTAAATTGCTTGCTTGGGTAACTTAAGTTATAGCAGTAACCAGTTTCGAGGCTTAAATAGGTATCCTATTAAGTTACAGCGCAAATATATTTTACCTTTATGAGATTTATTTTGAGCAAGTTAAATTATATTCTTTGATGTAAGGGGTTTCAAAGGATCGGCGGAAGTAGGTTAGAAGAACCGACGTCTGAAGCATAATTAGTACGAAAAGCGATGCGTATTTCGGGACAATAAATTAATTAAATATTTTGTGTGGTTGGAATCGACCGTATTGTTATATAATTCAATAAAAAAATGAAAATTTGCTGACATCGATTATTTATATACTTATATATGTGGCGAGCCCGATGGATCGGTCACATTATGCGCCACGATGGTCTTCTTCACGACATTGTGGAAGGGATGGTTGAGGGAAGAAACTGTAGAGGGCGCCCTAGACGGGAGTATTTGCAGCAAGTTTTCGAGGACATGAGTTGTAGCTCTTATGCTGAGCTGAAAAGGACTGCAGAGGATCGAGAGGAGTGGAGATCGAGATGCAAGATTTTGTTGTTGCAAACCAATCCACCGGATTGATACTACGAAGAAGATATATGTACATTTATGCACTCGGAAATTGTAATATTTATAATGAAAAATAAATACTTGGATAATTACATTTTTTTTCAAGTTTTAACGATGCAAGGGCAATATAGTATAAATATGATGATAAAAGCCTTTCTGCAAAATATAAATTCCGCCGTAAATTTTCTAGAGGCCCTCGTATATCAGAATCTTAAAAATATTGTACAGCCTTGCGAATTAGCTTCCCTTGCCCTCAGCAACCATTTTCGGTGGTTTATGCGCGCCTGAAATTCTACTTCCCACTACCACGCTGAGATCTACTTCATAAGAAAGGTCTCACTTATGACAACACCATCGTCCTTGATTTGGGTACCGGATATAAAAAAACATCACAAACTATACACAACTCCAGTTGCAACGTTGATATGAAACCGAAAATAGTATTTTTCGTTAAAAAAAACTACGCAGAATTTTTTTTTTAAGGTGACTGTAATTCATACAAATTAACTAGAGTTGTTCCGCCTGCTTTGTTGAATACGTCGTCAAGAGGTCGCGCCTTTAAAATAAAACAATGTTAAAAACATTCTAAAAGTGTTCAAGAAGGATGAGAAATAATGACATAATTTATCAAATACACAATTTCTAATGGGAGCATTACATGCTTAAATGATGTTTGTAAATATGATCGCATTAAATGTGAAAGTGGAAGCAGTTTACAACACAAGAGCAATAATCATCACTGACACGTTAAAATTGCCTGATAATTAATCTACTTGAATAATCATTTTGAAAGCGTTTTGCTATTTTTTTAAATTTAGTTTTTTTATAATTTATTGATTTTATTTTATGCTGTCGATCGCCTTACAGTGTGCAGGGAGTAAGGAGATAATAATACACGTGTATACTGCATTTTACGATGTCTAGAAAGGTTGAGAAAGTCTTTTTTTAATATATTTAAAGTAGGTAATTTTCATGTCACTATTCTAAGAAATAAAATATAAACTATTATACACCTACTGTTTTAACGGTTGTTTTTTTTAGTTGATCTTTTTACCGCTGACGTACTTAGTATTTTTCCCCATACACGTCATAAAGAATTCACTCCTAAGCCGGATACGCTTTTCGGGACACTGACATCAAAGGTGGAAATAATTAAATAGCCCTGATGCGTTCCTTTAGCCCCGAGGGACTATGACTCGGTATATTGCGCCTCCCTATGACCGCGAGGACTAGCTTGCCGGATCCCAAGACCAAGGAGATGTTTTATTTATATAGGCGCAGGTACGGGGGAATACAAAAGGGTTAATGCCAGTTTTTAAAATGACATTTAAATGAATCAGTAGAAAAATGCGTCTAAATGAATGCATTGAGACGGCAAGGATTAAGGTGTTTTTTTTCTCATATCTATTGTATAACACATGGTCCTCGCAAATTGTCGCCACTTAGTTGCTACTGTTCATGCCTCATCCCCAGATATCTCTGCACCCAAAAAGTCTACCTGGGAATTTACTCGTTTGTGGTTCCCGACGCCCCCTCAAGGCAGAAACCCGGGGATTTGAAAAGACGGAAAATTGCTTAATTTCGGTAATCTAACGAGAACCACTTTGTCGTTATCGTGTGTCATTGTCGCTGGACTAAGGTTATAGGAGGTGTTCATCAGTATCTTTAATATTCGGAGCGAAGTTAATTTCAACCTCCACGGAAATAAAGGTGTAAAGAGAATAGCTTATAAATATTTATTTATTTATTTACCTTGTTTTCACATGGATCACGTAACAAAAGTTCTCTATTAGGAGACTGCAGTTTCGACTAACTCGTAGTCTTTCTCAATCCTTCTCTAGTTAAGAGATAACTGAGCTGCGTTGTACTTATAAGTAAATAAATATTTATAATTTATTATGGATCTCAAAGTGAATGCTCAAAACATTGAGAATAGCTTAATAAATAGCTTTTCTTTACAGAATCAAATTGATAAATCGCCTCTTTTACACATAGTTGATTTTTTAGGTAAATAAATAGCCGCGCGCAGAAACGAACCGTCTAGATTTTTTCAATTCTGATTTCCCGAATTTCGCTAGGACTACCTCGATAGGGCGAGCGGGGCGGAGCGGCCCCCAAATGTAGGTCACTGGGCCCCCGGGTGGCGGAGGACTGCGGGTGATGGATGGCCTGCATTTATTACATCAACATATTTTCAGCGCCCTCCGCCTCGCGACACTTCTTGGGCGGAGACACTTTGCTAACTAGTTTTGTTCTGCCATATATAGTCGCAGCTTTATAACCAAATTGCTCCAAAGAAAGGCCTCCCAACTGGCTAGAACCTTGACTGGCGGACATGGAAATCCCTGAAAAGACTAAGAACCGGAGTTGATAGAACAAACGACAACCTCGAACGGTGGGGAATTCTTCGACAGAGAGAGCCACTATTGTGGGACTGCGGAGACCTGCAGACCGCCTCACACCTGAGATCCTGCTCCATGTGTCCAACAAGCTGCACACCTCAAGACCTAATGCTAGGCAACACACGGGATACCGATGTTGCCAGATACTGGGCAGAAATAATTTGACGTCGCTGACACAAGGAAGAACATAACCAAATTAAGGTTTTGTTGAGTAAAAGACTGAAAGGGCAACTCATGACGGGTATACACAATTACAGTATAAGATTTTTCATTAAAAAAATATTCATATAAGATTATGTTATTTACGAAAGCTTGGTTTTGCACCGCGATTTTCTTAAATATTAATGCCGACTGCCACACTTTATTGATCTTTTGATTCTCAATTATCGAAGTGATTTATTAAGGGTATTGCTGTATTCGTCAGTGTATTAACTAATGCTAGAGTTAATCACCGTGGAATCGCGGGTTTATCAGTGCGCACACCTGCTCTTGTGCAAATTGATTGTTTCGCAGCAATTATCGGGACGCAGATCCATTTGTTGGAGGCGCATTCGAAATGTGTCGCCAAGTTCCGAATGCTAATTCTCCTTTAAGCGCGGGGCCGTAATTCAAAACGGGTCGGTTAACGAACAGCATTTTAAGTGGAATTTGAATTATTAACGAGGCGAGCGTCGTCGCCTTGCGCAGTGCGGCAATTTGCCTAAAAACAGTCTCCGTTCTTACTTACAAATTGACGTTGTCAACAGGCGGGGCCACTAAGTGAGAGTGACTGCGATGAAAAAATTAATAAAAGTAAAGGGTGCTTTTGGTCGTAGAGAGTGTAAGATCGTAGGACGCTGATGGCTATGGCGGAGCGGTAAGGGCGCCGAGATCTGAGAAGCTTTTCCTAGCAAAGGGATGCTGGACCAAGCTAGGGTCTACAAAAAAAATTGAATCGATAATGTGCAATTTATATCATAATATTCTTCCATAAACCTAAACGTAGTCAAAAGTAACATTTCAGCCATTTAAATATTACGCTTATTTAACGCCTATTTATTTTGGTTTTGTAGAAAATGCCGAGACTAAATAGTTTATTCGCAGATTATATATAAAAAATACTAGAATTAAGTCGTTAACAAGAAAAAGTGTACAGTATCTGATGGACAGAACATAAATGGTCCGCTTTGTTGTTAAGTTCGTGTGGGGAAGAGGAACTAAAATGAAATGCGATTGTATCATATAGATAGACTATTAAAACAATTATTAATCATGCTGCTATAACCTCTGTCGTAAATAAATAATATCACATATTAATAATGTAATGCATAATTTACTTAAGACATCAGATTGAATATTCACAGACAACTTAAGTTGCTAACGCGCCCTTGGTATGACATTCAAAATATGTACTTCACACCACGACGTAGAGCAATATAATTTGTATGAGATCGATCCTGCGAAGGATCACATATGATTAATGCTAATTTATATGCCCTCTTAAACAGCATCATACACGAGTACACGCTGCGGGAGAGTCCTTTCACACTCATATGCGAGCTAGATACAAAATACTGAAATTATTTTTTCCCAGTATCTGGCAAAATCGCTAGCTCGTCTTTTGTTTGGTGGTGCGATACCAGCCAAGGGGTATAGTTTAGAAATGGGTGTTGGTTTGAGGCAGCCTGTGACGACTCTGCATGAATCATTCAGGGCAGTATCCACTTGATTACAGTGGGCTGATCGACCCCACACTGGTGCCGCATATTCTCCGGCTGAGAAACAAAGTGCTAAAGCTGAGGTACGAAGAAGGGGTGGTTGGGCTCCCCAGTGAGTGTCAGTCAGTTTGCGGATGAGGTTGTTTCTTGTTGCAACTTTCTGTTTAGTGTTGCTGCAATGACGCCTGAAGGTTATGTTCCAGTACTCTACCTTCCCACGTGACACGAAGCTTTTTGTTGGCTTTCCTGTTTCTAAGGTGAAAACAGCAGACTTGTGTCTTTGATGGGTTGGGTTTGAGATAATTATTTTTGTAGTAATGTGACAAATGGCGAAATGACTGATGCACGTATTGGTTAGGGTTGCTGCATTTTTAAGACGATGTAGTAGCGACGTTCGGAAATTTTCATCACGGCGACAGCCGGCGTTAATGGACAGTTGGGTCGTCTGGCTGCGGGGCCGGGATGACGAAGAGACCGAGGACCGGCATAAATTATCAGTCAGAGTCTTCCCCGGGGTGGGCCGGGACGCCAGCTAAAGTATTATTTATAACTCGGAGCCGGCAATAAAACGGAGCAATAACGGCCCGCTTTTTTGCACTCTCGGGAAGTGGAGGAAGAAACGAAAACCGAGAGCCGCGGCCATTGTAAGGACAGACGAATATTTGAAGTATTGCTTCGCAGAACTCTTATATATTTATTATATCTCATTAATTAGGTAAATACGTTTGTTAGTCATTCAGAGGACGTCGGTTCAAACCCCGACTTGTTTTGTTCTAATTGATTTAATCAAATCTAAGCTCTAAAAAAGAAAACCGTGATTATTGAACATCCAAATATTTCTCTGGTGATATACCAATAGTCTATGCAAATTCACGGGCTCTTGCTCTGAAGGCTCCCAGAAACCATCTATCTTCCCATGGATACACATGTTCTGAGACAGGACATAGATGATTTGAGTTAACAGAATAGTGAAACGGCAATTTGCGGCGTCAATATGGTCCAAATATTGAGCGTATATTATTTAAAAAAACAGTTAATTACATAAAATTTGCAAGTATTTGTGGTAAATTGATGTGTGAAAAGATTATTAATCGAAACAGAATTAAAAGTACACAGCATTACTTCTGAATTAAGCGGTTGGCTTTACTTATAACGCGTCGGAAAATCATCGCGTTATCCTTTTTACGAGCATGTGTAATTAGATTAATTTACTCCGACGCACTGCGATGTTTCCCCGTCGATAGTTCGGCCGCCTTCCGGTTCCTCGTGATGCCGGCCTGTTAGCAACTTGTGATTGCACCGGAGCCTCCGTCGGCGTCACTTTCGGAGGCTCCGGGGGCGCAATAGAGAAAGTTTCCCATAAGTAGTCCGACAGAGTTGTTGATTAGTTTACGAGTGTATCCCGGAACCCATTTGATTGGGACGGATCTATAACAATTAGGGCTCCAGAGGGTTTCGGGATTACATTCGGAATCGCTAATATTTCTCTCAACTTCAAGAATCCGAGTTATCGCATCGTTTCCTTAAAACTTACGAATGCGAGAGTCGGGAGATCGGTATTACCCTTCTAAGTCAATAAAAGTAAGGTATCTATTAAATAAACCCTTCAAAATTGGATACTTTACAGATCGGCAAGCTAGTATTCGCACTGAATATGATATGAAAAAGGTCGTAGGGGTTGGCGGATCAATAAATTACACCCGATAAGGAATAGAAGAAAGGTCTAGGTACGCCTGATAATGTAGTCTGCCGAGAAAATGATATTTAGATAATGTAATAGTGATATCAAATACAGCAATTTCAGCCGGAGCAATAAATTTAAAACGTGATAAGAACTGCATGTGATATTAAGATTACCGCAAATAAAAATATAAGCAATTTGTTGTACAAGAAATTCTCCTTCTGCACGGTGTATATAATCCAAAATAACAAAGCGAAAGAGATAAGTTTTAAGCTTGTGCAAAGATCTTATATACTCGTATGTTCTAAACAATAATTTGCATTAAAACAATCGTAGACTCGAGTTATTTTGAATCGTGCAAAAAGACAAGGTAATGTTTGAGATTTGATAAAATCATTCGTCAAACACAACACTTTTGTTACTCTTATAACAAAGAACAGAAATAAATCAGTTACTTTACATTGATTGATAGATACTATAAGTCGCCGAGTGACAGTGGCGATACGATAACCAAGTTAAAACATTGTTCCGCAAATGCATTCAACGATAATCGAGGTAAGGCAGACTAGAATGACAGCAGTTTCACATTTTTAAATGGTTTCATTTACTAACTTAAAAGTGCATATATAATGGTATAACTTTGATGGAGAATATGCACTGTTAATGGTTTCAGTCACTTATTGTCAAATACACCTGTTTATCAAGAAAAAAAAGGTAATGGAGGATAATCAAATTCTTGAATAATAGTTTTGGATATTTGAAATGTTATATATAAAAATGATGTTGTACAACTGAAATGTATGATGAACATGAGTAGAGATCGTGACTCTAAATAGACGTACATATCTAGATAGTTAAAACAACAATGGATAAGAATAATATGAAAATGAGGCACAATCGAAGTAGTTAGGCATTCGTCAATATTAGCGTTTTTTTTTTATTTATCGGTAAATTTGTCAGGAAACTGCTGAAGGATCCTGTATTAACCTGAATTGGGAGGCTAAGCTGAGGCTAGACTTCACAAGAAGCTTTCAGCTTGCATTATGTAGGGACAACTAAAAAGATAAGTAAAAGAGGGTAAAATAATTCTTTATAAAATAATAATATTTAATAAACCATTTCGGTAATAATATTTTTATCTTTGCACAACAAATCAATAAAGCATTGGATTATAGCCTTCTTTTAATTACGTAGTGAGTATAGGAGTTTTGTAGAGAAAATTTGTATAATTTGTACAAATCTTCGTCACACTAAATTGCAACATAATGAACGATTCAAAGTCTTAATTTTGTGAGCTGCCATGCAACTTGCCTCATTACAAGTCATTACTGCTCCGTAAAGCAAATTACTATCTAGTTTCTGACTCCAGGACGAGAGTCCGAGGCTTAAAAAGAAGCAGTATCCGAGTTATATATGGGCATTTTTAAATAATTTATTTTGAAGAAGGTCGAATGATTAGCTTGACGCTCCTGAACCCAGGTCCATTAGGTCTTAAGGGGTGGATTACGGGTGGATTATTATTAAGGGACAAATTATTTAATATTTAAAAACAATGTTTCAAAGACACACTCAACAAGGCTTTTTAAAGACGTTATATTAAAAAGAGATTGTAAACTGAAATTATGACATCATCTTATTATTTAAATTTTAAACCTTTCTAGATTCTGATTGATTTAAACCAAAATAAAACACTTTTAAGATTTCATTTTCCTTCCAGGTCCTTGGTCGCCCCTCGTATTGGCTCAGCAAGCGCAAAGCAAAAAAATAATTCATGTCGGAGCTCGAGAAACGGATGATAAATTCTACTCCTGAAGCAACAATGCCTTCTGTTAGGATGGATGTGAATGATGCAGCACGTGCCTCGACAAGAGGTGAGCCGCCATTTGTAATCCCAGAGGTTAATATCCAGCGGATACAACAGATATTCTACCAAATATTTATTGTTATTCTAAGAAATCAATCACAAGTACAAATAACGCAATTTTATAATTGAGCCTTAAATGTCGCAGTAATGGTGAAGAGAGAGCGCCTAGTAAGTCACTCTGCCAAACCATGAGGATTAGCGTTGGCAGACCAAAGCCTAGATGCCCTAGATGGTTGGACTGTTAATAGAACGAAGCAGAAGCGATTACTGTCAGCTGATGCTGATGCAGAAGTGATTGGTGTCAAGAGTTAGTAAAGAACATCACAAGATAGAAGGGAACGGTTATGAATGCTCGAGGAATCAATGCTCACATAGGGCTGTAGTTTAATGGTGATGATTTTAATTTCGAAAAAGGATTATTTTATTACTTAAATATACATATACTAAACATAAAATTCTTTTTTCAATGCGTCAATCCAAGCACAAAAATAACGGCAGAAGCGGGATGCGAACCGCGGACCTTGGAAACCAACTATGCCCAGGTATTCATACCGCTCGGCGAATCGCGCCATTGCTATGCCCAGACTGACTGCGATGAAACTAGTATTTATATCATTGTTATTATCGTACGACAGATGTCGCCATAGTATATATTCAAAGTATGTATATTTTTATTATTATTCTATCAGTATTCATTTATTCACAAGCTTAATATTATTACTTTCCTTAGGATTATTTTATTTTAAAATACTGTTATAATAATTTCAATAATTTTAGATTATGAATGGAAACGGAAAGGACGTGGAATATCTTCTTCGTAGTATCAATCCGGTGGATTGGTTTGCAGCAACAGAATCTTGCATCTCGATCTCCATTCCTCTCGGTCCTCCGCAACCCTTTTCAGCTCAACATAAGCGCTACAATTCATGTCCTCGAATACTTGCTGCAAATACTCCCGTCTAGGGCGCCCTCTACAGTTTCTACCCTCAACCATCCCCTCCACAATATCGTGAAGGAGACCATCGTGGCGCATGATGTGACCAATCCATCGGGCTCGCCTCTCTGAGATGGTTCTTATTAGTTGCCTATCTTCCTTGATTATTCTGAGAACCTCATTGTTCGTGACGTGGTCTCTCCAGGAAATTCCGAGAATTCTTCTGTACGACCACATCTCAAAGGCCTCTAGTCTTTTTTTATCACTTTCAGATAAGCACCATGTCTCACAGCCGTACATTAAGATGCTCCAAACAAGTGTTTTGACAAGTTGCTTGCGGAGCCCTAAAGTAATATTCTTTGACTCTAGAATTTTGGCTTTTTTATTGAAAGCTAGCCTTGCTCGATGTATTCGACTGTTGACTTCTCTTTTTGTTCTGCCATCCCAGGTGATTGTACTTCCAAGGTATACAAATTCTTTTGCATCTTTTAGGGGTACTCCTAGCATTGATATGTTGATTTTCTGCTGCTCGTTGCGGCTTACTCTCATGACTTTGGTTTTTGTGCTGTTTATCTTCATATTGTAGTTGGAATTAAATATGTTTTCCATGGATGTCAGCGCTTCCGTGAGTTCATCTTCAGTTTCAGCAATCAGAGCAATGTCGTCAGCAAACCTTATCATATCAATCTTTGGCCATGTATTTTAACCCCCTCTCTATGGCCCATTTTTTCCCTGATGTTATTAATTGTATTTTGTATGTATACGTTGAAGAGTACAGGCGACAGAGAGCATCCTTGTCTCACCCCTTGGCGTATTTTTGCTTCCTTTTGGACATTTCCAAGTGATATTATGGCAGCTTCTTCTTTGTAAAGTGAAAATATGAGTCTTCGTTCCTTGTATTTGACTCCAATTTCTTTCATAATATCGAAGAGCCTCTCCCAATCTACTTTATCAAATGCTTTTTCAATGTCCACGAAGGCAATATATGTATCTTGGTCCGCTTTTATCCTCTTCTCCAAGATCATACGCAGGGATAAGATTGCTTCTCTGGTTCCCATTCTTTTTCTGAATCCAAATTGATCGCTAGTGAGAGTCTTTACTATTTCTGGTTCAATTCTATGTAGGATTATGTTGGTCAGTATTTTGGATGCATGGGATAGAATACTGAGTGTTCGGTGTTGTTCACATTTTGTTGTTCCGGGCTTCTTCGGCAGAGTTACAATTAGACACTTTTTAAAGTCTTCTGGCGTTATTCCTGTATTGTAGATCATGTGAGTCATTGTGAACAGAGCATCTAGAGTTCCGGTTCCTGCCGACTTTATTAGTTCAGCTGGTAGGTCATCAATCCCTGGTGTTTTTCCATCTTTGAGCTTTTTTAATGCGAAGTGGAATATACAATTAGTTAATATTATGTGACGGTTTTCATATATACATGTTGGACTATACATAAAAAATATGATTTTTATAAAATAAAACCAGCACAGGGACAGTAGAGGTTTTATTGTCTCTCCCGTGAGCTTTGTCGATCAGCCGGACGGCTAGACGCTGCGTTAAGAATGGAATTGTAATGGTTGTTTAAAAGTACAGATTGATTATAAATAAGGATTGATGCATTATTAATAATTTAATAAATAATCAATATGCATTTGTTGTCAATGGTTACGGCCATTTGCGTATTTTTATTTGGTACGTTTTTAATAATATTTTACGAAATTCCTAATGGGATAAGTCGTGTTTTATTACGCAATAAAAAATGTTTATTTCAAATACATTAAGCAAAAGTTTAGTGCAAATCGTAAAACCAAGATTTATCGATATTCTAAGCAGAAAAGACAACTCATGAAATAAGACTACGCAAAGAATACGAGTAAAACCAAAAACGCGTCGTAAATGCGTTTTATTCAATTGAATGATAATGTACCAATTGCTTCATGAATACAAATAAGAATCTCCGATACGTAATTCATATATATGGTAATGAAATAATTTTAAATACATAATTAAATAAAAAGTATTATAGTATTGCAGTGTCTACGTAAGTGTCATACGATTTTAAAGCACAAAACATTGGTTTAACATTGAACAAGTATGGAAGTTATTGCACATAAAGAATGAAAAACACGACATAAAATGCTGTCGCGTACTTAGACTATTAACAAATACGAGTACATCGCTTCAATCCCAGAGGAAAGGTCGTATCTTGATCTCGATGCTTTCAGAAATATTTCATTCCGTGTCGTTCGCCCGCAGATAATCTAGAGACCAGTGCATTACGACGGATGGTTTATTGGACCATCAAAGCGATATCAAATGTACACTAGTCCGATAATGGTACTCCGCCAGAGTAAACGGCAGTTATCTCAGAATAAGAATCGCTTGAATTTATGTCGAGAAAAATCCATATGGCAGAAGGGTCCTTTTTACGCGGGCTGATAGAAAAATGATGACACTTTTTACTTTGTCAAATGTCCGATATTACGCGACCAGAAAAATACCTTTTTTTGATATTGCCGAGTTCTTTTGAAGTCTATTGTAAAGGTCGAGCAAAAGCGAACCCTCCACAACAAATAACCCGAGGCGCCCATAGCCAATGTGGATTTACCGATATTTATAGTGGAAGGAAAAATACCTCATATCTGCAAATAATACACGCTACTATGACTATAATGACAATTCAACGATCACATGAAAAAGGGCATAACAAATAAAAAATACATTTAATTAATTAATTATTTATTTACACTTTTTAAGGCATTAATAACAAAACGGCACTAGAATTTAAGGGAGGGCAACCACTTTAGGAGGCTATTTTTGAACCTTTTTGTGATTTTTTTTCGACGAGTGGTAATGAAAAGCGATTGGAATATTGGAGGTCTTTTAGTGTATATTATAAACTACATAATTAAATATATTAAGAAGTTTTTTTGGTTATTATCCTAGTTATAAGCTAATAAAACAAGGTTAGAGTACACAGTTGGCGTGCACGATAGGGCTCGGAAAATTAACCTTAAAGCGATATAAAAAGTTAAGTTAAAATGTATAGAAATGTAGTTATTAATCGAACCTAAGCATAAATAACAAAAATAAATTAAAGTATAGACATTTGGAAAAAAATTGTTTTTCACAGTTTTTTTCTCTCAAGAAAAAATTACGTTCATCTATTAAGTAATTTAATAGAGTAATAAAAAAAATCACAAAGAT
Source organism: Glossosoma conforme (assembly GCA_022606575.1). Lineage (NCBI taxonomy): Eukaryota > Metazoa > Arthropoda > Insecta > Trichoptera > Glossosomatidae > Glossosoma > Glossosoma conforme. Next base: position 690,673 of record JAGTXR010000189.1, on the reverse strand, counting down.
CGAATAATTAGTTTTTACTTAATTCTGCGCGTCAACAAAAATTTTGTTGAATAATTAAAAGTCAAATTAATAATAAAGTGGTTCCCGCCCTACGCAAAAAATCGATAAAAATTGGTATTATTTGTCGCGGAAAACCTATTAACTCCATGAAAAATTGATGTGCTGAAACCGGATAAAAACGTTTGTGGAGAAGTTGCTTTGTTCTGCGAGGAGAGGTATCGATCCGCTGGCCAACGCTTGGAAAGCGATTACGGAGAATTATCAAACATTACAATGTGGTTAGTTAATCCCCCCACTTCGTTCTTTGATGGTTCTGTTTGTTCTCGCTTTATTGGATTTTACTTTTCAAGTTTTAATTGGCAGTAAAAGCCGTAAATTCTGTAAGAGTGATACCGCAGTTGAATGTACGTTACATTAAATGGCTTACATTGTTTTGAATGATAACGAAAAAAAACATTATTGTAGGCAGAGAATTATCGTATTTTAAAAATATTAAACATTAAAAGGTAGATAACGTTTTCGAGAAAAATACAAATAGTCAAAACAAGAAAACAAGTCCACATTTTTATTACTGAATACTATTATATTAAACATAGTGCAAAAAGAAAACTTCAATAAGTGAACGATGTTTTCTTTTCATCAGCCCAACATACACACAGAATTCAGTATGTATGTTTATCATTATGTAAATTATTAATTTAATCAAAAAAATCATACTTTATGTATTTTAACAAAAAAACAATAATAGCTGATGTCAATTATGCAGATCCCGAAAAAATAGTTCAGAAATAAGAATGCATAACTGTGTGCCATCTCGTCATTAGGTGTCTATTTTTTAATTTATTGGTCTAATAAAACAAATTTAAAATGTAATAGTTATATCACAGCTTAAATGTCGTGTCACATCATTTGTCTTCTAGAACAACTACTTTAGGACTGAAACATTCCACTATTAACTATTTATATTATTACAAAATCGGTTAATTAGTTTCCCATTGGCCAGTGATATCATTATATGTTGTGTGGACTGCATAGAGTATAGAGCTTCCTGCGAGGTCACTCTCCTTTTAAATCTCTTCCATACGTCTTGGCAAAATGTAGTAACTGTTAAAAATAATTGCGGACTGTTTTTACGACTAATTTACAGGACTCTGAAATAAGCTTATGACGCAGAAGCTTGACGCTCACCTGGCTTTGATCAAAGAGATCCACAATGATAAATGCAGCGAGTGGGAAGGATCAGTAAGGAAGGAGCAGGTAGGAGTAGGAAGGAGCAGGAAGGAGCAGAGTAAAACAGACTAAGACCCGGGCGGTCGGCAGTCGCCCCAGGGAAAGCCGCGCGGATTAGCGGCAGAAGCCCGCTAAGTGCTAACGTAGCAGACGGAGGCTTATATTTACTAGTAAAAGATAATAGCGCGATAAAGGTAAAATGTTATTGCTCGACAGACTTCAATAATGTTCTTCACTTGTTCTAATTAAATATTAATCACTAAACATTAACATTTTCAAAGGTGTACAATAAAACGTATTCGTCGATATAATAATAGATGTTATCGCACTCAACAGTATCGCATAAAATGGTGTGAAATTATTTTTAAGGACTGTAATATTTAAATACACACTATAGTTTTCATTGGCGATATGTTAATCCAATTAAGAATCTTGTAGAGAGAATCGAACGTTTTTCAAATGAGTTTCTATGAGAGAACCTATTTTCTCGTATATATCCTTTTAATCCGTGACTGCCATTCTAATCTCTTTCACGGTTTTTTTTTAACACTTTTGTACAGCCACAATTGTTAATATATAACACTTATGTACAATATACAGTTATCAATAAATGATACTTCATTGTACATCGATTTGTTGAGGGTGTGAGTCAAATAAATATACCCGTTAAAATTATACGCCATCAACAGTATCGGGTTGTTATAAGTAATGAAAAGAAACGGAGAAGAGCATTAAATACAATCGACTCCGGTGAAAGTTCACGCAATAAATAATAAAAAAAATAAGGTTTATCAATACAAGAGACTACGGAGGATAGATTTATGGTTACAGTCGCGGAAAAGTTACGCCACAATTCAAATCTTTTCAACTCGCGGTCAAAAAGTTTGCTTCCGAGCACCGCGGAGGCTGCGAGCGACCCCAACCAGACCGCACTGGTAGGAAAAACCTAACTTTGATGATTTTAACAGTGAAACGGAAAGTTTTGCAAGGATACAAATCGCCGATACCGTTTTTTGTATTGTCGCGTAGCGCACCGGTTCGAAGTGTAGATTGTGAATGGACGCCGAGTGTATTGATATTAAGTTCAAAATATAAGGGCAAATTTTCCGAAAGGTGGCAATTTTTTTATTTAATTAATTTTATAAAATAGTAAATACCTAATTGTTTCTCTTGTATATATATAATATCTTATTTCAGGATCGTATTAAATATAATTGTGTTTGTAAAGTTTCTGAAAGAAATAAATAAAATAAAATTGAAAATTTATTAAAACGTAAAATTCGTATGTAACATTCCAAAAGACAAAAAATAATTGTTTTTTTTTTAAATACTGATATTCTCACATGGAATGTTCAATATTGCTCTATTAAACGTTTTAAAAAATTAATAAAATAACGACCAAAGCAGTTTTAAGTGCGTAAAATTACACTTTCAAAACAAGTTCTCCCGTATGAATTAACGCTGATTACAAATTTCAAAGAAAAATCGTCCGCTTAAGTCCTCGACAAGTATGCCAAACACTTGACAACACTAAAGCTCTATGATAAACACGCACCGCGGCGAGGAAACTCCCAAAACTTTAGCCTGAATAATTAAGTTTAAACGTTCCCTCAGCCGGGAAAGGCAAGATTTACTGGGGCGCATTAGAGGCTGTCTTGGATGTGCCTCCGGCGACAAGACATCAGCACTCGAGACTCGCTCAGGAGTCGAGTCCAACTAGGCGAATAATACGTGAGGAGTGAAGCTGAAGACAGGCCAACTGGAAGCATCGAGACGATCTGTTTGCGACCGATACGTTCGACTGTACGGGCTACAGACACTTCATACATTTAACAAAGGGTCTCGTTCTATTTACACGGTTTGATAAGAACGACGAGGTTAATACGCCCTGAAAGATAAATATTCATAAGTCATGTCAGAAAATCTGAAAGCTCAGAAATAATACAATCGTTTCTAGTACTCGTATTTCATATATTATTCACGTTATAATTTGTACAAGCGTTTTGAGAGAGAAAGCCGTTTTAGAATTAGTATACATTTACGGCTGCATAAAAGAGATTGACATCGTATTAGGAACACATAATAGACGAAGAAGAATAGACAGTAGTTTTCGTTTGCTGAAAGAAATTACTTAGAAAAGGCGTAGTATTTTTTTTATTTAATGGCGCATGAGAAGAAACTTCGAATAAAAAAAATGTAAATAGCCACGATAAAAACATCATAGTAGTTTTTTTTGCGAATTTGCATTTTTTTAGGATGAAATAATACACATTCAAATTATTAATGATCGAAGTTCAAGAAACTGATACAGGTAAATAAATATTCCTGACATTAATAAACACAAAGTTTAATATAAAGGGTAAGTAAAACGTCTACAAAGGAAGAGCTCCGTAAAAAAAACAAAGCAAAAGCTTACATTATTACCTTTTTTGTTGAAAAACTGTAATATAAATTAAAGTAATCTTGAATGAAACTTTCATGTTTAACCGCCTTTTCCCAGTTTATTTTAGGCAATTTTGAAACTGTGAACTTTCTCGACTTAACGAGAATGAATTGAATGCTTTCTTTCAAAGTACGTAAAGATTTTTAATAAAATCTACATTTTAAAATTATAAACGCTTTTGAACAAAGAACTACTGAATACTTTTCAAGTAAAATTCTTAAGAAATGAAAGGTAAACCAAACAAAATGAACACAAACGAATCGAATTACAAAGGACTTCAAATTGCAAATAATAAATTTTTAGTACCTTTATATAGTTAAAGAATGTTTTTACCAGATCTATTTTGGGATTGATTTTGAGATACGAAATGTAATACTAAAAAAGGTACACATTCAGTGAAACACTCTTGAAAAAATTTTAATGATTCTACTCAAAATGGGAACTCTTACCCTCATTACGCATTCCAAGTATAGCTGAGCCTAATTGAAAAGTGGCGTGTTAAGTATACACTTAAATAATTAGAAAAACTGGAGCAGTTTATAAAATAGGGTTACATTAACTGATTAAACCAGATTTGTATTTAATTATTTTATATTTATAGAACAAATGTGACCGATGAAGCTATAAAAAATTATTCAATCGTTAAGATTAAAAAAATATATATACACATGTATCTGTTTTGCTATTATAGAATGTGTGCCTCGACGACACAATGGTAATAGTAGAATTGTGAAATGTGTTGTCACTACACTGTAGTGGATAAGAGGGACCAGGTGAGTAATGATGGAACTGGGAACAACTGTACATCATCACGAATGGAGGGTGGAGAGAAGCTTCACGGAGATGTAATACAACCCCAAGGTCCCCCCGTGATCGCGATTGCACTGGTGATATAATTACAACGATTGCTCAAATGCACTTCCTGTGACAAACTGAATGAGTGGTAAGGGTAATGCAATTTTTATACAGACTGTTTTCATTGAATTCACGCGTGTTTTAAGGTCGCGTTGATTATTAAGTACGAATATATGCTAAGAGTAATTAAAACGGTTCCGCCACATTTCGTTCCCAGATAATTCAACGACTCATCGGTAACGACGTGGGATGCACTACACGTCTGGTGCAAGGGACATTGATGCACGAGACAACTGGTGCACTGAATGTCTCGCTAACCAAACCTGACCTAAATTATTTCGTTAACGAGACCTATGGATCTCTGGATTCTACAATCATTTGAAAACTCCTTAGATTAGGTTAGCGAGACATCCAATGCATAGGTTCTCTCGTGCACCAAATTTCCCGTGCACCAGACGTGTCGTTACCGATGACTCGTTGAACGAATATTCTGGGAACGATAGGTCGTGACATCATTAAAAACACATAATATATGGAATGGTTTTCCATATTATAATATTTAGGATGTGCTTATACAGTTTTTCGTTGCTTGTTTTATTCTGGCGGAGTTTGTGACGTCAATAGAAAATCACCTGTATACTAAGTATACCATAACCTAACATTGTAGTATGTCAGTAATACTGGTACTCGGTAGTTAGTAGGAGACTAGTCACAAACCGAACTGTTCGCGCTCCTTCGCCGCAACGATTATAATTATTATGATCGCATTGTTGTACACACGGCGTTACATTATTAGGGCACAATTGTATTCTGAATTATTCACCGTGAGATAAGAGCGAAGATATCATGACAAATTCAGAACATAAAGCGAGCGACATTATTACGAACGTGGAATTAATGATTCTGCTCGCGTATTGACCAGCGATACGAACGATGCAAATGCTAGGTAATTTTAAATATATTTACATACTGATAAAATATTAAATAATTGTAATTGCAAACAAGCGGTTTAATTTTTACACGCATGTTTATTTAATATGCGGAGATAGCAAACAATATTTTGAATATTAAATTCTAATATTGGTAAATAGTTTCATATTCCTCAGTATAATATTACTACTGGAAATAGAAAGAACATTAGTTCTCTTATGAATTCCTTTTCCGAAATGAAATTTCACATTAAATTTCATAGAATACTAAATGTTCGCGGGAGAGGCGGAGGGGCAGGTCGTACACAAAGTATTAAACCAAAACCCCTCCAAAATCGTGCTATAAAAGAATATAAAAAATGTTAAAAGAAGCACACTCGAATTATGCGTCTTCAGATGGCGCGAGGAGAAAAAAATGTAGTTACGCAAAATGAACGCGTTTTTATGGCACGGCAATTTATGACAAATATAAATGTTTAAGAATACTTGAATGTTTTCCGCGAAAACATAATGGAATACGTAAAAAAAGCCAGCGGGGCAAATGGCGATGCCGTGAGGAGGATTTATGTAGATTGCGGAGGCTTTAGAGCTAACTCTGGCCGCCCAATCCGGCCTGGGCGGGAGCGGCCGTGGGCGGGAAGACATTTTGTTTCAGGAGTCCCTTATAAATGTGTCACACACGCCGAGTGAATTCTCCGGTTTGGCGGAATATCCCCATCTCCAATTATGTAAACATGTTTTTCTTAACGTCGTAAAAAGCTGGGAAATTCATAACCTTTGCGCAGTAAATGCCGGATGTATTATCAAATATAAATATCACAAAATTGGCATATTAAGAAATTCAGAAGAGCTGGGCAGAAGCTGTCAAATATCACGCATAAGAAACACTTCAGTCAACCATACTTTTCCGTTTTAAGAAGATCGGATGATTAACCCGTAGGTCCCGAGGCCTGGACTATTTAGTTCTAAGGGGCGGTTCAACCCAAAATTGGGAGATGGGAATGTTTGGACACAGATGAGACCGCTATATAAAAAATCTATAAATAAAAAGTAGCGTGCATTATAGGAGAGTTGAATGTATCGTAACCCCCTACAAGATGGACTGACGATATAAGAAGAATAGCGAGAGTGACCTGGATGCTGGATGACACAGGCTGATGATGAATGTATCGTTTATATAAAGATGCCAACATTCATACAAAATATATTGACATTATACAGGTATATTACCTGCTATTCATACCATTTATTTACCTTGAAATATACGTAAAATATTGAAAAGAAATAAAACACATATCTTTAATTGATATAAAATATTTTTAGAATGTATTTCACAATTTTTATTGGGTAACGACTTGTTTCAGCTAGATCGCGTAGCCATTTTCGAGTCAATTAAATAAATTATTGACTCGACAATGGTTACCCAACGTAACCGAAACATGACGTCACGCAATAAAAATTGTGGAATACATTTTAAATAACCTTTTTTTCTATTTGATACTATGGAATTCCACCAAGAATTATCCACTGAAAAAAAATCTACTTATTTGTTATATCAATGCAATTTCTAAACATGAAACCCCCAATTGATTAATATTTAACTGTTTTTCGAACTACCATGACATTAAGCCTCATTAAGTACACCGATATGTATACAATTAGGCGATCTATTATTCAGTGTTTCTTCAAGTTTATACTTGTATCAACAATACTGCAAAAGGAAATGGTCGAATAGCCTTCAGCCTCCCTCGCCCCCTTGGCTCCAAGCAACCTTCCCAAAATGGTTCTTATCTTTTAAGTGGCCTTTGCTTTCCTCAGTTTGCCTTGCCCGATTTAAATGTTAAACATAATATTTACTTTCCTAAAATCAGTTTCTCGTTACGCGTGAATAAATATTTGTTAGGCGCAGCTAATAAACGAGTATATCGATATATATATAAATAATCGTGTCGGAAACAACAGGGTCAGATCCTGTCTGCCCAGAAGTGGGCGACGTCGATGGCGTTACTCCTGACCATCATCAGGTCTTCCTAAGTGCAGCTATTCGGGCACAGCGCACACTCCAGAAGGTGTGACAGGGTCTGCTCCACGCCGCAGTCACATTCAGTCGATCCGCTGTAAAACTGCCAGGCCCTCATTTGTGTCCTCGTCTTGCATACTCCGGTCCGAAGTCTGTTAATGGACCTCCATATATTCCACCCTTGGTCATGTCCAGGTGCTAGGTCCTCTTTCGGGGCAATCCAAGTATTCCCCTCAGTTGCGCTTCTCCACATGTTCAGCCGCAGGGTGACCTCAGGTATCACCAGTTCCGTTGTCGACTGTAGGAAACTTCTTCTTGATTTGAGCCGTGTGGTTATCTTTTGGTATATCGATCGGTATATCGAGTATATCGATGCCGTACGGCGACTTTAATTTAAAATGAAAAAAAAAAAACATTCTACAACATAGATTTTATCGAATTAGAGTCACACACAAGTTGATTCAGTTAAATTTCTATATTTAACAAAATACAATATCTTTGTGATTGTACATAACAATTAAAAGCAAATGAATTAAAAATAATTGTCTATTTTTTATGAAAACTACAAAGATACGAAATGATATAAATAATGAATTTCAGAAAATTATTAGCAAAATTTAACAATCTATATTCCACAAATTGATGAAGTGACTACGATTTCACTAATAAAATAAAAATATTAACATTATTTTGTGATCGGGAAGTAAAACACAAGGAACATTACTTAAACAATAAATTCGAGATACAAAATTATTCTGCTGATAAAATAATAGTAAATATTAAAATTTTAAGGATATAGTCATTAAAGTTAAATTACTTAAATAATTCGCAATAGAGGTATGCGAATGTGCGGGTACAGCCAATTTATTTATTGTGGTGAGTGGTCATTAGTATTAATTGCAGCAGTCCGCTTTACCTTGCTAATTCCGAGTTCCATGTTCCCGTCATACCTTTGTCCGGAGCGGATGACCGCACGGCGACATTCGCGATAAACACAAAGAGGGCTGGACCTCCATCGGTCGGGGTCCTCCCACGGCCTGGACTCTCTACATGCCCCACCTGGCCAATGGAAAACACCAAGCCACACTGTAGCAGGAGCTTCACGGCGGAAACTCCAATATTGCTACATCAAATATATCCCGGAAATAGCGAAAATGTGTAAATTTTAGTACACCAACAAATAACCTTTTTGTTGGTATACTAAAATTTAAACCAAAATGTACCAGTCATTAAAATATTTACTTAACTCTTGGAGACCGGAGTGTGGAATAAAATAAAGTAGTCGTAATAAATCAATGCAGACTGCAACTGTAGATAAGGATCTGAAAACTATGGGCTTGACCGAGAATGCAACGCAGGACAGACAGACATGGCGAATGTGCATAAGGAGAGCCTGGCGAGGCTAAAGAAGAGTCGTAATAAAGCATTGATAGATGTCCCGAACATGGCATACAATACTAAATCGAAGCAAGAACTCTCACTATAACCCAGTTTTCCTGCTTTCCGAACGATAAAACCGAAAACTATTTAAATAGTTTAGGATTGATCTGCACCACACAAATTAGGTAGTATTTCTGTTTTTATGGTTCTTCTTCCGATATTTGTTCCGTATATAGAACACATGGTTACCACAAATAGCCGCCTCTTAGTTTTACCAGCTGCCACATTCCATTCCTCGTTTTTTCCTTACCGGTTAAATATTTAACTTTATTGTTTGTGCATATTTTCATTTCCCAAAATATATGCATCACTTGTAAACAATATTACAATATAATATTTAAATGTTAAGCAAACGCTTTATTTTAATTTAAACGACACAGATACTTGTTTTAATGTTTTTAAATACTACTTTAATACAGGGAGCTGCAAAAAAGGTGACGGGTTGTGTCGTTGTTGATTTAAAACCGTCAGCTTTTCTTGCCGCTCCCCATACATGAAACAACATTTATATTATTTGATTTATTCAAATATTTCATTATTTTTTAACTGTGGTATACTTCGATTAATTTTAAACGTTCCAAATTATTTCAATGTGCAAATGTAAATATTTGTTTCTATGAAATTAATAAGAATGTAATACAACTAGTTATTAATTATGCGGTACATCTCTTCTAAATGTTAAGGGGTTTGCACAAGTGAACCAACGAACACTATAATGACTTAAATAGATCAACGCTTGCATCTTGAATTCGCAGGCAACATAGGATTCAAAATATTATGTTTATTCTAACATCAAACGAAGGTGGCGTTTTATTTATTAGAAATATTAATGTTCCGCATATAAGATCAAAGACCAGAGAGTACACTGAAAATAAGTAGGTGGCGATGTGTTAAACGCGAGTGCAGACTGAGAGAATGCATTTATGATGGTATGAAAACACGGAATGAGGGTCCTCTGTCATGCGGGGCGTTGCAGCACGGGAGCGGAACTTTCTAAGAAAGCTTTCAGGATTCGCATGGCTCAATGTCAAGAAAAGTCAAACACTCGTGAACTTATCCAATATACGAGTACACAAACAAACTTATATAACATACATCACCTGTTCGAGAATTAATTTGTAATGAGATTTCAGAATATTAACGCCCCTACCTATGGAGTAGCTTACTCGTATATCAGTGATACGGTAATAAAAATAAGTTATATTATTTAATTTTAATTGTGCACACGAATCTACAGCAAATACATTGTTACAATTCCATAATATCAAAATAAAAATTAATGATCATTTAGAAATTATTCCATTTTTTTTATTATAGGCCTAGGCAATAATTGACTAGACAATAGCTACTCAACGTAGCCGAAACATGTCGTCCTATATTTTTAAAAATGTGGAATAATTTCTAAGACATTATTATTTTGATACAACAAATACCATTATATTATTGATAGTATGTTCATAATGGTTCAAAGATTTATACACGTATGCAGAGTCATTCTTGGCTTAATGTAACCAACTTAAGATCCGTGTACAGATACATATTTTAAGGTACCAGCCAATAATAGCTACTTTTCTTTACAATGTTTCGACTCACCCCAAATCTTAAAAAACATCTCTGCAAACGGGTATAAAGTTGGTTCCCTAAAGTCAAGGAAAATTTCTGCATACTAGTTTAAGTAATGTAATATTTGATAAATATTCCTACTTTAATTTTAATTCTACATTTTTATAATAATAATTTCAAATGTAAGCTATGTTAACTAAATTAACTGCTTTATATGTACTAATATTTACTGATGTTCACAAAAAACGTATCAATTTTAATTGTTGGATACGATGATATACAGCTTTAATTTAATATAATTAAATACAACAAGAACAGAGTTTGTGTCACGAATGAGGTTTATAAATACCAACGCAAAAAATGTTAACGCGTAGTTTTTGTTGCGAGTGCCCGAGTCACAATGGAGCCGGGACTCTGAAAATAGTCGTTCAAAGGCTTGGGCGGGGACATGTGGAAGTTGGCACAATGGCTGTGGGCGGCGGCGACCGCTCCCGCCCTCAGCCCTCCAGGAGTCTCAGGATAACGGGAGTAATAAGGACGAAATGTAATTTCCGGCCCTGGACGGTTGACAACAAATGAGCTTTCGAAGTACAGGCCTACGCCGGCGTCAGAGGTGGTCGCCTTCACTGCCCCGTGATAAAATAAGAGCCTCTAATTTATACGTAATTGTTTAAGGATTTATTCAGCGGCGCCGCTGTTTGCGGAGGGAGAAACAATCTCATGATATTAAGATTTGTGGGCGGGTGTTTTACTTGGAATGAATGAGTTATTTGTATCGAAAATACCGTATGTAACAAACATACTCGTAATAAACAATATCTGTTTGATTTTGTCGATCCATGATAATCTCTGGTAGAATTCAATAATTTTAATGTTGTTTGTCAATTATTGAAGAATAAAATGATATTGCGTAATTTTTTTTACCATATCCGCTCCATATGTGGGGCATATGGACAAAAATTGTCGTTTCACAGTTTTGTATGCTCAGGTTGTTTATGTTTTGTCCCAAAAGACCCGGAAGTCCACAAGGGAATATAATTTACAACATTAAAAATATATTATTTTTTAGTATAAATATTTTTAAATTTTACCACATTTTTAATGTGTGAAATATTTAGTATTCACGACGTTGTACAGTCAAGCCTCCTATTAAGCGTTTTTTAAATTTCAAAGAGATTTTTCCTGTAATGTTGATGCCTTTTTTTCATACGAGTATAACGGTCCCTTCCATGTTATTATTTTGAGTTAAGCAGTCTTCTTAGAGTAAATCCTCCAAGACTGCGGAGCATCGAGCTAATCTTATGAAAACGTTATAGTAGGGATGGCCGTATTTGACCAGTTCATGTCACCCGCCTAGAACCTTTCGTGAGACATTTTCATTAATGCGTACAACTTAAGAGTTTCGACGGCTTGGAAGGTAAAAGAAAAAATCCCCTCAGTGAAAAAAACATAAAAATGTAATTGTGTAGTTTCAATAGAAATTGAAAAAAAAACTTCACAGTTTGTTAGTACTCGTACATTTATATTATTTGCGCATAAATAAGTCAAATCCACCAGATGAGATCTGATTTGACATGAGATAGTAACATTATCATCACTCATTTTGACACTGACTATATATATAATGTAAATAAATGTGTATGTATATACATCGGATAATCTTTCGATATCACGATTTCAACACGAACCGTCCCTTGAAAGTTTTCCTCTCGAGTGAAAAGGTTTCGAAAATCGTCCCCAAAGTCCCTTTTCAAGTCTCTGAAAGGTGGCCGAGGGATTATGGAGCATTTGTTTCGCTTTTGTAAGCAGAAGTTGAATAGAATTTTTCTCAAATAAACGTTTACGGAGGTGAAAGCCGGCGCCCCCCCGCGGGAGCACCAGGCGCCGCCGAAGGCTTCAGCAGACAGGTGACAGATACAGACAATGTGCCAGGTGGAGATCGGCACTGGCAATCTTCAATGAAACTTAAAATTATATCTGAAACAACTACAACAAGATAAATTACAACATTTGTTGTAGTTAACATAATATTTATATATTTTTTTTATTCTTTATATGTCCATCATGAGTCTCTACGCACTTCGATCCTCCGCCTTTCGCATCCAGGCTACTCCCGCTTACGTAATATAATAAATTAATTATACATTTGATTGAATGGTCTCTTAAGACCAAATAGTATAAGCCTTGACAGCCTCAAGCGAATCATCACATCTCCTTAAAATACTGATTAAAAACACCCCAATATGCCAAAGATAATTGTTTTAATACAATAATTTCCTCCAAAATCTCTGCATAATACGTAATCAGCTAAGCTTGGAGTGTAGATATGGGACGAGTACACAATAAAATGTAATATCACGATAATTAAAGTTGTTGAGTATTAATAACATAATTTTAATCAAATCAAAAATAATTAACAACAATATTTAAATATTCAAGTCACCGTGAGATTACGTTTAAGTATTATTTATGAATACCCCGGTAATATTTTAAACTACTCTTTGAACATTACGACAGCTTACTCCGAATATCCTCCGCGAAAGCCGGGATATATTATGCATGTTATGTATGAAAAGCTGTCCCCGCTGATGACCTAAGACCTGAACACTAACGCACTTAAAGTATTACCGGGATGTTCAGGGGAGAGAGGACGGAAACTTTGGGTTTCCTCTGTGTGAGGAGGAGAATTCTCGACGCGTAAATAAATAAAGGACGCCGTGGAAAAGCTGGTCCGCGATCGAACACCGTGATATTATTAATGACTTCAGGAAACTGAAAGCATAACGTTTCATAAAATAACATATTATAAATTTATCACGTTGGATAAATAACCATTTGCTTTTATAACTTCATCAGAAACTATAAAGTTATACAAGCAAAGCACTCTCCCTCATGTAATAACTAGGCAGGGAAGAAACGAAAAGTATCCGATCAAAAACCTCCTCAAAAGGACTGTAAAATTACTTAATAACCTTTTGAACACTGTATTTATTAGTACCATAAAAATATTACAGTGACATTCATAAATGGTGATTCGAAATTACCTGGTTACCTTTTTTTAATTTCGAGTCATCTCCTTAATAATACATAAAATTGTAAATAATTATCCATTATAGAAAGCTACCAAAACATTAACACTTTTATAGCCAACAACGACATAAATCTGTAGACTGTAGAACATTAATGGAAATACTTTTTCAGGTGCTTCTTTTACAGAAATAAGAGTTACCGGACTTTTTTCGTTCGAATCTTGAATTTACATTTAAAATGTTTTTTTTTGTAAGGCTCGGAGACACCGGCGGGATAAAGAATTTAAATTGATAAATTTGAAGTCAGTCGAAAAAGTTGAAGTATTATAACTTCTAAACCGAATTCGAAGCTTCCTGTAAATATTTGCACAGTATAATATATACTTTTTCAACGCGGCTTGTATAATGCTGATGATGAAATCGCATTAAATAATATTCTTTAGTTGAATTGTTTAAGTTGTGAAAAAATAAGAATGTAAAATTGAATTAAGCAAAATATGTTGTTTGACTTTAAGTTACTGACTTTTTTTACCAGTTAAGACACACAAACTCACGTGATGGTACAGGAGTTCCTAAACAATCTGTAGTAAAGAACAGTGATCGATAGGAGTGGCTCTCGAGCCGCATGCAGCTCTTTGCATAAATGTTTTATATTTCTATACGTGTATTAGTATGCTTTTCATTATATACGTGTATTCGTATGCGGCTCTTTGGTACCTTTGTTATTCTTATTCTGTTTATCATAAGATAATTTGACTCTTCTCACTTTACGAAATATCGAATAGATTTCATGTCATTCAGTGAAAAGCTACCTTTCATAAACGAGTGTCATAAAAAATACGAAGTGCTTATTAATTTGCTTGTGATATGAATTTATATATGCAGCCTCAATCAGGAGTTCTTTCGGGTAGCCATTGTAAGTAATCTTCTAAATAATCGTTAATTTTTATTTTGATATTATGGAGTTTCACGAAGAATTGTGGATCGAAAAAAGTGTTTTTTTTTTACATTAAAAAATTCGACTAAAGTAGGGTTGAATGAAGAAAAAAAAATGATTGAAAACACTGGGCATGTATTATAAAAATTATAAAAACACACACGATAAGGGTTGACGCATCTTAGAATGTCGATTACAATTGAACTTACGAGTATATAAAGATTTCTTATACATTCTATCAGCATTCTCTTACATATGTTTACGTAAAAAAGGGAACAGAATGTACGGCACATTTATCACCTTCTTACACAATGAGTAGTTTACAAAAAGTCGAGCCTACGTGATATTTTTTCAGTTCTTTTTTTCGTACCGTTGAATCAACCTAATGATCCAGTGTAATATAAAAGATAATATAACATAAAATATATTTGACTTCACAATGTACATTGTATATCTCAGATATGTGAATGTCTTGTGTTAAATTCAAATTATTATCACGACGGATTTATTAAATTTAGTTAGAAGCAAACGCCGCTCGTGCATGAGAATACAGAAGAAACTATTTATGTCACACAGATTGTGTAATATTCTAACTAATATTAAACAATGAGCAATATGATATGATACTCGTATCATTAACTATTTTATATAAAAACAGTAATTCATTTTATAATCAAGAATTATCACAAAATGCAATAAATTATGACGCACACAATATAATTGTAAACTGCTAAATTAATAATGATATTGAATAAACAAATTATATAAATAGTATTTTGGTCCTCCACGGACTCAATTGGACACTACTTGTGACGATGATATGTAGTGGCTGTGTACGAGTACGTGTAGCAATTGAGAAGATTTCAAGCATTTATTGCCTTATTCTTTATAGAGAGACCATTGAGCTATACCCGCCGGCGGGTACAGCTAAAAGCGTTTGCTTTGCAAGCCAAATGTCGTGGGTTCGATCCCCGGACGGAGATTAAAAAAAAAGGCTTTTTAATCGATTTCTGAGCTCTAAAATTACCCTCGGTTGGTGTGAATTTCATCCCTCACCCGTAAAATTCGAGTCATAGCCTATTAATTAAAATTGGTGTTAGGCGAAAGTCGTCCCGTGAAGACCACCCATTCATAGTAAATTCCTGTAATAATAAGGACGATGCGTGAATCTCGGGATTAGTCTATGACGGTGGCGGATCAACACTCTACATGCAGCGCTTAGCCATATGCACTATGGTAAGCGTCATAGAATTCCACAGATGAGACTTTAGAATTACTATCACCATCTGTCGGAATTCCCCTGTATGTGTTTACATAAAAAAAGAGAAAATAATAAATTAGGATTGTACGTGGGAAAAAACACAGGTACTGGCCATTGGGTAAGCATTCCAAATTTTGCATACGCTGTTTAAGAAGGAACCGTGGAAAATTGATAAAAAAGAAATGGGTCTAGTGGCGAATAGTTTCAGGCGCTAATAATCATGTATGTTCGTAAAATCAGTGTACATGAATTAGCGATAAAAGGGTGTAGTGAATCGATTGAAAGACTGTGTTTCATTGATTCAAAATCAGAAGATAGAGAGAAATTTTAAATAATACTCTGTGTACTGCAATCCAAGTTTACTTACCGGATTATTGGAATGCTGGAATGCTCTCAGTCTCTAGAAAATGCACGTATTTAAGTTCACTAAATGGAAGAATTTTTCGCTTTAAGAAGGTAACTTATTAAACTAGTTTTACCGAGCGACATATGACGAGGAGAGACCCACTCAGCCAGAGCAGGCGGTATTGCAGTGCAGCTGAAATTATGCAACACTTGTGATGCTCCCACGTCCAATCAAGCTTTTCCAAGCCCGTGTTACTTAAATTCACGCCAGTCACACTAAATATGCATCTACTACCTACAAATGAACAATTTACCAAGCATCAGCAAATACTGTGCAGGTACTTATTATTATTAAGGTATATTTAAAGGGGTGATCTGGTTTAGAAGGATAAAAAACATATTTTTTAATATGGATCACGTAACAAAAGTTCTCTATTAGGAGACTACAGTTTTGACTAACTCGTAGTCTTTCTCAATCCTTCTCTAGTTAAGAGATAACTGAGCTGCGTTGTACTTATAAGTGGTGTAACACATTTTTGTAAATGTTTTGTTAAATAAATAAATATTTATAATATTTTTTAATGTTTATATCGATAGACAAATTATCTAAGAATATATATTTAATATATTTAAGCCAAATGAAATTATTTAAAAAAAAAAACCCGTAAGCAGATAAACGCTGAGTAATTCCTTCCATTGAAAAACTTTCAAGTGTTTTGTTTTATTTTAACAGTATTCTAAATTTCCTGGCGTGATAACACTTCTCTTTAGCATTGTGTTTTTTGTTAATATTAGATAGACTATCTAAAATTATATTATAAAATTATACCAGCCTAATATCTATAGCTATCTCACAACACATGCACTCCCTTACTAACTTATTGACTATTAAAAATGATAAATTTCTAAATATCATCACACTTGAGTCGAAACATGACATCAGTTAGAAAACTGTGAATTTTATTTATATAAATCGTATTTAATTTACGCCATTGTTCTTCTATGGTTGACTCATTAATATGTGAAAAAAAAATATTTTTAAATATGGAAACATAGAAGATACTAAAAGATGTTATCATATTAATGTACGTTAATTGAAATTATCTGGATAATATAAAGAAAAACTATACTCAACATTGAGCCTCTCTCTGAAATAATAAAGTTAGAGGTAGCGGTTCATATTAGAAATTATAGTTTGTTCAAGTGGGTAAGTGCCACGAATGCAACAAAAGAGAATCCGAGAATATGTTTAGAGATTTGTTCAAAACTTTTATCATTTGTGATACTTGCCAACATCTGACGACAAAATTGGGAATATTTGAATGTATGGGAATGCGCAAACAACATAAGAACACTTTTCAGAATAAGAATATATTAAAAAACTCTGCTACTCACTGAGAGTATTTAAATATATTTCATACACAAAATAACGATATTTAAGTGTAGTACTTTTTTGTATAATGCAAACAAAGGAGTATATTTAGATATTTAATAAATTAATACTCGTACAAATAATGGTATGAAAATACAAAATTCCTTTTAAGTTAAACGGTAAGCTTAATTGTTGGATTAATGTGATCGTTTATATTACATTCGGGTCTCGTAAGGATGGATTAAAAATGTGCGTTATCAACCGGGTAAGCCTTTGTTTCAGGAATATTCAGGAATATGCACTTCCGTTCCGAGAGCCAGTCGATCCCTCGGGACCGGCGAGGGTTTGTTTAATCGGCCGTGTACAACAAAAAATGAACATATCACTAATGAAAAAATGTTTTTGCGGAGCGTGCGCCCAGTTTATTGTTTAAGTTGCAAATGAAGACTAAGCGAAATGGCTGGGAAAACTCTGCCAGCCGTGTACAATATTAAATGTATAAATTTCGCCACATCTCTTATGGTACGGTGCCACAATGGGGAGATAAAACGCGTTAAGTCGGATCAAATAAATGTGAAATAAAACTAAACATTAAAAATATAATGACAACCTCTGTTAACAACATAACATATTAAAGCGTATAAATTTTCATTTTAAAATTATTTTAAGCCATCTATATATTTTTTTAAATTTATACAGAGAGCATCATACGAGTATAAGATGATGTTTGCTGTGATTTTGTTTGTGCGTATTCGTTTTCAATTTATTTATAAAATCACCATTAAGAGTATTGTTTTGATCCTGCACTGAACTTTATGAGGCTCAACCATGTTGGCTGGAAGCTTCGTGTGTAAGGATTTATTTGAATCCTTAAAAACACATATACTGAAAGATAATTGTAAAGCCTACGTGTGTTGTTTCATTGTTTTAAAATGTAAAAAAATATTTGTAAATAAAAAAATGTGCTCTTTATTTTTTAAAAAACAATTACGTTTCAACACAGATTTTTTTATTTTTTTTTATTATTATTACAGTTTTGCACCGAATTAGAAGATAATTTAATGAAACGATTTTCCGGGCAACAGCATTAAAGGCGCAGTTGAAGTATTCCTGTAATGGCCGCACCAAGAACCGGCGGAAACGACATGCAAATGATTTTTTTATTCCCGAGACTATTGAAGCAGTTCACTAACGCTAATTGTAATTGGCGAAGTTTCTAAAGTAGACAGGGTCACCATTTCTCTGCGGAGGATTCTTTCATCGTCCCAACAGTTTATTACACGCTTAAACAATATTACGTGCTGATTAAATAAACTCTCCCTTTAAAAGGTTTAATTAGTCGGAACGAAAGTAATCTCGAGATGGGTAATTAAAAAAATCTTCGGCGCGAAAAGTACTCGATGCCGGTAAATTAATTGCTTTATGAAATTTCAGACGTGAAGAAAGTTCGCGATAAATTTAAAGTTGGGCGCTTTGCTTTATTGGGGGTGTGATTTCGAGTAGTAAATTGAAAAAGTGCTCGGAAGCGTTTCTTATCACGAGTTGTGAGATAAAAGCGAAATTGAAATGAAGTCTGCGTAGGTATTAATTACTTCTCACTGCTGGGAACTTCCGCTTTGCTGAAGCTGCAGGAAAGAAAATAGAAGATTCATCTCGAAGAGAATCCTGGAATTATTGATGCGATAACTTTTAGAAAAGTAAATAACTATAGAAGCAATTAAAAAGACGCAGCTATGTATAGAACATCTTATAATATATTGTATATATAATAAAAGATATTGCTTGTTTTTACTGAATAACGAATATATTCCTCATACTATACCGGCGGTCATAGCTCAATGGTCAAAGCGTTTGCTTTGCAAGTCAAAGGTCGTGGGTTCGATCCCCAATGGAGATTTAAAAAAAAAAAGATTTAATCGATTTCTGAGCTCTAAAATATCCCCGGTTGGTGTAAATTTGATCCATCACCCGTAAAATGCCAGTCATAGTCTATTAATTAAAATTGGTGGTAGACGAAAGTCGTCAAAAAACAATTAATAATAATAATAAAAAACTATACCGCATTTTAATTGGAAAATTTGACCATCACAAATATCCAATCAGCCGCCGTGGTCTTCGCCTCGTCCCATGTTAGTACATTTTATGTATTGTTCCTAATGGCCTTCCAGGACGGCAAAAACACGGGAGTCTAAAGCAAAATCAGCTGTAGTATAAGCTCTCCTGCGGCATTCAGAGAACTTACTTCAACCGGATACCCTTCTTCATTTGATCGGACGGTTTTCACGACGAATTTAAAAACTACAAAATAGGAATAAAATTAAGTAAATAGCAATGCTATCAAATTCCTAATACAAAAATAATTACATTACATATTTGTTGCATACTTTTGAATAAAAATAAATTAATAATTACTCGTATGATATTCGTTCATGTTTAGAAACACACAAGTAACTAAGCGAAGTGAACGTTTACTGTAACATTAAAAATAATATGATGCGAGTGCACTATAATTTTGAAAAGAAAACTTATTGAATTCGATATTATTGATGTTCGTTTTATGATATTAAAAGTATAAAGTGACAATGTCCTCAATCGCTCCCACCTGGCTCGCCCCCCGCCCCCCGCCCGGCTTAAAGGCTGTATCCAATAAAATGGTTACAGTACCAATAAAAAGAGCACGTCTTGGGACGGTATAATGCGAGCGTTGATATATTGTGCAAGGGTTCTTTCATTTAGAAAGGGAAAGGAGCGAAGAATGTAAATAAAGCTAAGGAGAGATGAATGGGAAGTATGAGTGTAATGGTCGGGCGGGCCAGCAAGGGCCGCACGCGACTAGTTAAATGATAATCCTCTAAAATATAAACGGCTTATATCCCATACATATATTTTCTATAACCTCAGTCAAAACCCTGCCATAATGGGCTTATAAAATTAAAAAAAAAGAATAATATATTATAAGACTTTAGAGTTAAGCCATTGCTCAGGATGGGGTTCGAAACGTGTACAATGCAAGTCATCAACCCTGAAGAAGACCCCTGCAATGGCAGTGATAATATTGGATAGAAGACATTCGCCACACACGGCTAAACCCAAAAGCCACAATATCAAATCTGGCCGTGAAAACCTAAGAAGTTATTTAAGTACAATCATTTAAAAATAAATGTGAAATATAACGTTTTTTTTAATTTTTTAAATTTTAAAAATGTAACTGTTGAGATGATGAGTTAACCTTAGTGTTAATAATGTAATCCCATCTTCATAAACGTATATAAATATATTGAAAAAAATATCGTCTATGATAATTAATCTATAACATCTGCATAATTTTAATATTCATTTTAATTAAAATATATAGTTTTGATATACAATTTATTTTAATGATTACATGTTTCGGCCTTCCTGAAGACCATCTTCAATAAAGTCTTTTTTTAAAATTAAAATTGATTTTAAAATTATAATTATGCAGTTTCACCAAGTATTGTAAGTTGATAACCTTAATGTTATAACATCTGCATCATTTATTTTGTAATCTACGTTACAAGACAAATAAGCAGTGCCGCAACCAATAACGCGATTCATTTTATAGATAACAACACAACCTAGACAACTAAAACAAAATGAACAATAAATTCTTGTAAAGCGTAAGAATACCCAGCGCGAACGCGACTCCGCCGTCTTTAGAGAAAATTTAATTTGAATACATATTAACATAGATTACACTGTTGGAGGTGGGGTGTTTTGAATTTTGGTGTTTCGCGTAGAGGTTTAAGTGTATTTTAATTACTAAAAGATGGAGACGTATCGTCTGAATACTGATTAAAAGTCATTTAAAGTTAGGCCATGCACCGCGTGGTACAAGCAGCGCCTCTAGCGTCGCGACGCCTGACGGCCAACTCCAATATTTGATAGCGAGACACAACTTTGGGCCCCAGAGAGCTTTCGTATCGAGCTTACAAATATCTACAATACCGCCGTTAAACTTGCATTGAAGCAAAATGATAATAAACAATGACACCTGCACACATATTTATTAAATTTGAGTAACTATATATTTTGTAATTTTACGAGTAGATTGTTCATAAATACGAGGATTTACTTCTTGAAAAAGCTCTAGATACCATTGTCTTCAGGTATAATAAACCTCTTCTTAATATATCTCATATGAAGATTGGTTTATAATATAAAAATGACTATTGTATTTGTAATATTTCGTATATAAAAGTGTTGTGAAACCTGATATGTTAACTTGTTAGTTTTTTCGATCGATAATACTTCAATTTTAGTGTAGTAAATAAACAAATTGAATACCACGTATGTCAGTCGAAAAGATAAACTCCCGACGACTAAGCACTTTATAAAATTTGAAATGTATTTTCATGGTGTCAAGATTCCGCAGCTCGTTCAATTTTAAATAAATATGAAGCTTTTATTTACGTTTCAGCTTACCTGCGATGAGCAGACATTACGCTAATGGAAGTTCCGTACATACCTGAAATAAGAAAACAAACAATATAATACATGAAAAGTCAGAGAAAATTTTACGCAGGTATGCATGAAGGATAATATTTCATACCTTGGATCAGTGTGATACATGTTAAAAGAAAAGTATTTTTTAAATTTAATATTTGAAATGGATTTCAAGTTAGTGGTAAAATATAAATGACATCAAAACAAAGCTTTCGACATGTTTAAAATATGAATTTTAAAATCAAATTACAGAATTCGTTTTAATTTTTAAAAATTACAAATTTAATGTGATATTGCCGGCAAACGATTTGCTTTTATGTTGCAGCCGCAATTGCTTGATAATTCATATTTATTTTTCTTTCTCGGAAATCCAATCGTCGGAAATACGTTTCGCGAAAATTTCTTTCAGTTATACATTGAACGCATTGCGATCGATCTCTTAATAAATGAATTGCTGATAGTTAGGCTCCAGAATATTTATTGGACTCTATTCTGTAGGGGAAACTATTATTTCGGTTGTATAGAGGAGCGATAACGAAGTCGAGATGCGAACTTTTCCATAAGAGGCGAAAAAATACACACGATTAACTTAACTGAAATAAGAATATATCCTAGTATGAAGGTGAAAAATCTGTAATAAAACATTATTCCTATGCCACGTATTTTAATATATAATAATTGCGAAATGAATAAGATTGTCATTTTTCTAACATCATATATTACTAACGTTAAGGTTATCACTTAACAATACTTGGTAAAACTGCATAATAATAATTTTATGAAATTTTAATTAGATTTTTTTACAACATACAAACGACACATTTATAAGAAAATATTTAAATTTTATCTAAATATTTTTAATTGGTTATTTTTTAAATTTAAATTAATATAAAATAATCATATATTAATTTATTCACAGTATCGAATAATATCGATGATATTCGAAGCAGAGATCCTTTCTGAGATCCACACAACCTCTCACATCCTGTCCTGAAACTGAGAGACTCTAGTAGCAAACTGAATAACAAGATTTCATTAGCCCAAAGGAAAGCTTCCTAACTGGCAACCTTGACTGCCGGACCTGGAAATCTCATAACAGACTAGCAATATCAAGATGTAATGCTGGGCAGCACACGGGCCATCGATGTTGCCAGATATTGGGTCAAAAAAAAAATAACGTCGCTAACACGAAGAAGAATAATAAAGAAAATAACTATGCGAAATTACTAAAAAAAATACAGCAATGGCGTTACAAACCGTTTTTAAAAATGCTTAATAACAATTTATCATTAAAACATTTGATAAAAAGTATTCTGAAATCATATTTTTTTTACGCAAAAGTTTGCAGAGTAAGCCCAAGAGCTCTCAGGCTACTTCAACTATAACATTTGAATTTTTTTGAAGTTTCAGATCCTCAACTGTGTTTAATTTATCTCACTCCTGCTTGAAGCTGGTGTTATCCGAGTGCTCGCCCTCCATCCAACACCGCATCATTATTTTTGTTAACGGTTTGTTCTGTCAGAGTGGCCCGTTACCTCCAGCGCTAGAGATAGAGCGATGGCCCTCGGAAACTTGGGCTATTTCAGTTTAGAACTATGCGACTCTTTAACTTTTAACATTCTCAAATTTGAAAATTAAAACATTTCAGTCATACATAAATAAGATATTATTTATTAAACTTTATTTTTAAACTAAATAAGACTCTATTGCGTTCTCAATTTAAAGTTTATTTTTATATTACTAATTGATATGGTCATTCATTCAATCTTATTTTTTTAATCAGTATATATTTATTGAGAAACAAATATTAAAACCCACAAATTTCGAATGTTACAGCAAAGTAGTTAAATGTATCAGTATTATGTATAATATAATATGTCAAATATTACGAGTCAATTAAGTATAAAGCCGGTCTCGCTTCCAAAAAACTAGGTGCATTATATAAAATCACGTCGGTATTTCAACGCTAAACAACTTCTTCTATATAAAGAACAAATCCGACCTATGCTTGAATACGGCAGTCACCTTTTCACCTTTGGATTGGTGCCCCAAGATACCTTCTAAACTAAGACTGCATAATAATAATCTTATATTAATTTTAATTAAAAAATTAACAAATTAGAAAGATTTAGTTTTGATTTGACATTTATTTTAAACGATTACATATTTCGGCTTCCCTGTAGACAGTGTAGACCATCTTCAATAATGATTAAATTAAAAACTGTCAGTGGCTAATATAGGTATGTATAAGTATTAGTTCCTAAATTAGTACACACATATTTACAGATTGTATATGTGTGTGGGTAAAACCATTGAAAAAAGACATTATAAAATCAAGGGGTATGTGGTATCTTAATGTATTAAGTCATTATATAATATTACAGTTTTATGTTAAGATGAACATTTTTTCTTGGAAAATTTTCCTTTGATGGAAAAAAGATGATTACAGTAGAGATTGGCCTCTATAACGAAATACGTAAAGATTTATAAACTAAAAGCAGACAATCGCTTATTACAGACGGTTTAAAGATTAAATAAAAAAACCTCCACTGATAATGAAAAGTTACAACCGATCTCGAAGAGTCGTACACATATATTTAAATGATAGTGATGACGAATAAATGTACTTTTATATGGTATTAAAGTTTCTGACGATATATACGTCAATGTGTATTTCTTACATTGTTTATTTGAAAAATAAAGGATAATGACCAAATTCAATTTTTTCTTGGAACGCAAACCCTAAATTTTTTATGAAATTCAAACCTCTTGTAACACGGATTAGTATTACACGGCATTTCTCTGGAACCGTATTACCGTGTTATACGAGGTCTTGGTGTATTGCATAACGCCCAGACGAAGTTGTTAACAGTTATTTTTTGGTTTCTTTGATATATTTACATTTTTTAGTTTTGACGCAGTAACGTCACGGAAAAACATGACGATCGTACCGATCCGGGGTTATGTTGGCTCCACCGGGAGAGGTGAAGTGGAGGTCTGAAGGTAGTCTAGATATGGAAACTTGCTCCGGAGAAGTCATGACAGTTGGGGGCTGCGGTTGTGAGGGCGGGGGGGCGCAGCGCGTGTGGGTGACGTGAGGGAATTGCTTACAACTGATTTCGTAATTACCGACGGAATAATATAACACTCGACTCTCCCGACAGAAATTAATTTGGAGTTTTGCTTGCCTACCGGCCGGGTTCAACAGTAATCAGAGAAAATTATTTTTCTCGTCATTGATTTCAAAACAATTTTTCATGCTATACGAGTCAAGATCAGTATTCAATAATTTATAATATATATAAGTCATTTATTTAATGTAAATTGTGTACTCCTTTCAATCAAACCTGTATGTGAATAATTCCAATAATTGTATTTAACAGAGACTTATACTTTCCATATCCTTTCCATATCTGGAATCACCACTATTTGCTGCCACTTAGTTTTGTCAGCTGCTACTGTCCATTCCTCATTCTAGGACATTCTGCACCTAAAGGTACACTTAGGTCTATACTGTTCCCGAAACCTTCAGAGCAGAAGTCCAAGGGCTTGAAGAGTGCTGAAGTATACGAGGCATATTTTTGAGCGATTTGTTAATTAGATTTATTTAAGTAAATTAGCAGAAGCATCAAAGATTACAATACCCTGAACAAAAAAGTGAAAAATCCATGAGATTTGACATTCGTCGTTCAAACACCGAGTATATCATGGAGATTGTTGCACAAGGCCGAGGGTCAAATGCATTTAGCAGACACACCTCTATAGGACAGGCCCAACTTTCCAAACTAAAGACACACGATGGGAAGATAACAACAAATCTTAATGATATACTCAAGGAAATAGAACATTTCTACGGGTTATTGTATTCATCTACGATGCCAGGTCCTAAGGACAGATCTGCGGACGACAAGAGGGCTACTCTCACAAAGCACTGGTCAGAAGACATCCCAGATATAAGTATATTCGAAATTAAATCGGCCCTTAAACAACTTAAGAACAACAAAGCCCCTGGAGAAGACGGAATTACATCTGAGCTTCTGAAAGTATCAGGAACCCCTCTGTTGAAAGAGCTTAAAAAACTATTCAACAAGGTAATAGAACATGGAGAAACTCCGGCGACATGGAGTACGAGTATTGTGATATTGTTCCACAAAAAGGGGATAAATCACTGCTCAAAAACTACCGACCCATTTCCCTTCTTTCCCATGTGTATAAAGTATTCTCCAGAATTTTAACAAACAGGCTGACGGGTCGATTTGATGAATTCCAACCTCGAGAGCAAGCTGGGTTTAGGAAAGGCTTTAGTACAATTGATCATATCCACACGCTAAGACAAATCATTCAGAAAACCGAAGAATATAATCAGCCACTCTGCCTCGCCTTTGTAGACTATGAAAAGGCATTTGACTCAATCGAGACTTGGGCAGTGCTAGATTCACTACAACGCTGCAAAATAGACTATCGGTATATAGAGATAATAAAATCTCTCTACAAATCTGCAACAATGATGGTCCAGCTCCATGATAGCACTAACAATATTTCTATAAACAAAGGTGTTAGACAAGGAGATGTTATATCTCTAAAACTTTTCACAAACGCCCTAGAAGATATTTTTAAACTGCTATCCTGGACAAAATGTGGAATAAATATTAACGGAGAGTACATTTCTCACCTCCGATTTGCAGATGACATAGTGCTAATAGCCGAATCACCTAACAAGCTCCAAGACATGCTCTACGACCTCAATGAAGCGTCGAATAAAATTGGTCTGAAAATGAACATGGATAAAACAAAAGCCATGATTAATAGTCATATTTCACAGACCTTTGATCCTATTTCCATTGGAGGAACAGAAATAGAGGTTGTAAACGACTATACCTATCTGGGACAAGTAATACAACTAGGGCGAAATAACTTCTCAAAAGAAATCGACACGCGCATACAACTGGGATGGGCAGCATTTGGAAAACTAAAGTACATTTTTAAAGCGAAAATTCCGCAATGCCTTAAAACTAAGGCGTTTAACCAATGCGTCCTCCCTGTATTAACTTATGGCGCAGAGACGTGGAATCTGACAGCAAGTTTTACCCATAAAATAAAAGTCACTCAGCGTGCTATGGAGAGATCCATGCTCGGAGTGTCGCTAAAAGATAGAATCCGAAACGAGGAAATACGCAGAAGAACTCAAGTAGTGGATGATACCCAACGAATAGGCACACTCAAGTGGCAATGGGCAGGACATATCTGTCGAAGAGACGACGGTCGATGGGGAAGAAAAGTATTGGAATGGCGCCCAAGAACTGGCAAACGAAGCATTGGCCGACCACCTACAAGATGGACTGACGATATAAGAAGAATAGCGGGAGTGACCTGGATGCGGAAGGCGGAGGATCGAAGAGGATGGAGACTGCGGGAGGCCTACGTTCAACAGTGGACGGACACAGGCTGATGATGATGAAGTAAATTAGATTGGCCTGCGCTCCCGAGGCCTGGACTGTTTTTTTCTAAGGGGTGGTTCAACCCGGACGACTAGGTACTAATCTACTTCGTCGTCGTTTAGAACTATTAAAATGCTAGATCGACCCCAAAATTCTCCCTTAGGGAGAAGTCAGAAATCTGGCCACATTCTTCGTAAATCATTATATCTACCATTGAAATACAATGAGTCATTTAAATAAAATGTGGATGCTAGATTATTTGAAATAAAGATTTTTTAAATACTTAATTTAGTGAAGTCCTCGAATTATTATAATGTCGAATATAAATCAAATTTATTTATCATAATTTCAGGGCGAAAATTATTAAACAAATTTCTAACAAAATAAAAGAACGGTACTCATATAATTCAACGAGACGAAAAAATAACAAAAAATAGTGGAAGTTAAAATGAATTAAATTTAAAAACATGAATCGCCACAACGAAAGCAAAAAAATCAATAATACGAATTAATTTTAAGCAATGCAATATTAAATTAAAAAAGCTCGCCGTTATTTGGTCGACCGATAATAGTTAGAGTAACACGTAAATAATATTACAGTGATATTAATTATTTAATTCGGATGAGGTGAGTTGGACAATGGGCTCATTGCATTACAATGAATAGTATGCAAGAGGAAATATTTCCACAGTAACTCATATTAGAAATATCACCCATAGTCAATGTAATTAATACTAGTTAATTAATAAATACTAAAAACGTAAATAGGCTTCGGATACAGGTGCCTTTTCAAAAAGTATGCATAATATGCATTCAGAGAAGCTTCGGGTCAGGAAAATATAATGGCAGAAGACAGAACTAAGTGGTGGGAATTTGTATCAACTAAATGTGCTAGGTACATGATGCAGGAGAGCATACCCGGTCGAAGCAAGTAGGCTCAATGACGCTCAGATGAATGGATGTTACATGCGAGTATGTTTTGTTAGTGTATGGGTTGGGGAGATTACAATTGAAAATTGATTTGTTTCTTGAAGAGATCAGATTGTATTGTAAAGTAAACACATACACTGAAAGATATATTATTGTTTAGCAGTTTGATAATAAATAATACTTATTGATTAGATATTGTAGATAAATTTTTGTTGTATTATTATAAACTTTGGGCGAAACTGCAGTCTACCAGCAAGTGATAAAACAATGCTCAGTGTGATACATGTAAAAACAAGGTACGAAATATTCTATTATGTATAATATTATTGAAATGAACCTAAGAGTGAATGTAAAAATATAAATAAAAATACTTTTGAATTAGTTTTATATTTTGATACTTTCTGTGATGCGGCGATGTGAAACAGATAGTAAAATCAGATGGAACGATAGTAGAATAGTGGGAAATTTTCTTATTATTATAAGATCGGGTATATAATTTTATATTGCAGTAGTCAAGTATGCGCAAGGCAATAAAGGAAGAAATCACCGGCGCCGAGACTTCAGATCAGACTTGCAGAGTGGCTGAATCACTGAAAGAACCCAAATTTCCTCTTGCATTACCATTTTCCGCTGCGGCGGCTCCTCGGCCACAGCAGCCTCCGAGGCTCCATAAAAACAATTCACAGATCGACGACTGTATTAGAAACGGTTCATTTAGGATAACAAACACTACGCTTTACCATATCCGCATCTCATTAAATTCAGATTACATTACTTAGCCGTTCATATTTATCTACTACGAATTACACGATCCAAATAAAATAGACTTGGTATTAAAAAAATAATGGATTTTACTGTTGTATAATTTCATATAAAATGAAGGGTAAATCATCACAAATTTACGCCACGGAGTTATGTCATTATATATAAGTCATCGACCCTGAAGAAGACCCCTGCAATGGCGGTCGAAGTATTGGAAAGAAGTAATTCGCCACAAACGGCTAAACCCAAAAGCCACAATATCAAATCTGGCCGTGAAAACCTAAGAAGTTATTTGAGTTATGTCATTTTCTATTGTTCTTACCTTTTCAAATACTATATACATAATACGTATTTTTTGTATATTTTCTGACGGTCTCTAGAGAATACAGCTCTAGGGTAACCCCTACGTACATTTAGGGAAATGTTAATCAGTATCTTTAAGAAGATTAGGTGATTATCCTGACGTTACCGATGCGCAGATCAGAGACGGTAGTGTGCAGCATCTACCTATGCAATTAGTTATTTAAGTATAATGTAATTCTAAGAGTAAGATACAATTTAATTTGGTCTGTTGAATATTTTACAATGCTTACTCATTAGAGAAGTATTTAAGGAAGTAACATTAAAAAAATCGGTAATTTTGTCATAAAATTATGAACGGCGAAAACGCATGTTTAATTTTTTTACTCAAAAAAGTGGCTAGCTCTTAAAATTAAATTATGAATCGTCTCGGTTTTCGTTAATTTGATTCAAATACTATGCTATCAAATTAATAAAGTTTATGTTGAAAACTCACAAATTCTGATCTCGCTCATCGAGTCTACCCGTCTGGAAATTGTTTAATTAGAGACTCTCGAATTGACAAAGAAAGTATATTAAAAGACCAAAACTAAGTTTTTGTTTCTATTGTTTTTTTTATAATAATATATTATACGAGTTTTTTTATTAAACTTTAATATCTAGCATATCAAGTTCCACAAAATTGATAAAATGTATTATATTACTCATGACTTAATTATTAAAGTAAAGAACTTTAATATATAATGATATATTAAAAACATTATCAACCAAGATCCAATTCTAACGAAGAAAATATTCTCCAGCATTTTCTTCAACACAAAATATATGATATTGTGGCTTTTGGGTTTAGCCGTGTGTGGCGAATTTCTTTAAACCAATATTTCGACCGCCATTGCAGGGGTCTTCTTCAGGATTGATGATTTAGTTGTGAGTTGGTGTCAGATTATCTTTTTACGAGCGTTATTGATATCTCCATGGCAACCACATATTCAAGTTTCATTGATTCGGAGAATCGTTGGTATGTTCTAAGAATACGGTAGGTATGTTCTAAGAATTGTACCTCCACGAACGTCATGTCGGACTGTGGTCGTCCTTGCTCGTCTGTACAGGTTTTAGAGTATGTGCTAGAGCTGGAAGCCACGGTGTTTTGAGAATCAAGCCGTCAAAACCTAAGAAGTTATACAAAATATATGCTTTGGAATTCTCTTATAGCATCTGTGATTCCTCAGTTATACAATCTGAAAATCATCAAGAAGCACATATATATCAGTATCTTTACATACACACAACTAAAACACATTTTTCCCACACGCATCCCACGTGTAGTGATCATCATAGTATCTACCGGAGGGCGAAAAACGTGTACTCATGAATGTGTGAATAGAGAAATACAAGTGTATCGAATGTGAGATCAATGTTTTATGTAAATGTTTTATGCATGAATTAAAAAATGATAACCTCTTATTTCGAATACATCCTCTGGCCATTCGCAGTTGCAAAAGTGTCCGTAATTGGCAGGTAGTGCAAATAGTATAAACTGAACGGGCAACAAAGGGAAAGTTGGCCAATGAAACACAATAATGAAGTTTGCGGAAGCGCCCGGTGCGGCTGCGACACTCCACCGCCAGAGCTACCTTCAATCTGCATACCGAGGGGAGACTCATTTACATTTTAGCATTTCAGACAATTTTGCTCCACCGAAATGAACATCATAGTGACAAATTGAGAGGAATGAACCAGACGCGGGAGACGACGAAACTATTTTGACAATCCGAAAGAAAATATATTATAGAACCGTGCGAAGCGACTTTTTCAACACAAGAATTTATAGTGCAGTGCGCGAGACAACAAATTTAAATAATATAAAGACTAGAACTGCATATAACAGCAAAGCGTTGTTGATTTTTTAATCCACTGTCTGAAATGAAGAGAAAAACGAGACGTAAATAAACTACGTATATAAATGGTCTTTATGAAATGAATGCGTATATTTGACTGGTTTTAACGAGCTGCCCAGGATATTCGCTTCACAATAAAGTAATGCGTCTATCATCGTCACCAATTTACTGGCCAGGAACAACGCCCCGGTGGTCCCCAAACACCATTACAGTCCCGACTTAGCTTCATGTGACTTTTTTCTGTTTTACCGACTGAAGATGCTGAAAGAAGAACTGAAAGGAAAGCATCGAGACCGCGGAAAACATCCTAAATCATGTTTTTTTTTCATACAGGAGAATACCGACAGATGGCGATAGTAATTCTGAAGTCTCGTCTGTGGAATTCTATGACGCTTACCATGGTTCATATGGCTAAGCGCTGCATGTGGAGGAGTGTTGATCCGCAAACGGCATAAACTACAGTCCGAGATTCACGCATCATCCTTATTATTACAGGAATTTACTATGAATGGGTGGTCTTGTCTTTACAGGACGAATTTCGTCTACCACCAATTTTAATTAATAGGCTATGACTGTCGTTTTATGGGTGAAGGGATCAAATTCACACCAACTGGGGGTATTTTTAATAATAAGAAATCGATTAGAAATCCATTTTTTTAATCTCCGTCGGGGATCGAACCCACGACCTTTGGCTTGCAAAGCAAACGCTTTGACCATTGAGCTATACCCGCCAGCAGATGTTACAACATTCTTTATATATATTTCCGTCGACAATTTTCAAGAGGCGCCTTCCAAGCGTAACAGACATATCTCCGCAAATGTACGAGTATCGATGGATGTGGAGAGTATTTTGAAGAATTTAAAGCATTTTTAAAAATTCTATCAATAAATCTATTTTTCCCAGAACATGCACATAACTTTTGTAATAAACTATGTAATCGTATATTATATGTATAAATTAATTTAATATTATACAATGAAGACAAACAGGCATCGTATTTGTTATTATCGTATGAGTAATGAAATATCAGCACTCGTGTTTACCCTGCTGTGATTGTTTAAGGAGGCTAACATGCGTGAAGAACCTATATAAGGGATGACTATAATAGGCATCACACAAACAGATGTAGCGGTTAACTGGGTATGGAAATCCTAATGCGGCACATTTAAGTCAAGCCAGAAATTGGATCGGGGTTTTAATAACACATATACGAGTATGTTTATGATACATATGTTCGCTTAATTGTCTGACACTTGGTGAGAAAGAAACTAAGAATAGAGATGAAGTTTATTCTTAGAGTTGCATCTTGTCACGAGTTCGGAAAAAATAACTGAAAATAATTATGTTAAGACGAAAAATGGGGGGTATTGCTCCAGACCGACATTACACTTTTTAAGATGTGGCTAAAATGTGTGCTGTTAGTGTATAGATGTCATAACAATACATACAATATTGCTAGTAAAATATCGGGAATAGACGGAGATGTGGTCATACAGAACAATTCTCGGAATTTCCTGGAGAGACCACTTCACGAACAATGAGGTTCTCAGCATAATCAAGGAGGATAGGCACCTAGTAAGAACCATCTCAGAGAGGCGATCTCCATGGATCGGTCACATCATGCGCCACGGTGGTCTTCTTCACGACATTGTGGAAGGGATGGTTGAGGGTAGAAACTGTAGAGGGCACCCTAGACGGGAGTATTTGCAGCAAGTGTTCGAGGACATGAGTTGTAGGTCTAATGCTGAGCTTAAGAGAACTGCAGAGGATCGAGAGAAGTGGAGATCGAGATGCAAGATTTTGTTGCTGCAAACCAATCCACCGGATTGATACTACGAAGAAGAAGTAAAATAAACATCAACGGTTACATATCATTTGTTTTTTCTTTTCGTGGGATAAATATTGTTCAAATTTTATATTTTCACAATGTAAATGAATGCGAATATTTAGATAAAAATTCACAATTTTATTTTTAAAGTCACGTTTTGGCTTTAATAAATAAAATAATTTTCAAGTGTGATTTTGACACTTACAATGGACTTCTAAAGAACCTGAAACATGTCAAAAAGTAATAAAATATTCACGAATCTATATTATATATTTTATTGATTGAATATTTCTGTATACATGAGTGTTTTTTATTATATTTGTACCGAGTTTTCGCCATCATCATCATCAGCCTGTCTCCATCAACTATTGAACGTAAGCCATGCGTGAGTATCCATCCTCTTCGATCCTCCGCCTTCCGTATCCAGGTCACTCCCGCTATTCTTATTATGTCATCAGTCCATCTTGCAGGGGGTCGGCCAATTCCGATACTTTTCTTCCCCATCGACCGTCGTCTCTTCGACGTATGACCTGCCCATTGCCCCTTGAGTTAGCGTTGTAGCATCCACTACTTGAGTTCTTCTGCTGATATCCTCGTTTCGGATTCCATCTTTTAGCGACACTCCGAGCAACGATCTCTCCATAGCACGCTGGGTGTCCTTTATGGGTAAGATTTGCTGTAAGATTCCACGTCTCTGCGCCATAAGTTAATACAGGGAGGATGCATTGGTTAAGCGCCTTAGTTTTAAGACATTGCGGAATTTTCGCTTTAAAAATGTACTTAAGTTTTCCAAATTCTACCCATCCCAGTTGTATACGCCTGTCGATTGTTTAGTATTTTGTTATATGGTAGATTACTTTAGTGAGTATTTTAATGATATTCAGTGTATCTTTGGATTTCAAAAAATACAAATAATTGAAGAATTTAAAAAGATATTGTCAATATGATGCGAGACGTTTCGTAATCAACATAATCTGCAAACATTGTCGCTCGACACAATCTGAACGGCCTGACGAAATTATAAAGGCGGTAATATAAAAAAAAATTAAAGGGACATTAGCCCAAAACACCGAGCCAAATGTTACGCGCGAGATTGAAACAAAGACAAGAATACAAATTCGCATAAGTGCTGAACATTAAGTTTCGAAAGTGTTTGAAATTATTTGAGGCACGTACTGCGCGGCAGGCTGTCGAGGACGGAGGAGGATCCAGGGTTTGGGATTGGGACGTCAGAATCGCCCTCTGTCACACGAGCATCAGAGGACCGGTCGACGGGCATCGAGACGCTTTGAATTCAGGTCATCGACGTCGCGACGGATTGTTTTTTTTATCTCATATCTGAACGGTTATCGTTCCGCGCACCTTATGATATCTAAAATGTGGCGTGAATATTTTCAAAACGTTAATTTTTTTCATGGTGCAATTGATTATTTTAATGTTGATATTTTTACTCTCCTATTTTGAAAGTAAAACTCGTACACACACTGGTACCTATACTGAAGAAAATTTAGCATGAAACCTGACTATTTAACTAAATACATCATATTTTCTAGAATACTAACTTCATATCAGCATTCTCATAATTTGAAACATGAATAAAAGTTATTAATAAATTATCAATTCATTGACTCGACAATGCCTACCAGACGTAGCCGTAAACATTTCGCCAATAAATATTGTGGAATTAATTGCAAAAAATCTTTTACTTGTATTTGATATAAATTAAATTCTGAATTTTTTCAATTATACAGATTTAACGAAACAGTTTTAATTGAGAAGACATTTATTTTTTATAAACATACATTTTCAAGATAAATTTTCAGTATCAAGTCGTGGGTTGCAGGGGTGTAGCCCGCACCAGGTGTGGCGTCAGATCCCTGGCACATTATTAGCGAGCGCCATTATTCTGAACACATCCCTGGGCGGATAAGGAAAACAGTCAGTGTTATTATTTAGAATAGATGAAGATACCGGCAGCTCAAGGTACGCCTCGAGAACAAGCAGGGGTATATATGTATGTCATAGAATATTTCATCAGATAATAATACAATTGAAAATGAGCAAACTGGGAAGTCACTGCTATGATACTGAGAAGACCAGACCATAACAAATTGAGAATCCTGTTCCATATGTCCGACTAGAATATTAAATAGATGCTCCAAGGATGTGTTTGGCACAAGATTGAATCTACGAGTGTGTGGCGTCGCTGAGACGACGTAGACGCTGCCACAAATCATTAAGTAAGTCAGATAATTAAAATGACGCTTTTTAGCCTGACAAGTTTATATTCCACTAATATGGAGGATACGTGTTATAATTAGAGAGCGGTTGGTTCTAGAGAGTGAGAGACACATTTTAATATATTTATTTGTTCTGGGATCTGATCCTTGAGAACCATCGACTGATGTACAGGTATACAGGTACATGTACTAAATGCTGTTATTTATATTTTTAGCATTCACTTTGAGATCCATTTATCCAACAGCGTTCGTCTGTGTAAGATTTGGTACCAGCAAAAAGCACTGCTCATTTTGTCAGGTTTCAAATTTCCCCAGCCACCCAGCAGTATGTAAGTTCGGAACGCGAGAATAAAGTTTGCGGCGATAAGTTCTTCTAGTTAATTAAGTAATATTACAAGACGGGCGGTTTATAAGAAAAGTTATTTTTCGTATTAAGGTTAAGTGTAAAACGAAACTCGGTAAAATGTTGTACGCCGCGCATTCAAATTTATGTTAAATAAAAATATTCATTTCAATGTATTTTTTACACATCACTGTAATGAGTTATTTAACTGAAGGTTTTAATATCAAAGAAGTAATATCTGTATAGGTAATTAGTATAGTATATAATGGGAGGTATCAACAGTGTGGAGGCGATTTTTATCGACCATATGCTCCAGTGAAGTACAATTACATATGAAGATATAAAAGGTGTTTTACTTTTCTGTGATGTTGTACTTGAAACATTGTTATGTATATAAATATGTATTTTAGCTATATTTAAATCGGATTATTTAAGGAGTTCGGATGACTAGACCGACGCTCCTATCAAAATAATGCCTTGAATACTACAGCTGCTGTGTCTTTAAGTCCTCCGAGTTTCTGGCTTTGGAAATCATCGGAAATCATTTAAGTTCCCAGGTGAGCATTAGGGTGCAGATGACAGGGAAGAGGGACGGACAGTGACAATTAGCAGAACTCAGTGGTGGCAATTTTTGGTAACCATAAGTACCAAATATGGAACGGATATGAAAAAGATATATCTTTAATGAGGTATGTTCTTCGTTACACATAAGAAAAAATAGTTAATTTAGAAAGCTTTTTAGTACATCAGTGTTGGTTAGTTTTCATACAAAAAGGAACTGTAAAGTGATGTTTTCAATAAAACATGACAACTAAAATACATTAGCATGTCTCATACATTTTGATGTATGATATGTCAAAGCGCAGAGCATTTTCTCAGTACATACAGAGTAACACGCTCGACAAGTATCGATTTAACGTCTTATACGAGTATAGCATTAAACAGAAAATAGTAAACTGTCGCTCCTGTCGAATGAAGAATTAATAATTTATCAATGCGCCACGTTTCAATGATTATTTTCTCAATGAATCGGCTCAGCGAGGCGAAGTATTATTACGGCTTATTAATTATTTCGCGTATTATTAATACGGCATTATTTCGATACGACGAGTAATGACGCTACTGCCGGGAGCTCTTCTGTCTGCTGGGAGAGGAACATTGTCCGGGCGTAGAACAAACACCGGAGAGCGGCGAGCTTTTGGTGAGATGTGAGCTTTGGCCCCTCGCTCTGAAACGGGAAATGAAGCTCCAAGCACAAGAAGCGTGTATTATTAAGACACACAATAAGCGTAGAGAGTGTACTTTACACACAAACCGCGCAATTCATTTCACGGTGCAAGTTTACGATCCGTTTTTCACGTCTAAACCGCCAAAGCATCGTCAGTTTGGAAACAATGCAATAATGTTACAAGATGTATTATGTACTTCCACTAAAAAAGTGTATTTTTGATTTTAACAAACAAAATCTTTGATAACGCCTGACATTAGGAAACACAAAGTGTTCTGTAATTATACATATACACGTCGATACATTTAATTGAATATTTATAACATTTCAGTTGTGGTGAAGCATTCTTGTATTGTTTTGAAATAACTATACTTTTCAGAATGTTGTACCGACCATCAGCAAACATCTGCTCAGGAAATCTCATTTAGCGATGCGCGGCGTGACAATAATTGTTCGGATGAACAAAGAGACAAGACTGGAATGAAAAAAAAAGGGAAATAGGTACCCGGAAAATGGCGCGAAGCATTAAACTGCCTCAGGCGCAGAACCTACCTGCTTGCCCGCCTGCCTGGTGAGCAGGCGGTATCACAGCACGTGGACAGATATCATATATGACTGCAGATTATTGTCACTTTTTTATTTCCTGCGTTTTTTAATTTCTACTTAGTACTCTACGAAAATTCGATTTCAATTGGCACTGACTTTGGGTGTAAAATCTTCGTAAAACGTATAACAATGGGACGATCGTAGCACGACGCGTATACACATTTGAAAATTCTTGTAAATAAGGTCATTGTCAAGTGCTTCGCCAGTGGCCGCTTTGCAATATAACTTACGAGTAGATACCATTACACATTCTTTGGACTAATGCTCTCGGAAAGTTTTATCAGGTTTAAATATAAAAAAAAAAAACAATTTTCGCTACATCAAATATTGTCAATTTTGGACAAGATCTGAAAGTTTTAAGTATGCCGGTACAATAAAAAAGAAGAAATCAATATCGGTTAGGTATACTCGTATGTTTTAAGAATAGAAAATATTATCGATATAATGTGATTATTTCATTTCATCAAGAACATTTTTTTCTTCCCAAAGGCTTTCTATTTTAACACAATAATCCGCCACTCAGTTCTGTCAGTTTGCCATTGTCCATTCCTCATCCCAAGGCTATCTAATAATAAATCTATCTCTGCACCTACAAGTCCACTTGTAAACATACTCATACCTGTATATGGTTCCCGAAGACCTCCAATGCAGACGATTGGCTCATATTTATTTTTAAATTGACTCAGTCCTATAACTTTCCGGACAAACCCTGTATATGGTTCCCGAAGACCTAAAGGGTCCGCAAAATAACCTTTTTTTTTTTAAAACAGGGCGCAAAACATCGAGTGTAGCTTCGGCTGTGTGGCACGTAGCGCCGTCCTGTTGAAACCAAATGTTGCCAATATCTTCCTCTTCAATTTTTGTGAACAAAAATTCGTTCAACATGGCCACGCCGTATGGAAGCGCCATTGATGGCGCTTCACGCACACTTTCTGCCACAGCAGCAATATTCTCGGGTGTACGCACTGTTTTTGGCTTTTCACGCTTTGGTTTATCGATGAGGATGCCAGTTTCTTTCACTTTTTTCACAAGATAACGAACATACGAAGCTGACGGTGATTCCCTTCTTCCAAAATCCGTACGCAATTTTCGCACACACTCTGCAACATTACCATGATTTGCAAAGTAATGTCGCAATATTTCCCAGCGTTGTTCAAGCGTATACACAACCATATTTGTTTAGCGGAAGGATAAAACTAATTATCTGTCAAATCAGACATGAGCTAAGTATTACCGTTCACGAAATAAGCACTAGTTGAAAAAAAAAGTTAGATGGCGGACCCTATACAATGCAGAAGCCAAAAGACTGGAAGAGACGGCCTCTTTTGGGGTGATTTGTTAATCGTTTTGTAAGGAGATTGGATGATAAGCCAGAAGCTCCCGAGGCCCAGTCTATTTAGTCTCAAAACACCAAGTAAATTTTATTATAATTTAAGTACGAGTATTATAGTTTCATCGCTCTTAGAGTAGTTATAATTATATACATTAAATCATTTGAGAATATTATTAATGTAGTCTAAAATAGTAAAATAATAATGACGAAAACAATGTGTGAAACGGTTATTTAATTTTTGAATACATATTTCGTTTGCATATGAACAATGTTAAAGTTGGCGCGAATTAACTCGTGTTTAATTAAATCGTGATGTTGGAGCTATTTCAAGGATTTACCGTAGCGCGGGGCCCCTCCGCTCAGTAGGAGGAGGAGGCGCTGTGAAAAATGGAATAATCTCCATACAAAATGATTCTCTCGCTGTGTCTCGCACGTCCCGGTGATTGCGGTAAAGGAAATGCGACACCGCCCGGCAAGGACGGGGACGTAGGCGACTGGACACGACAACAAAACACCTTTTGAATGAACAATTGTATGTAATTTGTTCATTAAATAACACGGCGACAATTCACTCCGAAAACACGTATTTTAGAGATATTTTTGGTATTGTTGCTTAAGCAATTTCAGGATCAAAATAAGTGACATTATTTCTCCGCTGCTTTACAGTAATTCATTTATTAACTGCGTACGCAACACACTGCACAATAAGAGGACATTACGCCATTTAATAAAAAATAATTATAAAGTTTATTGAAAAAATATTTTTTCTTAAGCCCTGACTGAAGCTGAAAGGAAAGCTTTTAAGGACCGTGGAAAACATCCAAAAGCATGTTACGCCGTTCTGGAGAGATTGGCGTCGAGGACTTTCAGGTTGCTATTCACGCGAGGTAGACATGTCTCAGCGACGACTGTATTGATGCAGGGTAAGAGTATTTTGAAATTTTTTAAGTATTTTGTACAATTCCGATGAATATATATTTTTAACCAAGTGCGTTACTTTCATAATTGACCTGTATAATGATGCAAATATTTTATTGCTATTTATTTAAGTATTATTAATAAGTGATATGATATTTCAATTGTTCTTCAAAAGATAATTACTTTTAACTTGTTTTAATATGGATCACGTTGGGTTGCTATTAATCACTGAAATAATAACGTCGTTTCGCACTCTTTGAGTACTTAACAAGTATTACGTTTATAAGCAGATACTCGAAAAACAAAGGACTGTCGAAGCCCTTCATTTATGTGATTAACAGTTGTCGATCCACGATAGTACAATGTGAAAATAATTGCCTATTTAATATCTAACATGGATCTGAAAATGAACACAAAAAATGTAAATAACATAAAAAAAGGCAAAATTATTACAATAATTAAATATTATTTCATTATATTATATTATTTTAATAATTTTATGAATATAACAATGATTTTACAACATTTTCTTGATAAAAATTGTAACATGTTATTAGTGAAGAATGTACTGTTCATTTTATTTAAAGAAGAGAGTTTTAACAACGTAAGGATACAATAATAAAATAATTATAATTTTAGTAGAAACCACGAGAAAATATGTGTTCCTATAGGGTACATGTTTTCGAGGTGCTTCAAGCCGAGAACCTCATTAAGGAAACGAAAGCAACTTAACCACACAAGCATAACTTCAGCAGTTGTTTCCGAAATGAGGTTTATGTATTAAAAATAATAATATTGTAGTCATATAAGGCTAAGATAAAACATTCGTTCATTTCGAGACTGAAGACAAAAAAGTATACATAAACTATATATATATATATTTATAATATGTAAGAGTGTTGTACTCGTTTTTACATATACTCTGTCTAGCTGGAGCAAATACTCGCCACAAATTACAGCCGCATAGATCTGCTTATTAATGAATTATCCCTGTTTTGTCCTGAATCAATCTTTATCCCAGAACTCTGCGAAGTACATTTGTAAGAGATCAAACAATATTATTAAAAATATTTTAAATTTTAAATTCATACAATTATAATAGTTATCCGTTTCCTTTCTGACGAAAGCCTGGGTACTTAAAAGGGTAGGCAGTGTTGTAATATATTCAACATTTGTAAGAAGTTCTAAGCTTACTAAATATTAAACTTCAAATGAGATCAATAAAAAAATTCAATTGGAAAAAATAAGAGATGGCAAAAGATCAGTTAAATTTTTTAGTACATTTAAATCGACATAAACGTGTATTTTGCATCTTAAATAGCTAAAGGAAAATTTACCGGGCGTTATTTTTGTGAACAAGTGAAATTGGCAAATAAATTGTTCGGATGACTTTATAGTTGGACAATGAAAACGGTTGAGCAATCCGATTATCCTGTTGTGTAATAACAATAAATTATTTTGGTTATAATTGAACAGGAAACCAGAGTGGAAAATTTAATTAGCGAAATATAATATGAATAGAAATTAAATTGCCGAAACTATAAATTGAAGCGAACTGAAACATCTCTCTGAATACTATAATTAAAATATTTTCACATAAACTTATCATTCATAAGTGAATCATTTATCTTTGATCAATTAAATTGACTGCTGAAAAAAATGCTTAAGCAAAAACATTGTCTTTATGAGGAATATTTCAGATTTTTTAGCCGTGTTCATGATAGCAGCGATTATAAAAAGCTTAATAAACCAAATGAATTACAGTTTTTGATAAATTAGAGACCGGAAGTTAGGACGCTTCTGTTTATCATACGCACTTTTAAATTCAATAAAAATACTATGGATTAATTATATATTAAATAATCATATGAAACTATCCCATATTCATTTTAAATTCGGAACATATGACCACCACAACCCAGAACAAAGGACATATGTAAGCTGCCAGTTTGTATTTTACGTCCAAGGTAATTTATTCGCCAATGTAACTTCCACCAAATAAGTTTTCAGTCGATGATCTTTCAGAATGACGTGAGACAGCGTTTTAACGTAAAGGCAGCTTTTGTATTGAATTTTCTTGCGGAATATCCATTCTATTTAGGAATACGGTCACTACAAATTAGAAACGTTTTGAATGTTATACCACAAAAGTAAAACTTCATAGAAAAACGTTTAATAATGACGAAGAGAAAAAAATTACACTAAGTAGACACGTATTTTGGCCTACGTGTCTACAAACCATTTGATTATCAGTAAAAGGTTTCATAATAAAATAAACCGTTTTCAGCTATCGATACTTCAGGAGCTGTAATCCGTCTTGACAAGCAAATCTATCGTCATAATATATAACACGTTTATAATCCACAGCCGCGCGGCGATCAAATACTTCTACAATTTTATTTATTTTTATTATTTAAGCAGTAATGATATTACTTAATACAAGTACATTATTTCTGGGTTTGACTTAGAATTTTGTACAAAATAAATTAAAGCAGATATTTTTTGTGTACACTCACAGACACCAATGTTTTTGTTATACAATAGATTATATGACGGGCTGGTCGGTGCTTGCGGAAAGGATGTGAAGTGGCTGTGTAGATTAAGGAAATTACAATTAATTAGCGTGTTGAAGAGGTGATTGATATTAAATGAGGGATACAATTCAGAGGCTTGGACAATACACGAAAGCATGTCTTTTATGTTAAAAAATAAGCTAGAGTTTTTGTTTAAGTAATTATATTTTACTTAATATTGCCAAGACTAAAACAAGGATCTGAAAACTCTGGGCTTGACCGAGAATGCAACGCAGGGCAGACAGACAAGGCGAATGTGCACAAAGAGAGCCGACCCCAGGTGATGGGAAATGGCGAGGCTAAAGAAGATTGCCATGACCACAAGAATAGGCCTCGAAATTTTATACATCTTGTGCTGAAGAGTAATATGAAAAATAAATCAT
Source organism: Glossosoma conforme (assembly GCA_022606575.1). Lineage (NCBI taxonomy): Eukaryota > Metazoa > Arthropoda > Insecta > Trichoptera > Glossosomatidae > Glossosoma > Glossosoma conforme. The sequence goes on along the minus strand of JAGTXR010000189.1, from coordinate 648,001 downwards.
TATAATTATATGTTTATGTAGAAAATTATATAAACTTACGTAAGTAATAGATAACAACATATTCAGCCTAATCATTTTCGGAACATCGGTCAAAACGAGTTTCTTCTTAAGAGGTCTATGTATTTCTTACGACACGGTCTTAAAATAAGATGTGCCACAAGGATATGATATAAAAGATGGGTTATAAGAAGAATAATATCGAAATGTCAGAGCTGCTATAAGAAGCCGGGATAAAAAAGAAACAATAAACCCAAGGTAATATTCTAACCCACATATATAATATATTATGTAGGTTGAAGTAATGCCTGTTATGTATTGAAAACATCTGGCACATTTTGAAAGGAATATTATTTGAAGTACAAATAACATGTTATAGTTGAAATATAATAAGATGGTAAATACGTTTATCATACAATATATGTAATTAAAATTAATTTAAAGATTACTTTATTTCATTTTGTGTTTTAATATAATATCAGAGTTATATACATAAAATAGTGTCGGAAACAACAGGGTAAGATCCTGTCTGCCCAGAAGTGGGCGATGTCGATGGCGTTACTCGCCGCCATCATCAGGTCTTCCTGGGTGCAGCTACTCGGATACAGCGCACACTCCAGAAGGTGTGACAGGGTCTGCTCCACGCCGCAGTCACATATCAGAGTTGAATTTATTTAATTTACATTGTTTTCCACATCCTGGATGGAATATGAAACATATGTCATAATAGAATGCTGTCATAAAGTTTTGTCATGATCATTGAGTCATTCCAAGTCACAACTGCAGTCTATTAAGATCCACCGATATTTAAAAAAAAACAACACGTAAATTTATTTATTTAGTATATAATCAAAAAACTATAAATATATACACACGTAAAAATGACAATAAAAAATAATATTTAATTTAAACTTGACATATAAATTACACAAAAATTTGTAATTAAAGGAGGATTCAAAGATTGTTATATTTTCTGATATTGATAATATGGATTATCTTTCAATACGTTATGTCTATTATCTAATTATTGCACTCTGTATTTATCAGTCAGTATATTAAAAGTATGGGAGATTTACAATAAAAGATACTTTGTAATAAGTAGTAATTAAATACACACATACAATTCTACATCAAATTTTTACGCATCAATTCATTCAGAAAAAATATCGGCAGACGTGGAATTCGAACACACCGCGCTGTCCACACGACCGTTATCTGCCTATCTGACTTTGTTATAAAGTAAAAAAAAATGTCTTCATCATTGTTAAATTATTTCATTTTGAAGCTGTACAATCTTACAATTGATATAAACGACATACAACCATATAAATCGGTACTTACATATATATGAACCCAAAGCTTTCTTAATTTTCAGTCCATTGACTAGAGAGAAAAGCTTCAATCAGCTTAATCCAAACATCTCATCATAATCTTCCTTTGTGTAGCGATATATTACATAACATAATATATAAACGCACTATTCGATATACAATATACATTAATCAAACAAAATGCGAAAGCTACCAAAGTCAACGGCAAATACGCGATTATAAAAAAAAACGAAATATAAGAATTTTGAATTAAATATAGCTTTTCCTAACACAATAAAATACACTTCTTCACTATATAACACATAAATGTCAATAAGGAGCTCTACAAAGCAACCCACGACACACTCCACCCTATTTATGAGTATCAAAAGATAACCACACAGCTTGAATCAAGAAGAAGTTTCCTACAGTCGACAACGGAACTGGTGATACCTGAGGCCACCCTGCGGCTGAACATGTGGAGAAGCGCAACTGAGGAGAATATTTGGATTGCCCCGAAAGAGGACCTAGCCCCTGGACACGACCAGGGGTGGAATGTATGGAGGTCCCTTAACAGACTTCGGACCGGAGTATGCAAGACGAGGACACAAATGAAAGCCTAGCAGTTTTACAGCGGACCGACTGAATGTGACTGCGGCGTGGAGCAGACCCTGTCACACCTTCTGGAGTGTGCGCTTTGTCCGAGTAGCTGCACCCAGGAAGACCTGATGCTAGCCAGGAGTAACGCCAGTGACGTCGCCCACTTCTGGGCAGACAGGATCTGACCCTGTTGTTTCCGACACGATTATATACATAATGCCAATACTTTACACTCGAAAATTGCTTCTCTATGAAGACGAAAAATGTCGTCAAAATTTTTTTTGGAATATTTACTACAAAATCTTCTTTAATTTAAAACATTGAAAACGTTAAGGCTTATCAATGTCACGTTTTTATTTTATATGAAAATAAATTTAATCATGGAAAGCGCCATTGAATAAAAAAATATCCGAATTTGGTTTATATGCTATTTCCATCGTCTTGGTGATTTTGATCGTCAAATAATGTACAAGAGGATAATAGACCTATTATTGAAGATTAATGTAATCATAATTTGATGTAAGATATAAAAAATCTTAGAATAGTATGCTGAATATAGTATCTGACTGTAAATCTTAGTCTATCGGTAACCGCTTGGTAAAGCGGTCGGGTAATGCCAGACAAAGCGGCGGGCGTTCCACCGCGCGATGACACCCGAACAACCCAAAGGTTTACAACTTAAATTGCCGCGCAGACTTGCCCGGAAGTTATGAAACTACTTATTGTAATGCGAACTCCGTCGGCTCGCCGAAGAGCGGAACTTTCACAAGGGGAGCGACTCGCAAAAACTATCAGCCGGCCGGAAAACTTAGACCAAACCTACGCTTCGATAAAAAGGTTTGATAGACCGATAACAGCCGAGTTTGACGATTCCCGTTCATACCGCACAGCTCATAACTCGCGGTCAATCAATTATGCGGAGATCGATTATTATCATCGGCATTCTCGGCCGATCGCCGTCCTTTCGGACTCGTCAACGGAAGTAATTGAATTTCGTTTCGCTCTAAGGGAAGAAAGACGTCCTCGCATAAATCACGCCGCATCGATTCGGACGAAAAAGTCCGTTCGGCGCGCTTATAAACGGTCGGTGTTCTACGTCATATCGTGACGGCCGCGTAATAAATGATGCGAGTGATGGCTAAAGCGATTACGAACACATATTTCAAGCTCCGCAGGGACTGCGACTGACAGGGAAAATCAAGTGTAATGTCGTATGATTTTATTACTGTCGAGGGCGAGGAGGAAACGACCGAACGAACAAAAAACTGATCCGAGATGCGAGGAAGCGCTGCGATGCATGGAGACGAATGGCGAGGATTCCGGCGGCTACTTTTATCCAGTTTATTCGCAGTCACTTAGACTTTTCGCGCCCTCTGCCGTAAATCACCGATCCGCGACACAACCTGAGCGATTGTGTCATTTTGTATTTTACGATCGATAAACTGGAAAACGATCGGTAAAATAGAATACTCGCCGAGCGGCAGTTAATGAATTCCAATAAATATCGTCGACCGGTCACCGACACTTAGTTATATGGAGGTTAAAAATATTCTATCCCAAATATAAAATTTTGATGTAATCATTATGTTAACCCTTTCGTTACGGCTCGGTTTGAATAAAAATTATACTGTCAATTATAAAACCAGTATTTGAAGCATAAATGTACTTATCTAGTCTATTTTTATATATCATATTGATACTTGTATCAGATAATGCATAAAAAACTATTCTATGTAGCAAAACGATATATTACGTCAACCGATGTCAACGGTCGGGAAATCTTATGATGGCATATGTCAATAACCGATGCGAAAGGGCTAATAACCTTAATGTTGTAATTATTGTGAGGTGATGTAATTTTAGTACTATTAAATTAAGTACTATTAAAAAAAGACACTTTATTATGTTTTTTGATGTTATAATCTATATTTATTGCACAAACCATAAATAAAAATATAACAAGCGTAAGCAATATTATAACTTAAATATTAAAAAATACATTACGGTTGGGAAGTGAAATATTGGACAAGACATAAAAAAATACTAAAGTGCTTAATACGATTTTTGTCTTTGGTATTGTAACACTCGCCTGTAGAGGAGCGCGCAGTACGGAGCGGTAACAGACAATGCGAACCGTAAAATAAAAACTTTTTAAAAGTTTTTCGTTTCATTTTAATAATAATATGAAAGCTCAACATGCAAGAATACTCAAAGCGCCAAGAAAAAACATCCTCCAAAAACAATAACGCCGGTAGCGGAGCTTTCCCGAGTATATTTCATTGTTATCGGATGAACCGTAAATCGAATAGGTCGTAAGACATTTTTATGTGTATTTTTATGTAATAGCTTTTATAGATTGACACTATGTATATTATTACTAAGCACATGTTGTAGTTGCAAATTTATAATAACAATAAAAACTAAACCATTTAATTCAGATTTGAACCGTTAAGTTGGTATTTTATTCACTGTTTACTGCCATATTTTACGATAATTATAATAAATATATATTTATTTGCCTTGTTTTTACATGGATCACGTTGGATATGGCCTCAGTTTAGGAGATTGCATTTTCGACTAACCCGAGTTAGTCGTAGTTAGTCGAAACTAAATATTTAATTTAATAAATAAACATTTATTATTTATAATGGGTATATAGATGAATAGATGATGATAATGTCTTAATACATTAAAATAACTAATACTCAGTAATTTTATATTCCTTTTTAAATTGAAAACAAAATTTTTAGTATTATATAAAAGCTTAATATACATTAAAATGACAAATACTTAGTAATTTTATAATTATATAATGCCTTTTTCAAATTAAAAACAAAAATGATTACATACATTAGAAAAACCACATACCCATTAATTTTTATAATGTCTTTTTTCAATTGTTTTACCCGCACACATATATAACCTGTAAATATGTGTGTAGGAACTAATTAACAGTCCATGCCTCTATAAGCCAATGCCTGTTTTTATTTTTTCATTATTGAAGATGGTCTTCAGGAAGGCCGAAACATGTAATCGTTAAAATAAATTGTGAATCAAAACTAAATATTTTTAATTAATTAATTTTTTAATTAAAATTCATTCTAAAATTATAATTATGCAGATTCACCAAGTATTGTCAGTTGATAACCTTAATGTTATTTGTTAAGTTTAATTTAATAGCCTTTGAAGATATGGGAATTAAATAAGCATTTGTTCGTTTGGTATAAGTGTAGCTGTATAACACATATTTTCTATTGTTTCGGCTTGTTCTAAACACTTAACAATAACTTAAGGCCAAAAAAATTAACTTTATTTTTTATACTTAAGGGTGTATTTTATATTGAACAGATGGATGAGCAAAGCATGGATATTGAACATCGAAACACAATAAAAATTATTTATACAAGACCACGCAACAGATAACATTAAATGTTGACCTAAAACTATGAGTACGTAACAATTTACTTCATATACGAGTATTATAGAATAAATAAATTTAAGCTCCATTGTACGAGTAGAATTCAAAATCAACTAAACAACGTATTTAGTGGACAGAGAAACGTTAGTTCCCAGAATGTTTTGTTCCGGAACTGTGTAGTAATTTATTGGAAAGAAATACTCCAACAATAAGTAATAACGTAAATCATCCTATGCGAGCTTTGCAAGGTAAGCTTCTACAATGGCAGACGGGAAGACGGATCTAGAGATGCTGTAGATATTTGTACTGGCAATCATAAAATACATTTAGTTTCTTACAATTGGAAGTAACCAATCAAACTAGTCAGTGACACGATATGATAAAACAGCCAATGGATATATTTATTGACTTTTACAAACCCAAATACTGTAATATTTTCAGTTAATACCAGTACATTCCAGTATTATAGCTATCACAATATTTTAGATTACTATGTAATATTTTGTATTAATTAAAACTAAAATACAAAGTCATCTAAATAAAATATATATACAATAAAACGTTAAATTATTATCTGTATAGCATTTAAATATTATATTTTGCAAAGATCACATCATTTTTATCACGGGGGCAAAAAACACAATTTTTACACAAAACTACAAACTATGTCGTTACGGCTTCACATCTAGCCGCTACTCGACTAGTCGGCAAAGTCGAATATATCAGAAAAATCATTGAAAATAGTATAGATAAAAGCCTTTAACGCTCATCTACAGCAATGACAATTTAACTCTTGAGCTCAATATGTCAATATGAATTTTTTAATTTTTATTAGAATATTATTTTATTATTTCAATATTCTAATCTACTTTTATAGATCATTGACTATATTACAATATTATTATTACTTAAATATACATATACTATACATAAAAATTCTTTTTTTCATGCATAGTTGGTTTCCAAGGTCCGCATCCCGCTTCTGCCGTTATTTTTGTGCTTGGATTGACGCGTTGAAAAAAGAATTTTATGTATCATCATCATCAGCCTGTGTCCGTCCACTGTTGAACGTAGGCCTCCCGCATGAGTCTCCATCCTCTTCGATCCTCCGCCTTCCGCATCCAGGTCACTCCCGCTATTCTTCTTATATCGTCAGTCCATCTTGTAGGGGGTCGGCCAATGCTTCGTTTGCCAGTTCTTGGGCGCCATTCCAATACTTTTCTTCCCCATCGACCGTCGTCTCTTCGACAGATATGACCTGCCCATTGCCACTTGAGTGTGCCTATTCGTTGGGTAGCATCCACTACTTGAGTTCTTCTGCGTATTTCCTCGTTTCGATTCTATCTTTTAGCGACACCTGAGCATGGATCTCTCCATAGCACCCTGGGTGACTTTTATTTTATGGGCAAGACTTGCTGTCAGATTCCACGTCTCTGCGCCATAAGTTAATACAGGGAGGACGCATTGGTTAAACGCCTTAGTTTTAAGGCATTGCGGAATTTTCGCTTTAAAATGTACTTTAGTTTTCCAAAATCCCATTTTATTGTCGATTTCTTTTTATGTATAGTATATGTATATTTAAGTAATAATAATATTGTAATATAGTCAATGATCTATAAAAGTAGATTAGAATATTGAAATAATAAAATAATGAAATAATAAAATAATATTCTAATAAAAATTAAAAATTCATATAATAATGTCTCCTTGAGACAATATCAAGAAGGTAAAATTATCCATCAGTAACACAGGTAAATGATTGGTTATAAAGTCCGAGTCGGAACTATAAGTAGTCGTTTCTCATCCATTCAGTCTATAGTTTGGTTCGAGACCCGAGTGGTACTTACTAAAATAAATAGACTGCGGGAAAGTAATAATGTTAAGCTTGTGAATAAATGAAGACTGATAGAATAATAATAAAAATATACGTACTTTGAATATATACTATAGCGACATCTATCGTACGATGATAACAATGATATAAATACTAGTTTCAACGCAAGTCAGTCTAGGCATAGCAATGGCGCAGTTCGCCGAGCGGTATGAATACCTGGGCATAGTTGGTTTCCAAGGTCCGCGGTTCGCATCCCGCTTCTGCCGTTATTTTTGTGCTTGGATTGACGCGTTGAAAAAATAATTTTATGTATAGTATATGTATATCAATATGTCAATTTTTGCTAAAAATAAGAAGGCATTTCTAGTGAAATGCGTGTAAAAAATTGTACACAATGAAATGTTTGCATATTTAATCAAAATTGTAATTTATTGATATATTTTATTTTTCTAGTATATTTAAACGGTCAGGTGAGGGAATTAAAATTTTCAGAAAAAAGACTTTTAGCTCCCATGATATTCCCATTCAGTGTAACTCCAGGTTCATCATATTATGTCCCTCTCCTAGCTGGGGCACATGGTTGTCATAAACTGACGCCATTAAGCTTTGTCAGCTGCTATGGCTCTTATCTCGTCGCATGTCAGATTGCCTCCCAGAACTAAGCCGAGTATATTCTATGGAAAGTTCTTAAAGGCCTTCCAGGAAGACGCTTACCCGGGGCTTGAAGTAAAAGCACTTTGGTTTAGACGTAATTATTGTCCGTGGATTGAGCTTTGCCCGTGGTTATATTCATTAGCCGTGCGCGTTGATCATTGTGGATATCCTTCCGGAAGCTGCGCGTTGAGAGTGAGGCAGCAGTGGAGTGGGAGAAACTGCTGCTTCCTGAATATTTATGAAGGCGAGGAAGAACGCGATGTGCACCCGGGGGCTCGCCGAGCAGAACGCGAACAATGCCAAAGTAATATGTGCAGGAACAATATACCTGCCAGGTTTATTGTTCGGAATATAAATTTATAAATTGCATAATCATTAAAAAGTAAGGGCTTGGCCCCTGGACTGGCTGACAGAGCATTGTGGTGGTAGTTCGTGACGACCGTATGCCTGGGTAGCAGCCAAGGTGTGATGATGATAATTAATTGATAATACACTTAAATTTATGTTCCAAATATTAAATAGATTATGGATTTTACCATGATTTTACATACATTATGTTGAGCAACTGAAAAAATCAGAAATGAAGATGGCGGTTTAGCACACACTGAGTTTGAGTCTCGCCAGTTGTTCGTTTGGAAATATAATAATCACTGAAAAACAATAGTATCTAAATTTGTAGAGAGATAATTTTTGGAAGACTTATTAAATAGAGAGCTCCAGAGTTGTCGATATAATGTGCAATAACGGTTAAGTATATATTATAATAAGACAAAACTTTACATTATAAAATATATTGATCAAATATTAAATACCTGCATTTCTGAAATATTAATACCTGAATTACAAATCATTACATTGACATTCACCATAGAACATCTAAAACATTTTATTTTTACTGATGATATCGTAATTTTTCCGTCGCTCTTAATGTGTAATGATCGATTATTGAAATATTATTTTGAATACATTAAAATCAACATATTAATGAAAAAAATCATGTATGGATATTATATTCATTTATATACTCATATTCACATATATGATACAAGAAATTTCGGTAGATGTTTTACCTTCCAGCGAACTCTATGACGCTCAACCGAGTCGGCAAGAAGTTCCTTACGGGAAAATACCACAAAGCCAGACAAAAGTTATTTTCTGTTGGTGAAAACGTATCACAATTTGAATCTGAACATTTAAATGTGGAAGAAATGCTTAAAAACACACATAATTAATTTTTATAACGAAGAATTATCGATTTATGAATATATTGAGGATTATGAATTATTTTCATTCATTCTATTCCATTATTTTCTATTAATAATTCAGATGACTTTGTAAGTTACGTTTCTTCCAACAATTTCACAGATTGAACGCAATGAGATCTAGCTCAAATCAATGGAAACTAATACTATCGATACGGGTTAGTAGGCTGGTTATTGAAATAAGCCAAGTGGAAAAATCAAGTTTACTCATAAATCATGTATTCGTATCGGTTCTAATGAATCACGCAACCGCTTATATTCACAAAACCAATATGCTTAAAATGCTCGACAAAATTATGAATTATTTATTTATGACAAAAGCTATTTAATATATATGAACTATTAGTAAAATATAAGTATTTTTTAAAGAAAAAATACTATTACTATTTTATCAGCTTAATTTAAAATATTTACGTAGAATAGCTGTTTTTTAAATTTTTATAACTATTTTAAGCTACGATTTGTATGGCAGAATTAGTGAATAACGCACGATCAAATCAATGGCAGACATACAATAATTTTAGTATTCTGGGTGCACCAACGAAATTATCATGTTAAAACTCCAGTTCTAATCAATCACCGAAGTTTAGCTACACTAGGCGTAGATTGTACTAGGATATGTGACCTAGAATGCATCACGTGTCGTTAAATAAGGCTCTGCTCCGTCTTAACTGTCTTAATTATAAAACGCATAAATGCTTCGAAAACTAGTACTGAATTATTTTAAAGTCAAATCTAGGAAACTATCAGGAATTATGAACTCGACATGGTTCAGAGATGACTTGAGACGAACCAAGGATGACATGCGATTTGTCATATGTGTGTGGCGGAATTTGTTTCGACGGTCAGCTCTGCTATAAGCAAGTGGCTATGGAAGAATAAGAGGACGAGAAATTGAGGCTGGCTGGTGTTCTTCTTCTTGAATATTCTCACCAGCACAGCTCCGGGAAACAAACAAGACAAGTGTAGTTGGATATTCATCACGCTGTTTACTCGGCCATGTTTTACGTCTCGCAGTCTCGAGCGCTCTAATAAACTTGTATAGAGACGCTCTGCATTTCTATGCAATAACTAAGACGGTAGAACAATAATGCACAAGTACGGTATTTGTTAAATACTCAATTGTCAAATATTCGCCTCTGGGTGCTACGCGGCTCACACAATAACAATGTCTAATCTGAAATCCTAGGTGTAAGTAATATTCTTAAATGTAAAAATTATATTTAAACTTTTTCAAAAGATCCTAAGTACGTCATTCTATGACAAGGGAATGTTTTAAAATGTATGTAATGTAAAAAGCGCCTGAGTCTGCTAGTCAGCCAGTTTATTTTTAAGTTCTTAAGTAAAGAAAGAACCATGACTCGCTTGTAAAAGAGGATTCATGAAGGATTCATCGAACCTGGAACGTATGTTATATGTAGTCCGATGGATAGAATCGTAATTGTAATCATGATGAATTTATCGTCAATAAAAAATTGTAAAAATAATAAGTCAATAAATGGCTAGAAAAAATATAATCTGCAAAACATAAATAAATCAAAGATAATTGTTTTTTTTTATTTGTACCTCATTAAGAAAGACGTAACGATACTATATTTCGCTAGCATTTACAAACGGAAGTAGGTCAACAAGAGTGCAAGAAAGTCATCAACACGAGACCATAAGAAGTGCTCCGAATGGTCTGATTTCTCGATCGAGGGCTCCGCGGAGAAGTGCTTGAGAAGAGCAGAGAGCGGTGGGCGGTTCGGTCTTGGGGTAATCTCAAGTAATCCGCCCAATCGGCTTTCACCCGCCGCCCCCGCCCATAAATTGTGTGCAGGTACCATCATTTATACCCCGCAATTATTTTATTTTCATCAGGCGCCGTATCCGGATCCCGGCACTAAGTCCCCGACTGTCCCCGCAATAAAGCCCTCGTTCCCCTTCTTGGGCCGTTATTTTTTACGCGATCCGGACATTTTTATTTGCGGCGGCAGTTAAATATCGCCCGAAATGCGGGAGATAAACGATCGCTTAAAATTGAGAAAATCTTGAGTCTGTAGTTACGGCGATACCAGGCTAGAGTTATAAAAGGAAAAATATAACCACCCAAAATAATAAAGATATGTTTAATAAATAAATTAATTGCCGCAATTTGTGGTTATACAAGCCACGTGTCAGATAAAATATAAGCTACCGCAATTAACTAACAATTTGTATTGAACAAATCATTCTTTTCATGTAATATAATAAAAATAAAACATGTGTTCAAATATATTCATATATGCTTTATTAATCACAAATTAAATATTTTTTATTTTAAATCTATCATACATTTGTGTAAATGTGAACATTTTTAAACAAACGGATTATTTTAAGTATTTTTAAATGTTTTAAAAAGCTCGTATATAAGGTCAGCTGTAGATAATTTCAGATTTTATTTGTATCGCTAAAGATTTTTTACTTCAGTACTTATTTGTATTATTTCTATTGAATTATTATTTGCGAAGACCTCAAAAAAGAAACCGTAATAACCGGATTGACTCATCCGAGATCCCATTATACCAATAAAGGCAAAGGATGATTAAAAATATCCAGCTCTTTTTGTGTCCGTCCTCAACGGCGAGCAGGGTTTTTCCTGAAACCGAATTCGCTCCTTCCTGAAATTCAATTAAGATACAGTGCGATATAAGTGCGGGATATCTGAGCCGGCTTAAGTCCAGTCGGTATCGGCGCTTCCAGGACATAATGGAAACAGAGTGGAGTACAGGGTACAAGCTCCGCCGCCTGCGAATACAGCAATAACACTGCGAAATTAAATTCAATCTGTGTTTAATTGAATAGTGGCGGGTGCAACACAAAGAACAGAGGGATGGAGAGGACCGAGGTGGTTCCCACTACTGACAGTCAGCGCTCTGTGGGTTGTGGCTGCTAGAGTAATTCTATCGGAAACGATGGACAGAGAATACGTTTTCGGTGATTGAAAACAAATTTGCTTACGTATTTTGATAATACGTGTAGTCGTAATATACTAAATTATACGAAATTACATATTACAACTAATATGTGCGACTGTTTCAAAAGCTCCAATATAAACATTCAACTGTACACCCATTGACAATAGTAATGTAAATATATATATTTATTATAATATTAGTTTGAAATGTTGGTGATTACAAATATTTCATGGCTCAAAATAATTTTGGACTAGCGAGAGTACCGTCATAGAGTTATTGATAGCACCTGTCAGACGTAATGAAGACTCAGTGCTCTGTAATTCGTATTTTTATAATCAAGATTGATCTCAGTTTTCGAGATTTTGTAAATTAGCAGTATGATTGATATTACGGCGGACTGTATTTTGTGAGAACATTTTTTTAATCGACGCAGACGACATACCATCAGAATTCATCAATACAGTTGAGATTATTTAAAAGCAGAATTTCATCGCGTATGTACAATAGTTAATCAGAGTCACCTAGCCACTTATTGTAACGGGTCCGCCAAATAACTTTTTTTTTTTAAAATGGGGCGCAAAACATCGAGTGTAACTTCGGCTGTGTGGCACGTAGCGCCGTCCTGTTAAAACCAAATGTTGCCAATATCCTCCTCTTCAATTTTTGTGAACAAAAATGGCCCGATAACGACCGCCATTGACTGTAACGGCCACTCCTTGCTTATTTTCGAAGAAAAATGGCCCGATTTTCAAAGTAATGTCGAAATATTTCCCAGCGTTGTTCAAGCGTATACACAACCATATTCGTTCAGCGGAAGGATAAAACTAATTATCTGTCAAATCAGACATGAGCTAAGTGTTACCATTCACGAAATAAGCACTAGTTGAAAAAAAAAACGTTAGATGGCGGACCCTATATGTACGGATACTGCTGCCGTTGAAATTTGTATTCATAAATTGAGTTCACTCGAATGCCAAGGGGTAAGTTATATTCATTCACACAATGGCCACGCCAAAAAAACACTCTGTAACGTTTCAAATTTTTTACGGGACCACTTTTGCAGATAGCAAAATAAAATCCTTGAATATTCTTCAGCGGATCTTGAATAGTAAGTGAAACTCCCCCGACTGAAATAAAGCGACTCAAGTAACCGGAAAACATTAATGTTTGTAAAAAAAAAAATACTGCGAGCGAAACAAAACAAAAAACAGCTAGACGCAAAGTTTTCAAACTAACAATTCTCATAGAAAAATAAAACGAAGCTTGAAAGGAGACAGCCGAGCTGAGCGACAGCTTATTCAATGGAAGCTCAACGATATTCGCACTGAAAAAGTAGCACTCAGTTACTGAAATGTATTTAACTAAAGAAACGCTTGGATTGTTCTTTATGAAGTAATATTCTTAATTATTATCTGAGATGTTTTACTGTGCAATTCGAACGATAGAATTAATAATTTTTTGTAAAATAAAACATGTACTATATTTGTCAACATGTTTCAGCCACGTCGAATGGTCTTTTCCAAGTCAGTTAGTAAAGTGAGTGTTGGCTCTATATAAAGCAAAGAGTGAGTGAAAAGGTGGATATGAATTGTGTGATGGGTATATGTGTTTTGGAAATCATTAATGTATAAGGGAATTCATTGATGAAAACAACAAAATAATATGTATAAATACAAAGTATGTGTATTATAATGTGGCTGAAAAGAATTAAATTATTTTCAGTTTTTTTTCTGTATTGGCTTTTTCATATATGTAGCTTATGTTAAGCATAGAAAAATAGCTATATTCTAATGGATATTGATGATATATCCTAAATGAGGCCATACTTTTATAATCTGAAGAGGATGTCAGGTGGTTTGATGCCAGGTGGGTCTAATAGTTTCAAATATTGTTTTAATGTTCTACGTTTCTTAAATATAAGTATGTTACAATTTGATATATGTATAATGTGCGATGATTGAATAGGTCAGCGTCAAACAAATAGAGAGAATGTCAGGTTATGCTGTACGGAGTCTGCTGTAAATATTTGTCAAATGCTCTACGGCATCACTGATGGAATGATGGAAAACGCAATTCGCCTCGTGGCCGGTCAAACATCACTTGTCCTGCACTCGTGCCATGTACTAGCAGTTCGGGTGGGAGCAATCAGAGAACAATTATTGTGTGAGAGGCCGACTAGTCGGGATCGATACATCAGTAATATCGGTGTGCAGATCTATTTACTTGTCTGTATAGTTTTTGTAATCACATACAGGAGAATACCGACAGATGGTGATAATAATTCTGAAGTTTCATTTGTGGAATTCTATGACGCTTACCATGGTGTATGTGGCTAAACGCTGCATGTGGAGTGTTGATCCGCCAACGTCATAGACTACAGCCCGAGATTCAAGCATCATCATTTATTATTACAGGAATTTACTATGAATGGGTGGTCTTCACGGGACGACTTTTGTCTACCATCAATTTCAATTGATAGGCTATGACTGGCATTTTACGAGTGATGGATCAAATTCACAACAACTGGGGGTATTTTAGAGCTCATAAATCGATTACAAATCTTTTTTATTTTAATCTCCGTCGGGGATCGAACCCACGACCTTTGGCTTGCAAAGCAAACGTTTTGAACATTGAGCTATGACCGCCGGCGAATATATAGTTATACTGGAGTGATTTTTATGCTACGTATTCAACCTAAATTTTGTGTAATCAATTTTTATTTTACAAGTACCTATATATTACGTGTATATTCCGTAATTTTGTAAATCATAGCCAACATTTGAAAGTTTTTTTTTTTTTGGGTAGCTTTTAAGTAAAACCGATTCGCGTACCACCATTGAATACCACTGTTTAATGTTTGCTTCGAGATATAAAAAAAAACATATATTTTTTTTTAAATTTCGACAAATCTATTATAAATAAAAAGTTAATTCAGTAAAAACAATCCATGTTGACGATAAATTGTGTACAATTGTAAAGTTTGTACACGTTGGAACAGATGAAGCTTTCATAGATCGCAAAACTGCAGTCTTCCATCGAGTGAAACAGTGCTCAGTGTGAGCCATGTTAAAACAAGGTATGAAATTCTTATCCATTTAATAAATGACAGTTTTAATATGAAATCTTAATTATATTACGAAATATTTTTAAAAGTACTGTGATTTTAAAAACTAGATTAACGTAAATAATTCAATATTGAAGATTATCGTTAAGTAATGTATTTTTTTAATATAAATTAATTACGTCTAATAAAACAGGCAGACTGTAAATATTCCATTGTTCACGATTGGAGTGTGCGCAAAGCCCGGGAGTTCGCATATAGCATTTTGAGTTGTTGTCATAGTCCATACGCGTAACGGCCTTAGTGATACCGAGGTAATTATCGATCCTTCCATTCAGAACACTATATTAAACGGCAAGCGTATTTTGTTGAAACAATGACAAATAAAACGAGAATATTTTCCATTTTTCCGCGCCTTTGAAAAAACACCAGAGTGGCGTTTGTTTCGGGGCGGTGAAGGTAGGAAAGCCGACAAAGCCGGACGGAAACAAAACAGTAATGGGCGCGCGCTCAAATGAAGTGCCCGTCATCGCGCAATTAACCTCGGGGTATCCAAAAAGGTGGACACTACGCTGAAGAGTGAAGAGTTGAAGCTGGAAAGTGGAGCACGGCCAAACCCGCTCTGCTCTCCAGGAAGTTCGTTTCGATTGGAGCGGACTCCTTTAACAAATGGCCCAATTAGCGGAACCGGATATGTAAGGGCGCGAGAGCCGCCCGCCGCGACGTGCCGAAAGGCGGAAATCAAAATTAGACTCGATATCAAAGTTCACTCCTCGCGTCTGAAAGACTCAGACGACGAATTTAATTGCATTATTCCTCAAAAGGAATATACATAAATTGTACTCTTGTTAATGATTTCAGCGTAACGAGGGAGTGTTGAGGATGCGATCGCCGAAACGATTGCATAATGGAACGGGAAGTACAGAGTTCCTTAGAATACAAACATTTCACAAGCGTGTACGAGAAAAGACTTACGCTGAAGCACGGAGTTTTGAATGTAATATAAATACTAGCGAATTTGCTCCTCCCTAAGAACATTTCGCAAATATATACTCACCTAATTATTGCATGTAAAGGTTGAGCGACACGAAATGTTTGAACATCTAACAGCTGTCACAAAAAGACTTGTTGCCAGTGAAAATACAACATTGAACGGTAATTTTATGAAATACATAAAAATTACAAATCTTTTACAAACTTTCAGACATACTACAAATTGCATCATTTTTAGAGGTGGTATAGTAGTTTCGCTCATCTTCTTCTTCGTAGTAGAATCAATCCGGTGGATTGGTTTGCAGCAACAGAATCTTGCATCTCGATCTTCACTCCTCTCGATCCTCTGCAGTCCTCTTCAGCTTAGCATAAGAGTTACAACTCATGTCTTCGAACACTTGCTGCCAATACTCCCGTCTAGGGCGCCCTCTACAGTTTCTACCTATAACCATCTCTTCCACAATGTCGTGAAGAACACCATCGTGGCACATGATGTAACCGATCCATCGACCTCTCTGAGATGGTTCATACTAGGTGCCTATCTTCCTTGATTATGCTGAGAACCCCATTATTCGTAACGTGGTCTCTCCAGGAAATTCCAAGAATTCTTCTGTATGACCACACCTTAAAGGCCTCTAGAATTTTTATCACTTTCAGATAAGCACCATGTTTCACAGCCGTAAATCAAGATGCTCCAAACAAATGTTTTGGCATGTTGCTTGCGAGCTTTAAATTAATATTTTTGGCTCAGGATTTTTTTATTTTTTATTGAACACTTCAATTCAAAAACATCTTCTATTCCTTGACAAATAGTATAATAAGAAGTGTATACTTATAATACAATAAAAAAAATCCTAAAAAAATACTTATTTATCCAAAAAGAAAAAAAAAGTGAAAATTCGGTGTTAGTAGTCTAACGGATTACGGACGAATTCGGTGCGGCGAAAACACTCAGCAAGACAGTCTCAAAGGTGATTAAAATACCATTAGTCACCAAACGCAAAACTCTAAATATAATCCGTAAAAGGGAGGCTTTCTGTATTTTCGTAGGTTTTCACGGCTTTCTGGCAAACGCCGCGTGAGCCTCAGAGGGATCACACAAATAGTCATTTTATAATGATCCTTGATTCAGAAGCTTTCCATTTAAATACATATAAAATATACCGCCATACTCTTGTACCATTCATCATTTAATTTGATATTTTGAATAACAAAATCACATTTACTGGAAAAGCAAAATGATCATATTAAAAAAAATACGTATTCAATCGACATATAAGTATTGTAAAAATTCGTGGTATGATTTATCGTTTGATAAATAAATTCCCTTAACGATGAAACCAGTCAAACGAGCGAGATAGTAAAGACCATCCCACACGTTGTCGCGTCAAAGAAAAAAGCAATCCGTGTATCGACGATGTGATGTTCAAGTATACACAGCAGATTAGTACGAGTAGATATACGTTTAAGTACAAACATTGAATGGGTAACATTTCAGAAGGAATACATAATGTTAATGATGTAGAAATCCATTGTTGGCGTATTATATTATTACCAGAAATGGAAGAAGACTCCTACCGCTTTTCAGTGTTAAGAAATCTTCATGTATTAAGTGATGAATGCGTCACGTGGTAACGCTCTTAGGTTTAGTGACATCTGCTCAAAGTCTTACCTGGAACAGAAAGAAAGAATACATGATGTATATAATTTTGTCAAATCATTCAAAGAGAACCGGAGATTGTTTGTTCCACTGCAGGGCGCGCCCAAAAGTGTTTTGTAATCTTGAAGATGGATGTCATTCCGTTAACGTGGGAGGCTACCAGTTAATTTTTACGGTTAGATTTTTACTCCCACACAAATTCTAGGAATCCGACTGTGAGCATACGATAATAGTCATTGCCCAATGCTCTTCACGCAGGTACTTAAATCAATTATAATAACAAATGCACAAGTGTGTTTATATTTACCTTATATTATTTCATCGGTTAAGTTTAACAATTGCCACTTTATACATATCAGTTCCATAGCTTCTAAGGCAGTGTCACATTCTAGTGTTCACTGTTGGTTGGCTTCAATTATTGTCCGAAAACCACTATTTAAAATAAATGGTTCTTTTTTATTTCTACTTTGTTTATTTGCAATAAATCAAAAGTTGAATATTCTACTGTCAAATATACTATTTTCAGGGTGAATTTTGAAGAGTATTATAAATACGACTATTTTTTACATCGATATGCCGAAAGCAACGGGAACTACACCAAATTAAAGGTACAAGAGACATCGCAAGAACCACCAAATAAATAATTTTAATCATAATCACATCTCCAAAACAATCATCGTATTTGGATACCAATTTTCAGTTATTGATATTTTATACATTAACAATTATTCATTTCGATACACAAAATACATAGAATAAACACAATTATGATAACATTAAAAAAGTTATAGCTTTTCTGTAACCGTTTTAACTAAACGACCAAATCGTTCACTGAATTCATAAAAACAGATGTAGAATGTTTCTGCATCAGTTACAAGAATATTGCTACTATATTAACTTATCTGTTAAACTGTTTTAACAAGCACATAAACGTTAATGATAATAATAAATATTCAGTATACAATTGTCCGCCGATTTAATTAAATATATTCAAATAAAAAGCGATAAATAATATTGAATAATTTGGTGGATTTACCGCATTACGCACCGAATGAATCCGCAATGAAATACTAAACCACTATTTGGGCGCATCGAAAAATACAATTGTATTATATATAAAAAAAAAAGTGAAACTATGAACTAATTTTGAATACTTTTTATGGGAGTTAATTTTTTGTTCAATTACCATTAGATTTTATTTGGTTGTCAATTAATTTAATATATTTTTTATGTGTAGTGGATTTTTTAGTTTAGAATTTTGTTGCTAACATTTCGTTTCCATGGCAACCTGTAAATGATTAAAAAAAAGAAGTCTAACACTTTTCCTGATATTCATTGGTTTTCCGTGATACCTACGTTTATGTATTTGTGATCCTATATTTACGTGCAATAATGCATTGCCATTGCATTTAAGCCGAATTGCAAAATTTCAGCTCGATTAAATAGAGAATAGTGTTTCAATTTACTATGATTAACAATGACAAAAGATAAAAAAAAAAACAACAGAAGTTGTGCACGTTTAACGATATCCTTTGCAACGGCGGTCGATATATAGAAGTAAAAGTACACGGTTTCATTATCATCGACATCACAACGATGTGCAAAATTTCAGCTCGATTGAACAACAGAAAATGGGTTAATTTTCACTTCAAAGATTTGACTAAAAACAAGCAAGTAAGAATTTAATAATCAGGTAAACGTTAAAAAAGTTCAATATAATATAGAAAATATTAAATCACTTACTAATTGATTCCGCTGTGAAAATTAATCGCTATTAACACTTTTTTGTCGATTTGTAATCCTGTTAATCACATCAACCACAAATTCTCAACACGTCGAACAATAATATTTACTAGTATACCATACTATTTATATATCAATGCTAAAAAATGTAATAATATATTAAAATGAGTAAAATCATTAAATAAATAATGTGAGTTTGAAACCCTCGATAACAAAAGCAGGCTCTTCATAAAGTCATTTAGTGTTTTATCATATTCTAACATACGAGTATGTCACAGTTATTTTATTTTAAATCAGTTACAAAACTGAATAACGTAGGTGTTATTTGAAAAATACGCAATGTGGGAGTTTAATGCAATATTTATGGAACTTGGACGCATTTCGATTTTAATTCGCCTCTACATCTCATTAACATCTAAAATATTTATTAAAAGTTCGTGTCTTTTTTTTTATTTCGAAGTTAATATTGAAGTTCATAGACATTTCGAGGAAGAAATATAATTTGATTTTTAGAGGGAAAACTTTTCCAATAATCATTAATTCGGATGCCTTACATTTCGAAAAAAGTCTTTACGTATGAATACAAAAGGAAAAGAGTTTAAAATATGATAATTAGAAACGTTAAGAAGTCTTATTAAAAAGGAAATTATTTTAAATATTAATATCCAAAGAATTTTACGATTTTATTAATTCTAGACGATACTCAATTTGCAGAGGTTTTAGAGTTATAGACCTTCCCAGAAGGGCGTTCGACCGGGTGGTGGGCTATATGCTGTGTATAAGAATATATATCTACATTTAATATATTATAAATGATGAATTTTAAAGTTGTTCAAATACATATTAAAATGTATAATTATATGGTGAAATACTCGCGGTAAATTCGATATTCTTGATAAAAATTGAGACGTCTACGAGACGCCGTAGGAGAATGCCAGATACAAGAAAAGTATTCAACGGGAAAGGGTTAAGTTAAGAAAATAAATAAATCGAGTTAGCTTTAAACTGCACATAAAGCAAAAATTGACAATATTGCGCTTTTCCTCATCCGACGGTTTCATCCGATTCGCAAAACTTTGCTTCATATCCGGTAGTGGCAAGCGGCCAAAGTAAATGCGAACAAAACATCCATAAAACATTCACTTTCGTCATCTAAAATGTCCAATTCCTATTGCAGTATAACACAGATAAGCCTCCTGGCAAGCCGGCGGGAGAACAATATGTCAGAGCTCGCTTCAGGATCAACATATGTCGACGCTTCCGGTAAGGCGGGAAAAGTTTGCGAACAATATTTACATATGGTAATTACGAACGTAGATTTTCAATTTACGGTCATACCTTTGACGGTATTCAGCAAGTGAGCTTTTTGGAAAACGTCACGATCCGGCAAAAAGGAGTTTTATTAGGTACCACTAAATTTTACTTTAATTATTTTATATAAGTGTGTTACAATAGATCAATTTTCCGTAAGTAATTGTTACATTAAATACATTATATATATTTATTAAACAAAGTAGTAAAACTCGTTGTTTGCCAGTTTATAAACGATCATAATTGTTAT
The DNA here is from genome assembly GCA_022606575.1 of Glossosoma conforme. Classification (NCBI taxonomy): domain Eukaryota; kingdom Metazoa; phylum Arthropoda; class Insecta; order Trichoptera; family Glossosomatidae; genus Glossosoma; species Glossosoma conforme. The sequence continues at coordinate 626,972 of JAGTXR010000189.1, read as the reverse complement.
TCATCATAATCAATATCGCCATGTCCGATAGCCTAACTGGAGCATAGGGTCATCAGGAACTGCCGCCACAAAGTTTGTCAGCCGTCAAAGTATTAGGATCATATTACTGCATTCGCCGTAATATTTTTTCATTACCTGTAACATAGTATTGTTAAATTTTTAATTTATTCTATTCCGTTTTTTTTATATTTCTTTGCATTCGGTGATACGACTTCCATAGCGAAACGCCGCGATCCGAATAATTACTTTTCGCAAAAATGCCGTTTTCGTTCGACATTCTTCGCGAGGGGAAAAATAAATTTAAAATCCATAAATTTTCGGCGGCGACAAAAAAATATCCGTTGATTTGATATTCTTTCGCCCGCAAATTTGATATAAAACTGATTACCTCCAATAAAGACATAAAAAGGTTTGGAATTGAAATCCACTTTTAACGAAATCCGGAGTTAGGGCGGCAACACTGTTGGGGTCGTGTTCATGAATAATTTAGTCTCCGTGCTCTCAGACGGGTAATAATGTAAAAAAAAAATTTTTTAGGCGCATATCGATTATTTCGAAGTAAAGTATTATGACGCCATTAATGAGTAATTAAAAAACATCCGAGTTGATACACTTGCAAATTAATAATCTAGGTTTACGCATTTTAAAATAAAATATATAGTATCGTGTATACTGGCACGTGTGATTTATTTTTCATTTAGATGGGTTATATTTTAAGGTTGATAGTTTAATTGTGGTTTTATTTTCACTATAATAATATATTATAATCAAAATTCAAATAAAATGTAGACGAAATGTAATTTATTTCAACTTTATAAGAGGGACCGAATTATACACACACAATCATATCTTTAGTAAGAGTTGGACAGTATCATTGGATGTTCTTTATATTTTTGGCATTCACTTTGAGATCCGTCAAAATATTAAATATATATACAAGAAGGTTGCGGAGGACCGAGAGGAGTGGAGATCGAGATGCAAGATTATGTTGCTGCAAACCAATCCACAGGATTGATACTACGAAGAAGATCCAAGTATTACATACATAAGACTCTAGTTTCGCGATCAATGAAGGCTTCATCAGTTCCAATGTGTACAAACCCACTAGTACGTTTGCATACGTCTTCCAGCAAGCGAAACAGTGCTTAGTGTGATGCATGTTAAAACAAGGTATGAAATACTTATCTATTCAGTAGAATCGTTGGAAGCCATATCAACGTTTGAAACTTCATGGAGCTATGCTTTATGGACGTGGAGTTTAAGTTTTAATCATTAAATTGAGAACCACTGTGCATAAGTCATTTAATTATTTTTGTCCATGATTTAATATATACTTGTAGTTAATAATGCCTATCCTTTACCATTCAAGGTCCAACAGTCGCCATTTTACCCTGAATAGTCAAGAAGAATATACATAGTGTATATAAAATGTCCATTCGGGAAGGTTTCTGTATCATTAAACCCATTTTACAATTCGATGTAACCTTATTTTAAGATGAAATAATCCAGTACTAAAGGTCGTAAATCTGTCGTTTGTTGATTCTAGTCGCCTTAGTTACGCAAGCATTTCATAGAATCATACTCGATGTACACACTTCTTTTTTGTTTTAATGAATTAAAATTAATAATCATTTTAATGATAATAAATTAATATGATGCAAAATCAAGCTATTTATTTGATTGAATGCCATTGTTACACTGAGTCCCGAGTAACACCATTTCTCATAAACGGAAGTTATAACAAGATGAAAAATATCATAATTAATTAAGAATTTCGTATTTACTCATTTCGATGCACAATGTCTTACTAAATATGCTGAGATACACTGCAAAGGAGTATGATTAACCAACATATTATGTTACAATACTAGCAGAGAGTTACGGAAGCATGAAAAGCAGCCGTCTGGTGGTGCGTTACGATAATTTGCAAATTAACCGTAACGGCTCGTGACGATGATTCGATCAAGCGGCTAACTGCCACTACACTTCATTCAGAACTAATTGTTGTCATCAGGGAGATTCCATACGGTGGCTCGTCTCCACTAACCGAACACTGGTTTGTCTCCGCGGATAATAATAGAACATTCGAGAATAAACCGGACGGGATTTTCTTCTAACCCAGCTGTAGTAAATACGGGTATATTTTAATTCGTTTTGATTGTTTTTTTTTTTAATTTACCAAGATAGTTGCCATCGCATTATTGAATCGACTGATACTTAAAAAATGGAGATTATTTTAATGATTGCATTAAATTTTAAAGATAAATTACGAAGACACTCCAGAAATAATTCTTGAAACACTTTAGTGAGCATACTTATGATTACAGACTAATATAAATGTATGACTGCATTAATATATTATACTTTTAGAGATCAATGCATTTAAATATAATATTTACTATCTTATATACCCAGAAATAATTATATGAAATCTTTTTTCCAGCTAGAATCCAGTACAAACTATGTCTCATAACTTATAAGGCACTCAACGGAACAGCACCGGGCTATTTGACAGAACTGATCAAGCATTCGGAGATAAGCGCGCGTGGAGAGATACTCAGATCAACCAGAGCAAATAAAAGCACCCTGCAGCTGGCGGGAGGTAGTCCTATTATTATTATTATATTAGTATTTGTATAGCGCTCTTTTATGACCGAATGATCATTCCAAAAGCGCTTCTTTGCCTCTCTGAGTAAAAAGGTGAGTCTTGAGTATGCTTCTGAAGGATGCCTCTGCTTTAAGCTCTCTTATGCTTTCCGGTAGTGAGTTCCAGGCCATTGGCGCAGCGTAGCTGAAAGCCCGATTGCCAAAGACCGTGCTAGGACTACCTCCCGTCAGCTGCAGGGTGCTTCTATTTGCTCTAGCCGATCTGAGTGTCTCTCCACGCGTGCTTATTTCTGAAGGCTTAATAAGTTCTGTCAGATAGCCCGGTGCAGTTCCGTTGAGTGCCTTGTAAGCTAAGAGGCATAATTTATACTGGATTCTAGCCGAAACTCTCAACCAGTGCAGTCGGTGTAGTATTGGAGTAATGTGACAGAATTTGGGCGCGTTGTAGACTAGTCGTGCCGCTGCGTTTTGTAACGACTGCAATCGATTTAATTGTTTGGCTGGCTGGCCTGCGTGCAGTGCGTTGCAGTAGTCCATTTTGGAGACTATAAACGCATTTACCAAACTCTTTGTAGCGTCTCTGGGTAAGCATCTTTTTACCGACCGTATCTGCCGCAGGTTAAAAAATCCAGATTTCACCGTTTTTGTAATATTACCGCTAAGATTGAGGAACTGGTCAATTTCTACTCCCAGCAGCTTGACGCTTGTAGAAGGGATGACATCATTACCACAAATGGCCAAGGGTTGTAAGTCCAATAGATGTTGTTTTCGAGCTGTGGCCATAAAGAGTATTTCCGTCTTTTCCGGATTAAGAGCGAGCCTAGATCCTAGCACGGTCTTTGCCAATCGTGCTTTCAGTTACGCGGCACCAATGGCCTGGAACTCGCTGCCGGAAAGCATAAGAGAACTTAACGCGAAGGTATTCTTCAGAAGCAGACTCAAGACCCACCTTTTTACTCAGAAAGAAGCGTTTTTGGAATGATCATTCGGACATAAAAAAGCGCTATACAAATACTGATAAAATAATTAAAACAATAATTTCATACAAATAAATACCTACTACAATAGTGTGTTGTAATCTCTGATCTCATGGTGTTTCAGTCAGGAGCATAAAACTAATCATACGACCTCCTTATATGCTAACTAACATACACCCACTGTATTAAAGTTTCTGCCATGGAAATACGAGATGGTAACAAGCAAATAGAATAGCAGCTGAAAGAAAAGCGTCAATTTGTTGTAACCATGTGCTCCAGCTATAAACAATTATGAATAAAAAAATATTTCGCTTGTGAATCGTTGTCAGTTTTATACAAATGACTAATAAACATTGCAAGACTTTGTTGCTGAAAAACCAATCCACCGGATTGATACTACCAAGAAGAAGACTAATAAAAATAAAACAATTATTCATATGAATATTCGAATGTTTTGAATGAATCCGTTTTATAATTTGTGAACAATTTCAAGTTATTTGTTATTAAAACTATGTTATGGGTAGGCTTTTTGTGGCGCCCCGATGATGTTTGGTAATGTGATTGGCAGCAGCTCTCGCCAGGCTTTGATTGACTTCTCGTGGGTCCTCGGAAGCGTCGCGACGCCGCGTCACGCAAATTGCGCGGTTTGCCTATTCGTTTTGCCGGAGATGCGAGGAACGCTTGCCAAACGGAAATTACCTCCCCTAACGATGACACGTTGAGGTGATAATAATAGTTACGTGTCAAACATATGCAAAACTGTTCAGGTTCAGAGTGATACGAACTGAAAAAGATAGTGAGGACGTTCCCGAAGCAGTGGATATACGATGGCTGATATTTATTTTCATCAAACAGCATAGATTTATATATTTTAGCATTCATTTTGAAATCCATGTAAGTTATCATTAATCACAGGTCCCTTCTTTTACTCCCTTCAGTTCTAATCATTACCCGTTCCTTACTTCCATAGAAACTTTCCTATTATTATTATTCTTTGCAGATTTTGTACGTAGCTTCATTCATTAGTATGTTTATACACGTGGATAATTGATGAAGCTTTCATTGAAAGAAAAATCGCGGTATTCCAGCAAGTGAATCCAAATTTGGCCGGCAGGTATAGCTCAATGGTCAAAGCGTTTGCTTTGAAAGCCAAAGGTTGTGGGTGCGATCCCCAACGGAGATTAAAAAAAAAGGATTTTTAATCGATTTCTGAGCTCTAAAATCACCCCCAGTTGGTGTGAATTTGATCCCTCACCCGTAAAATTCTAGTCATAGCCTATTAATCAAAATTGGTGGTAGACGAAAGTCGTCCCATGACGACCACCCATTCATAGTAAATTCCTGTAATAATAAAGGATGATGCGCGAGTCTCGGGCTATAGTCAAAATACTTAAAATCAGTGTTGGTACAAGGGTTATTTGGGTTATTATTGAAAAGCAAACAACATGAGAAACATTTCAAATTTAAAGGAATATCAATTATTAAGATAAATACTCAGGGATCATGCTACATTTTTATTTACATGTATTTAATATTTGAAATACATCACAAAGTGCATATTACAAATATAAATAATAATATATACAATAGTTGATTCTTCGGCATATTAGTTTATTTATGTTTTTAAGTTTGGTAAATTTAATTTAAGAAAACATTTTTATATCAAAACATTATTAATTAAATGCTACATAATATTCCAGATAAGTATACATTTCGAGCTTCCACTATAAGACTTTACAGTACATAGTATGGTAATTGAGTTTGGTTAGGTATATCGTTCGTTTGATGGAGACAATCCCGGTATGATCGAATTTGAACAGCTGCAGTCAAAGATCGAGGGGCCCGAGTGTGTTGCGAGTATCTAAGCTTATCTGAGTATTGATGCGACGTTTGCATGTAAGTAATTGCTGGGTTAGAGCCGGGGGATCGTTACATGAATGAAATAAACCCATTCAATTATTTCTCGCAACATATATTAAACAGTCTGTTGTATATTTTAGTTTGCCAATATCGGAAGCTAAAACTGAGTAATATTATAAAGAAGCGGTTAAATAAAGTTGATAGTTTTTATTGTGAATCAACCGAAATTTTGTTTCAATCGTGAAGAAGAGATTCTGCATTAATTAGTACGTGAGATATATGAGAATAAATGCCTTTCTCGACTTTAAAATCGCAAAATCAAAATTGGAAAAGAATATTTCATTAACACGTTTTCACTTATTTCATTTTTAGATGCTTTTAGAAGAAATTTATTGGCACACTGATCTACTATGTCATAGTTGTAGCTGGATTTTAGTAATACAGCATTTGATTATGAAAACATAAAAAATACTCTCAAAGGCGTTAAATGAAACGACCGATCAATTCCGGTAACTCAAAAGAGGAAGATTACACTACCAGGAAATATCTCTTGTAATAATGCCATTGTTTCACGTGAGGCGAGAAATGGCACCATCCTGTTAGAACTACGTCTTTGTGGTTCATACCCTTTGACGTACACGAAAATGGGTTATCGTGCCACGTGAGTGCATTTCCGGCAGCGTCATAAAAATAACCCATTGACGCTTTCGTCTCAAACAACATATAAAAACGTGACACGTGGAAAGTATCTCTTTTTTGTGAAACACAAGTGGTATTTCGACACTCCAAATAAATACACTTGGACCAGTGAGATCGCAAAAAAGAAACGTAATTTGCGAATCGTGAACGTCAAACACTTAATGTTATCTAAAAAATGCCAAACAATAAAAATTATTGTGAAAATACGTAAATATTTTCAGAGTGTCGCATTCAGTTTATTTTGTAAAATAATTTTGAGTTCAATACACCTTACAAAACAGTTAAATTTTAATAACACCGTTAGCAGAAATCTGCTCTATAAAATAATATTGCGATAAGTAGATTCAAATTAAAAAAGAAAACTATTCGGTTTTTTTTTTATATATAATGTAAAATCATTAGTTCGTAGTCAGTTCATAACATCGGGATAGAAGAACGAAGGAAAAGGAAACGAAAAAAATATATTTCCGATAGCTTTTTGTGTAAACTTAAAAGCGTTTGTTTTTTGTGAGGCGCAATAAACCTAAAGATAATTTTTCTTTTTTGTTGCGCCATTTTCGTATCCGATTCCCGTTTTTCGGGGAAAAAATATTGCCGTAAGTATTCTGAGGGAATTTAAACATTAGCTGAAGACGTCGGAAACTGGGTTCATTATTTTATAAATTATATCCCGGAAACGATAGCCTCCTCACTCTTACTATACGATATTAAAAGGTTTACGAATAGAAATTCTACCGAAGATTTTTTCCGTGGAATTTAAACTTTGTGTTAAAGCGGTGAAAAATACTTGAGGATGATTTAATGTGTGCAAGCATTGCATTGAGCAAATGATGTTAAGGATGTCACCTGTATTATATCTTATGGATTTTGAGCTTTAGGTGAAGAAAATGTACGACAATGTGTTGTATGTTTTTCTACATTTGGCAACTGAAATTTGGTAGATATATCTCAGACATGATCAATATTAACAACATTATCGAGTGATTAGACTGACGCCGCTCAAAATATTTGATACTAAATATACTATATTAGTAGTTTCAAAAATTTGCTACTGAGTGAGTTAATAACTTATTTGTGTTACGGAAGAAAACTTTACAAAAGAAACATGTACGTATATCCAATGTGTTTCCTTCGAGATTCTATGAACATGACATCCAATATCGGAAATAATATTATGTAGGTTCAAAGATTTCATGGCATCCAATATGTCATTGCTCCTTTTGATTCAGTTATGTCGGGCGGATAACATACTTACGTATTGTACGAGTTTTGTAGAATAGAATAAAAATATATTGGTAAAATAACCTATGCGTACTTTATTACGAGTAATAAGGGATAATATATGGTTATATAATATATATGGTTAATATATATGGTTGACATTTTAAAATTGCTTTTATTTCGTCACGAAGGCTTTCAAAAGTCTTTAATTAACGAAGCCATATTGTTTGGATACATAAGATTGATATGAATCAAATAAATTTGAAATTCACTACTTTTAAATAAATAATTTATTTAAAATGGATTTACAAAATTTTAAAAGTTCTATTAAATCAATTTACTTTAAATTCGGTGTCTACGGATGAGTATATGCTTGTATTAGATCCTAAGCAATGAAAATAATAAAATCAATATTAAAGCTATTAATATATTCTTATGTACATATGTAATACAATATTATGAATATTTTTTTTATATAATCTAATATATTGTATATGATTATACAATGCGTATATACAATCTTTGAAAATGCTAATTGGGATTAAAAACTCTCTTCAATGAAATTTACTTGTTACTTATCTAATATTTTCAATTTAATTTAAGGTTGAAATATCTTTATGGATCATTATTCGCTTGATAAAAACAATAAAGAAAGCAAACTTTACATTTAAATGTATCTAAAATTATGTAATGAATTTAAAGTTTGAATTGAAAATTCTTGGCAGTGACCGCTGCATTCAATCCCTCTTGGATGACCATCAGGAGGATTGTTAGCAGACGGACGCTGTCTACATATTTCAAAGTCTGTCAACATCTTTCAACATCTTTCAACATCTTTCATCGCGACTTCGCTGGAGTCTCTCATGGAGCCTGAAGTTTGGCCTGAAAGGACCATCGTTCAACCCTGGATACATGTAAGGCGAAAGAATCGCAGTGAACAGTGGTTGAAACCAATTTGAGTGAAGATATTGACATATTTAGTGTAATATTGCTTCAGTGCTGGAGATACCTGAGGCCACCCTGCGGCTGAACATGTGGAGAAGCGCAACTGAGGGGAATACTTGGTGTTACGGACGGCTGATGACTAACAAATATTGATAAAACATTGATAAAATATTGATAAAGCATTGATAAAATATTTAGCTTCATTTGACCTTATTTAGTTTCATTTGACTCTGTTAGCTTTATTTGACCTTATTAAGTTTCATATACATCTGTTACGTCAATAATGTTTATAATGTTATTTATAATTGTAAAAGTCATTCTCCTATGTAAATATTATGACGTTCCGAGAGGTGCTTTGCGATTTCGTAGTTGGTGTTTCGGCTCTCTCATTGGCAAAACAGTGAGAAAGCCGACACGCCCCCTTGGCGATAATTAGTATTAAATAAATAGAGCTGTCCTTCTCTTGCTCATTTGCTGCCGGACAGCCACGCTCCTCATCTAAGCTCCCGCGAGAAAAAAGACAACAGCTGCGACCTTTGCACACGAGCCCCTCTTGAGCGAAATAGTATAAATACCGAGGTCGGACTCGGAATAAAGATTGAGCTACAAATACTTTCGAGTTTTACTGTCTCCTTCCCTGGGCCTCTGGACTTAACGGCGCCCCCGGCCTACTGCTCTACACGGACTACTGCTTGGACGTAGAACTGGAAGCTGCCAAACATCACAGCCCAGGAAGCCGACCGGGACACAGCTGCCTTACAACCAGCTGAAGGAAGACCAGGACTTCGAAGGCGAGGACCGCAGTCGTAAGTAGAGCGAGTTACCAGTCGAGGTAGACTGGTCGTCTACACTTGGATTGCCCCAAAAGAGGACCTAGCCCCTGGACATGACCAAGGGTGGAATATATGGAGGTCCCTTAACAGACTTCGGACCGGAGTATGCAAGACGAGGACACAGATGAGGGCCTGGCAGTTTTACAGCGGACCGACTGAATGTGACTGCGGCGTGGAGCAGACCCTGTCACACCTTCTGGAGTGTGCGCTGTGCCCGAATAGCTGCACCCAGGAAGACCTGATGATGGCCAGAAGTAACGCCATCGACGTCGCCCACTTCTGGGCAGACAGGATCTGACCCTGTTGTTTCCGACACGATTATATATATATATAGTGCTGGTGTGGACGGATACGAAATGTTGGACGTTTGATTTTGTGACAATATTGCCGTGTTATTTGTGTGTCAACCATGATATACTTATGACATGGTTATTGTTGTCACAAATCCTGACTATTTGCACTGCGTATTCTGACACTTGTTCTGAGTGTGAGGTCATTGACACTAAATGTGTCAATACATTTACATCATCACACTTATGTTAGTACTTCAATAACGAATTAAAATGATTCATTTTGTAATGGCATTAAAGGAAAATAAAAAAAAATGAAATTGAAAGTATGAATTTGTATGTATATGAATACGTATGGATTCGCGATATCATTTTATCGTAATATTTAATAAGTAACATTAATTGGTGGGCACACATGTTTGACAGGCAATTCGTAACTAATTAAATATGAAACGGGGAAAGCAAAGCGGTTTATATCAGAAGCGCTACATTCATTTATAAATTATTAGTCTAGTCATATTAAAATGAAATTACTAACAATGATACGAGTCGAAATAGACGAGGGTTTGTGGGCAGTTGGCAGGGGCGGGAGATCCCTCCCGGGCGGACGTTGACCGGCTGGCTTTGACTCGAAGACTCATCCCCACAAAATCATGCAGAGAAAATTCACTCTATTCATAATGGAATCGCAACTATTTTATTTGCTTCTAACACTCCCCACGTCTGCAATAATAAAGCGAGACTTAGGGAAAATCACAACCACAAAAATATTTATAATCAACACGAAGATTTGTTTTCATTGCTACAAATATTATACTTTTTAATTACATTTTTTTTATGAAAGCGCATGCAAGGAGTCGAGACCAGTGCGCTCCATGACGCTTAGATGGAACGACTGGACGCTGCATTCAAAAACGTAGGTTTATGTATGGGTTGGGGGATTGAAAGTGTACATTGATATTTTTCTTGAAGAGATCAAGATTGTAGGAAGGAGAAAACAAAGATGCTGAAAAAGCATTGCAGAGCTTACTGGTGGCAAAAAGGAATTAATTTTTAGAAGACGCCAGTTCTTAGTATACTTATTAACCTGTATATATATATATAGGTTAATAAGTATACTATTATCTTAGTATACTATCTTAGTATACTTTCTACCATATAAAATACGGTAGAAAATAATTTAAAAAATATATATTTTTAATTTACCCGCGAATAAATTACATAATATTTATTTTAGTTACTGAATATTTAGCATAATAGAATTACATAACAAAATATCGGTAAAAAATACTAAAACGTAAGATAAACTTATAATAAATGTAAGATAAAGCTATTGTTTTATGTTTATTACTAATACATAATTAACTACATTATTATCCCAGAGTTTTCCTTTTTAATAATATATAATATGATCAGGTTTTGAAACATTTATATTACCATTACATTTAATCAACCAATAATACAAATTAATTGTGTTATTATTTGTCTTGTAAAAATACAAAACTATTATGAAAACATAGAGGTTGGAGCAAATAATTGTCTTATAATGTTTTTATTTTTTTGCTTCTCGATGAAGAGGGTTTATATAATAAATAATATTTATATTCCGAGAATAAAAAGTGGATTCCTAATTACTCAACAAATTTTTCGTAAATGGGAAATCTTGTCTCCGGCAGTCATTAAGTCGGTTTGCCCCAGTTGATTTCCCCGAACATTATGGAAAAAATACAAAAAGTTACTTTACTTTTTTATCAGGCACATATTAGATGGGGAAAAAATATCCATGTTTTTCCGGCGGCAACTCGGCCCGCTGAATTATACGTTATTTATGTATCTGAATATTTTGCATGAAAAATAAATAATTACGAAAACAACATTTAAAAATAAATACTATTGAATATCGTAAACAACATTCAGAGTATAAAAAGTGCTTTAATAAAGCAAAAAATACTGGTATTTCAAGTCTCAGTCCCTACAAAGGGTTCTTTAAATATCGGTTACATAATATTACATCTCGGAATAAGTCATAAGGCTACAAAACATTCTGTACATGTAAACATAATATAAACTAGTATTATCCATAATTATATAACGTGATGACTGTAATAATTTATGACCTATAATATTTCTTAACGTTTACGATATCGATCCTCAAAATGGAGCATTTAACCACCATAAATCACTGCCGAACTTCGGCCAATCGCCAAAGCTATATCCTCCAACCACCAAATAGAATAGAAACATTAACGTATGACTATATTGGGATGTGAAACATTACTTATATTGATATTAAATATGTATATAAAAGCGTTTATACATGTGAAAAACTGAACATTCTAATTGAAAGCGAAACTGCGGTCTTTAAATATGTCTATAAATAAACAGTGGTAAACGTAATACATATAAAACGGAGTTTTTTTTTTTAAATTTGGTATGTAAGTCAAAGAGAATGCTTAGAAAATGAATAAGATCATTATGGATATATTTTGGAATCAGATAATAACATTTTTATAAGGGATATTATAGATCATCAGAAACGTTTTCAGGTATTGTTTTTATATACGATTTCATTCTTCATATTAAAAAAATCTTATAATTTTATATTTTTTTTTTTTTTTTTATTTAATCAAATATAATAGGATACATTTAAGATTTTTTGATAGAATTACATTCATTTATTTTTTTATTTTTTTTATTTTTGGAAATTCGCTTTCCACGCCACTTAAAGGTAGATCTTGTGTGTGGCGTGGGATTCATCTTTTGATTTAAGTGTTGTATAATTTATATTATTATTTTTTTACATTTTTTACATAATAACATATTTTTTTTTTAGAATATAAAATAATATCATTAAAAATTTATAAAATTTTTATAATCGAAGTGATATACATTCATACTTTATTTTATTACATTTTTTCACAAAGTTACTGGCAATATTTCAATCAGCATAATACACAGATAACTAACAATCTTCTCATAAAAACATCGACTAGCAAATGAGACATCAAAAATAACGCTTGAAATAATCTATCTTTTTTAAAATAAGTATACAAATGTAGCATACACCATTTTGCCATACTAAAATCAATCAAAATCCGAATTAAATCGACGTTGAAAATATGACTTATCATTTTCGGTGGTGTCTGTAAATTCATTCAGCAGACAAACTCGAAGAAACAAGTTGCTCACTCTCTCTCTGGGGGCTGAGAGGAACACGGAGGAAAAAGAAAAATAAACATGTGTATATTTTTTTCTGGCAAGTCGTACGTAACAATGAGACAGCGAGTTTAAAATAACCGACCTCCACACTCTGAATATTAACACCGGGCGAGCGTCGGTTTTCTATGAAATATTTACCAACAAAGCCTGTGGAGGGGCCGAGCGTCGCCGGAAGGGATCGCGTGCGCTGGCGTCGGGAGGTATTTTTAACATCGGAGTAGTTGGGTTAGTGCTACACACTCGTGCTATACAATATGCATGTCTCGACTCCGCCCACTATGAAAACTACAGGCCATGATATTCGAATGACTGCGACAAATTAACGGAGAAACGAAATTGATGATGAATAATTACTGAGATACTCGTACGTGCTGTATTTTTACGATTCGCTTTTTTATGTTATTAAATATGTATAAATAAAATAGTATTTAAAGTGAGTACGGACTTAAATTGAAAAACATTTAATACTAGTATTACACGGATCATTATGTAATGATGTAAATGATTAAGTGTAGGACGTAAATACAAATCTATTATAATGTAGTCTAGTAGTGTTATTTATATTTTTAGCATTAACTTTAAGATCTATTTTCAATTGTACATAGATGAATACTTCCTACGTTGTTTTGACATACTCGTAGATAGCACTGAGTACTGTTTAATCACCTACTTGATGGCGAAACCGCGGTATTCCAGCAAGTGTATAGACAGTGCTCCACGGTAAAACAAGGCAGAAAATATAATATATTAATTTATTTGAAAGTACATATAGTCTAGTGGTCATTTTCGTTCAAGTTTACAGTCGATTCTCGCGCATTACTTGATTCTCACGTGCAATAATATTAAAATTACAATGTAACTTAATACAATATATGCAAAATAAAGTTATATTGATTTTTAATTTATCATTTCAACTAATCATTACCCCGCGTTACACGACATTAATAATATTAAATATCAAGCAAAAATAAATTAACTCCTTCATTGAATATAATGGTATTATTATTAAGAGCTTGATGAATAAATTAAACTTTTTAATGAAAAAATATTTTTATAGAAACCAGTTTCAATTTCACAATTTTTATTTTCAGGGTGTATTTTATGTATTGTCTAATTTTTAAAAACGCCGGTGCAGAATAATAAATAAAAAAAAACTTCAAAGAAATACCTTCTTTCAATGTGACTCGAAAGTTAGACAATGTGCGCTGTCTGCGGTGAGTGTGTGTAATGTTTTTCCCATTTGGGCGGTAAGTGCGAGGTTGGTCATTGAGTACGTCAGTTTTTATATTAATTTCCAAACTCGAAAGGCAACACTGCTCACGGCATAACTGCCATCTGCCGATAAACTACTCCTAAATATTAAGCAATTTAAATAGTTTAGTTTGCATTTTAAGATAATTGAAAGCAGACAACTGCACATACTAAGAATATGAAATATATATATATCGAATGAGAGTAGGTAATATGTTAGGATTTTGTGAGGAATGAAGAATATTACAGTCGGCCAAGAGGCGATGGTGGGCATGATGGTGGCAAGGACATATACTTCAGATGCCGCAGGAGAGCATAAACTACAGTGCCTTTTCTTCCTGACTATACATAGAATGTATATAGAGGCAGACCTGACAAGCGATTTAACGGCTGATATAGCTTTGTTGCGAGTTTGTAACGGTCATACGCTCCAGTTAGTGGAGCGGACATGGTGACAATAATGATGAAAATCTTACGAATTACTTGACTAACATATTTGGTAACTAAAAAGTATGAAGATAACTACTTTAAGCGATGAAAGTATCTCTTAGTCTAACGCCTGTTTTAGGCACATCGACAAATATTATTTGGAATAGTCAAAAAACGGGAAAAACATCGAACGAAATGTATTGAAAACGAATTCAATATGCTGAGAAATACAGTTTTTACTGTTGAAAATTTAAATTTTTCGTTACAAAATTAAAATATCAAGATCAATGGTGGATAAAAACTCATTGAATTTATGATCCACCCTTGTGCCAACTAGCTGTATGCTAAATCCAGCCGCAAGTGCAGCGATCGATCCATTCTCCGAGGAGATAACCGTAAGGACAACAAAGGACCCAAGACAAAGGGGGTTTCAAACGGCTGTAAATCCACAGTTTGGCGACGTCTGCAGAGAGAATCCTGAGAATGAAAAGTGGTACGTGCTGTTCTCGGAAGAACGTCTATGGAGCTAACATAGCATTGGGAATTTTACAGATTTTCGAACGAAGATAGGTACCAATTTTAGGAACAAAGCAGCTATCGGGGTAAGCAAAACTCATTTTTTTATTACAAAAGAAAATCTTAGTTTGTGATGATGGTGATACATCGTAATATATCGAAGATGTATGCTATGCGATTGGTAAAATAAATATTAACAAGCAAATAACTCAATGATTATTTCTACATATTAGAGAAACAATCGTAAAAAAATATTTTAATGGGACGTTCAGCAGAATAATAAAATATATATATGTTATTTATATTCTTCCCGGCGTAGCCGAAACATGTCGTCCAGTAATAAAAATTGTGGAATAATTTTTAAATACTCTTTTATTTTGATAGATTGATAAATACTTCTTACGTTGCTTAAATACGGATCGCGATGAGCACCCTCTGCACCTCACTTTAGCTCCAACTTTCTCCTCAACATGCTTTCTAATTGCGGTTTGTAGATTATTTAAAGGCTTCATCCTTCAGTATGTATTCACGTGGAGAACTAACGAAGCTCTCATTGAAGGCGAAGCCGCTGTATTCTAGCAAGTGCTCAACGTGCAACTAGTTAATTTCACGAGTCAGCATGCGGAGCGAATGACCGTGAGTCTACGTTGAGTACAGACCGAACATTGGGTTTGTAATCGGATCGAATTCGAATTATAACGTCCACGCTTTTTTCTCTGATATTGATGAGAGAAATGCCATAAATATGTTATTTGTTATAGATTTCTTTGTATTAATAAATTTATTAAAAATAAAATTTGTTTGTTTCTGAAATATTATTGATACAACAAAGAAACTGTCTGCTTTTAACATAAATATCACTGGCGTCTGGCAGCTGCGCCCGAGATTCTCCCCGTATCGGTGGGCGGTTACGCCACTGCACCGGCGAGCTTGTTATGTGGGTCGGGATCTTGGAGTTTCCATCTTCAGGCAGAGCGAGCCCGGGAGGTCGGATGCATTCAAATGCACTCTGGAAATGTGTTATGACAAACACACTGGCAGTATTAGGAAAGACTGTGACGGTGATTTATAAAGCCGCATTCCGTTAAAAAGAGAATGGTGTATTTCGGCGACTGCAGAGTAGGCGGCTAAATAATACAAGAGACTAAATACACTGTGAAAATAGTTCGTAACTGAACGTTATGTTTAGTATAAATAATTTAGTTGCGTTACTAAGGATATATGTTGAATGCTTCCTACGCAACTTCTGAATTCCTAGTAACATGTTGACAAATGCATATTAATATCAAATAAAATGAAAAATATCACAAATAATATTTTTGTGAGATGGATATATACAAATGTGTACTGTAATGGTAAAATTTTGATATAATATATATATATATATATATTGCAAGCATTGAAATCTTATAGTAAAGCTTCCATCAGAAGTAACAACATTTTTAAGTACTAGTCATTAGTATGTACCAGTAACCCATAATAGATCAATATAAACTAGTATGAAATTAGTTTGACATCATAGGTGCGAAAATACTAGTACTAGTAGCAAAATTAATCATTTTTCAGTAATGTATAATACGATAAAACAATAAATGATATTAATAGGTCCATAGTGATTTTATTTATATTTTTTAAGTATTAGCAGGATACTCGATTAAAGATATTAAAAAAAATACGTTCATAGATAGTGTGAATTTTTTTTGTGTAAAACTTTCAGTAGCAGTGTCTCACACCGCATTCCAAATGAATGATGTCTATTTTTATACTAGCATTATGAACTCTTATCACTAGAGCAACAATGATAAACGTAATTAGTTTCATTGAACTAATATTTAGCCAGTACATCATATCTTATTCATACATAGTAAACAATGCTTACATTGCGGGAGATTTATCTTGGAATGGAGTTAGAAAAAAATATATAATACTTAATATTTTAAAATATTCAAGATTCTAAAATTTTTTTTATAAGGAAATGTTTCGTTTGAAAAAAAAAACCGAATACGTACACTTTTTTAATTTTCTCATTATTTGACAGTTTCACCGCTTTTAAACAAAGGAAATAATATTTGTAATTAATACATAGATATAAAAATAAATATTTCATAATCAGTGTATAGACGTATTTATATTTTTAGCGCTCACTTTGAAATCTATTTCATTATTTAATAGATAAATATTTCGTACCTTATTTTAACATGTATCACACTGAGAACTGTTTAACACTTTATTTACTGACGGGACTAATAAGTCCCATACCACAAAATCCAATAGTAATCGTGCATTTTGCTGCAGTTGTGCCCTGACGGGACTTATAAGTCGGATTTATAAATCTATGAAATAAATGCTTATTTAAGAAAAGAAATATGTTTTTCCTTAATTTTTCTCTATTTCCTATCAACATTTATTCGTATAAAAAGAATCAGTAAAGTAAATACATTATTTCATAAATCAGTAAATAAAGGTTTAAGTACGCTTATACATGCAGAACTGATGAACTGCAGTCTTCCAGCAAGCAATTAAACAGCGTTCAGTATGATCCACGTTAAAACAAGGTAAGAAATACGAGTATGTATCTATTTAACAGTACATATGTATATTACAATAAATATGACACAATATGAAATCCTAGGAATCGCCGTAATATTCGTATAATAATATTATTCCGGTAAGAGAGTGGTGAATGGCAAAGACCTTAATTATAACTGTCGTAATAACTTACGCTGAAAGCTCTCGGCGACGTCCGATATGAAATTAGTTTTATCAGCGGGGGTAAATGGTCCTCGAAGACTTTCAGTAATTCGGTGATTTAAAACGAAGTGTCAACAAAAGTTGTGGATTGCATTAGAGCGAGGGCCTGTGGGCGGCGGACCACTGGATGCTGGGCGAAAGGTCGCCGCTGTCATCGCAAGTTCTGGCTGCTGGAGGTTTGAGGAGATTAGGGCTCGGGTGTCGGGTAAACTTTTACGTCGGAATTATTCAAGTCTGGCGAGCGCCGGAGACGTCGGAACTTCATTGGCAGAATGTTAAAAATACGCACAAAAATTAATACGGCGACGCTGAACGATAATCTTGGAATGCGACGACGAGTATTTCGAAATGAGAATTCACTCATATTTATTCTTGAATGGTAAACTTTATTAATATAGCCGACGGAAGTCGTAAGGTGTCTGTTTATTATATCGAACCGGGTCGCAGGTTCGATCCCCCGAAAAAAAATATTTTTTGATCGAGCTTTTGAAATATTTTCGATCGGTGTGGAATTTGATTCAGTCTATCCATCAAAATTTGGTGGTAGATGTAATAAGGCTTCTCGTGAACACCACCTAAAAGTTCCAGGCGTGAAATATGGAAAAGAAAGCTTAGTACGATCGATCGACAAAGTAAAACCGGAATAATAATTGGTTTGCCGAGAGGGTATATAAAGAGCAAGAGCGATAGTTGCGTTAGGAGCAGTCAGCACTGTGTACTGTGTACTGAGAGTATGGAGAGAGGCATCCTCGGGGAATATTTTGAGTAATTGACGATTCAAAGCCCCGTGTCGTAATTACTGGGCGACCATGGGTTTCATAAAGGGCACCGGATAAATGGTTTATCGCATAAACGAGCCGGATTAAGACTTATGGGATTAAGGAAACCGCACCTGGATAGTCCGTGAGGTTTAATTTGTCAATAAACCGGAGCAGTGCGGTCAACTTTTCAATGCATTGTCCTCAGAGTTTAATTATAATAATTTAAATGAAAATTTAATTTATAAACCACGAAATAAAGTGAAGCATAACCTTTTTAATTTGCGTTTATTTGTACTACTTAGTTAATATTTGTTTGAGTTTGTTAATATCTCAGAAACCACAAAAGCTATCGAATTATAAGTGACCTCGGTGGTATTGGTTTTTTTATTTGGTGCCGCCAAGTGGTGCTCGTGTTTTGTAAGGTTTAAAATTGCCACTGTGTAAATTGATAAATGTTAACATTTTCTGTGAAACAACAAAATGTAGAAAAAGTGGATGGAATGAAAAGATATACTTTTTTAACTGATTACTACTGGTACACGTACAAGTACGTCCATCGTATGTATAGTGTATTATAAAGACGGCAGATTGACAAATATTAACAATGTGTAAAGATTTTTTAGAAAAAAATACACGTTTTAATATGCCATTATCAAGTGTCCTCGACGCAGCCGAAAAATGTACGCAATAACATGCTGTTTTAAGAAAAAAAAAACCTATTTTATTTATAATTATGAATATCTATTTATTTACCTTGTTTTTACATGGATCAGGTAACATAAGTTCTATATTAGGAGACTGCAGTTTCGACTAACTCGTAGCCTTTCTCAATCCATCACTTGTTAAGAGATAACTTGAACATTAAAAAACATTGAAAAAAATATTTTATTTACACATTGCATTTATGGGATTCTATCAAGATTTATCGATTGATAAAATCGAGCAAAATAACAAATATTTAATCAACAGATTCCATTTATTTCTTAAACTTATCTCAATTTCGAACGGATGTATAATACCCATATAAGAAATACTTTAATTAAAAATTACTAAACAAAACACGTTTGTGTTTCATTGCGGTCTTATCGTATTGTTGAATATATATATATATTTAAGAAGCGTTGTAATCGGATATTACAAGTAGTAAGCAATCCTACCTAGATGCTAGGTTGTGGTTCTCTGTCCGATTGCTCGGTATGGAAGCAAATGATCACCGGTTTCTTGGCTCGTTTAGCAGCGCCGTGCGGCCGGTAATCGGAACTGCCCTGACCTGAACCGCTGCAAAGCGATTTGCTGCAAATTGGAGATCAGCTACTAATACTTACTTACCCGAGAACTCCGCTAAGATAACATTTATTAATTATTTTTTTCTTGAATATTTCAAGAACAGAAGAAATAAATAATTTTAAATTACAATGAGAGATACTCGTTTCTAATTAAAATTTCCCAGGTATATTTTAAATAATGAAAATCTAAAATCTGAGGCGTATATATTTTTCGAGATATTATAAAAGGACGAGATTCCTGGAAGCGGCATTAAAGAAAATCTATCTCAAATGAGAAATATAATATATACTTTACGATCCGAGGACTTTTAAGGATTTGTAAAGAAATGTGTAATTCCAAGAATTGATATAAAAATTTAAGGTGCGTCATAAAAAAACGTATTTTGTAAAACTGAGAGCTGAATCAAAAGAATGAAAAATGTTTTACAGGCAAGAAAATGTCTGCATTTTTTTCGGCTTTAGCTCGTCATATTTTAATTTAGTTTCTTAATAAATTAATATCCTTATATACACGTTTTTAATAAATGCACATATATAATACATTAATTTAATAAATGCTTGTTATAATAAGTTTACATTTATTTTCTGATTTAATATATATAAAAGGTAATATATTTTATTTATTTTTTGGGTCACTATGATGTCAGTTTGTTAACGGTTGCCTTTGAGTTAGCACGTCGTGGTTGGTATCATTTTAAAGGTCCATTAGTACTATTTAGATTATGATGTTTTTTTTTAATTGCCGCTGTAGAAAAATGCCAAAGCCTGAAATTGAAGAAACACATTTGCGCCATGTCATGCTGTTTTTGTTTGATAAGGGACTGAAATCCAAAGAAGCCAGTCTTCCTTTGTTTAATAGTTTCATCGCAAATCGAAGGGCACTTATAGATAAGTTGTATTACACGGAAAATACATATAGAGCATGTACCTAATGTAGTATATATTGTGTTTATTATTTGCATGTGTTCCTATGTATATAATATGCCTGATCAAGATCCACTAGCGAGGTATATTATAATAAGGCACTTCGTCTATTTGGGTTCATTGTTCTCCTACAGATAATGCTAGAGACGTTGCTGGTGACACGCAAGAGCGAGACTGGGGTTTAATGAAGACGATGCTTCAATTGATGTCAACTTCCATCAACAATCTCAGCTGCGAGGAAGGTTAATGTTAGAGTCACGTCAAGCGGCCTCATACATCAACATGGTTCTCAGAAATCTGATTCGTATGCTCTGTTATTACTATTACACAATATACAAATTCAATTCAATAAAGTTTGTTTACAAAAGATTTTTCGTGCAAAAATATTACTAAAGTCACTTAAGTATTTAAATACAAAGTAAAGGTGAAAGTGTTTTCTTGAAAGAGAAATAAATTATTCATACAAAACGTTTTTTTCATCGATAAAGCATTTTAAAAGCTTCATCCGCATTTAGTAGATGCTGTACGGCTACCTTAATTATTATTTTTAGAAATATTTTCAAGCAACTATTATTATAAAATACGCTTCGAAAATGCTGAAGAAATATAGTCGAGTGGATGGTGAAGATGGAATTCCGGCAAAAATAAAAAAAAAATTGAATGAAAAACCTTCCGTTTTGATTAAATAAAAATCTCATTTTCGTGCACGCCGCGTGACGCCATAACGATACACACTTTGAGAATCTTTTCCGAGAAATGCACGACATCGTGTGCTCAATATGTTTGGGAATTTAAGGAAATAAAACGTCCCGATCCGTGTGCATCATTCCATCCTACATCACCTGCAATGTGCGCAGCGAAAAGCTGTGGTGTAGCAACCCTCAACTGGGAGAGAAGAAAATGCGGCTAAAAAACTACTGATTTTTAATTCATTTTTCATGTCTTTCACTTTCGGTGACATGTTACCATCATCAGGACCTACAAAAAAAAAATACTAAAAAAACAGTTATTAAAGCTACAGAGATATGTGGAGGGGACAAGAAAAATGTCCTCTGTAAGTGGACCGGCTGAATTGAGCGAATTTATAAAAAATATATATACATATTAATACTAGCTGTCCCGGCAGACTTCGTACTGCCTCAATCGATAAATAAAAGACCAAAACTTTTGTATAAAATTATCTTAAAACAAACAAATCGAATCCGTATTTAATAAAAAAGCATTTTTTGAATGAAGCATGAAGTTTTATTATTATTTTCGACATATCATGTTGCTTACAGAGTTTTCCTGAAATACTGGCTATTTATAAGGTTTAAATTTGATATTGACAGACACACTCTGTTATGATACAGTCTGTTAATCAATTTAAAGCTTTCCATAAACTATATTTTTTGTTTTGTTTTGTGGTGCGTAAATAAACAAAGAAGACGGTTTCCAACGCGCGAACACGCGACGTATAATTGTCCATGCACAAAACAGGGAAACTCCAAGTTGATTCCGCAAACTTCTAACGACTGTCCTTGCGATTTATTTATGGTCATCGCAAAGGCCAGACGTACTGGAAATCGTAAGCGTTTAAAATCGAATCGTAAATCCGTTGGAATCATCGGTATCCGCGGGATCAAGACATCCCTCCTTTGTATTTTCCTTTTATGATTGTTGCCTCAATGACGTTATTCATCAGCTTTTTCACAGCCAGTCTTGTTCCATTGCACAGTCGAGGTTGATTAATGCGCAGAATGATGACAACTGATCCTACTTTTAACTGAAAATTGTGAGGTGGTAATCCAGACAATTCCAGTGAATTTAAAAACTCCGTGGGATAGTTGACTACGTCATGCTGGTTCATAACGGTGTCGACTGATTTGAAGGAAACCAATGTCCTGGAAGAAAATTCTAAATGGTCGTATTGAGATCCTCGACATCTTTATTTTTCGCCGCCAATATTACTCGTTCGTTGAACGACGCAAATGATATATTTGTCCTTGTATCTGTAATGGCAAACAATCATTTGTTAAAGAATACGGTGTGACTTCTGATCGTGTGATGGTGTAGTGTGTGGTGTATGTGTAGTTGTTATGTGTTGCAATTTTTTTTTTTGTGTTTTTGACTGGTGTGTTGGTTGTGTGTGTTGTATATTTTACCTTGCAAGTCGGCATGAAGCCGCCTTCTCGAATGATATTAGCTCCAAAGGAAGTCATGCGAAAGCAGTTATTGTATTCAAGGATGCGTTGAAGAAAATGGTTGGAATCGGGATCAGTTCCATCGAACAATGGTTTCAGTGGCTGTGGTGGTGTAAGTAATGGATCCAGTTTGACTTTTCCACTTGCGCAGCACAATCCAGCCGTTTCTCTTTTGAACTTTAACGCATTGCAATATCGGCATACAGTCGTCATTGGTCCAATATCTAAATTGTCATCATCACTGTAGTTTGCAGTGGGATCATAATGGAATGCCAAGCGATTGTATGATACCAATGATCTTCGTGTGCTCACGCGT
Organism: Glossosoma conforme; assembly: GCA_022606575.1. Lineage (NCBI taxonomy): Eukaryota > Metazoa > Arthropoda > Insecta > Trichoptera > Glossosomatidae > Glossosoma > Glossosoma conforme. Next base: position 603,904 of record JAGTXR010000189.1, on the reverse strand, counting down.
TGTCTCAATCTGGCATTTTCTCTTATTATATTTTGTCTTTCTTCGCTTAAGTTCTGTGAATAAACTTCTTGCTGGCTTGCATGTCTAGTGCGGCGGCCGATGTTCGCACGTCGTCCTCTCGGCATCTTGGACTACGGACAGACTGGTGAATTTAACCTCAAATGCACGATCCACATAATTTACACAGTTCAACTTACCACCTTAAGGACAAATGCCTGCTTTGCATAATACGCGTGGTTGATTTGATGGTTTCCAATTGAACTGTTAGGAAACGAATAACTTTAACCTCAATTTCACAAAATTATGTGGATCGTGCATTTGAGGTTAAATTCACCTTAACCTCAATTTCACAATTTCACAATTTCACAGTGAACACAATACCGTTTTTTTTAGCGTTTGAAAGAACGTGCGCATAATAAATGTCATATGAAATTCACTAAGCAGAGTACAAAGCGTAGCTGTCAAACAATGTATTACGCACCGGCGGCATCTTAGAAGTCACACACCACACTACTACTTGCGCCGTTATAGTACATGCTATGTATCAGAGATGGCGCTGTGTGTGAAAAATGATTTTCCCTGTTTTCCTGCTTTTCTCTTAAATTTTTTCATAATTTTCTTTGCTATAAATCTTACGGAGCCCGATACCTTTCCAACGAATGCAAAACCGTGGAAATCGGATCGTGCGTTCTGGAGTTATAGCATCAGGAAGGAAAACCCGACTTATTTTTATATAATAGATATCGGGATATGCGTTAAAAGTAATTGATTATTAAGAATTTTACTACTAGTTTAACGAATATGATTAATTTTACACTTCATTTTACAAAGTTGTGACAACGAGATAATGTAATTTTTAAAAAATACTCTCGATTCAAAGGGTTCCGTTTAGGCTTAGTACCGAGTATATAAGCGCCCCTGGCTTTAGTAGGAGAGGCTTAGTCTAGGGTAGAATACCGGGTTTTGTCACGTGCGATGCGAGGACGTGCACCGGCCAACAATCAGGTCGGCTCTTCTGGCAACATAACCTGGCCGATGGGTTCTCCGCAGGCGCAGATTACCAGACCGCGAGAATGCCTGTCATCGCCAACACACATGTGCCGAATGGAAAGCGTATTTTGACAAAGTATTTTCCTGACAATTTTATACTAGTTGTGAAAGTACATATCTGTGAACCAATTTTATATAACATCAGAGAAAAGAAAACATCATTTTTCAAGTTTCAAAACATACGATGTTGCGTCAATCGTAAAATAAAAAATGCAAAAAACGTTGCATTGATTGTAATGCAATACATATACCCGTAAGGCAATGTAGACAGAAATCTGAATTCTGAGATTAGTATACATCCACAATAGCAGAAGATCTTTTATTATGAAATTGAGCTCATCCTATGAATCATTTTGTGAATTAATAATATTTATCGCATGAAATAATTTAAGTACACAAATGTATGAAAGTAATTTGAAATCATTCTCATGGCTTTAACCCTTTCATTACGGCTCGGTTTGAATACAAATTATACTGTCAATTATAAAACTGGTATTTGAAGCATAAATGTACTTATCTGGTCTATTATCATATGTCACATTGGTTCTTGTATCCTTTAGCTGTCAGATGATGAAAAACAATTCTAAGAAAGTAGCAAAACGATATATCACGTCAACCGATGTCAACGGTCGGGGAATCTTATGACGGCATATGCTGACAACCGATGCGAAAGGGTGTGGTGTTATAGATAATTGCGACGAAAAAGACTAAGTAAACTAACCTTACGACTTTATTCCATGGATTGGACATTAGACGTACAACCGTTTTGATTGAATACTTTTGCAAACGGGCTCTAAAAAAATCATTTTTCAAACTATTTTAAATCAAATATTATAGTAATATAACACACAACATGAATGTTAGAATAATATGAGTTTTTGAGAAGCTGAAAAAAATTGTCTCGTATTATCTAATGAACCCATGTGATGATGTGACGTCACAGCAGGATTTATTAATCAAGAAAATATGTGGTAATCAAACCTAATATATTAGGTTTATTTACAAACCGAAAATGTTATTAAAAATAGGTAAATAAACTTTTATACCACCAATCATTATAATACCCTAAGAGCGACAATAAAAATACCATACCGTCGTTTAAAAATAAGTCTTTGATTATACGTTTAATCTTTTTGCATCGGTTGTCCCCGACCGTTGACATCGGTTGACGTGATATATCGTTTTGCTACTTTCTTAGAATTGTTTTTTATGCATCATCTGATAGCTAAAGGATACAAGAACCAATGTGATATATGAAAATAGACCAGATAAGTACATTTATGCTTCAAATACTAGTTTTATAATTGACAGTATATTTTGTATTCAAACCGAGCCGTAATGAAAGGGTTAATAATAAATGTGAAAATATTAGGTTTATATTTTTTTCCATGAGTATATTTTGTGTTAATATATTTTGTTATGATGCGACATCTGATAAATCTTCAATAGAAATAAATAACAATATATACTGCTAGTGTAAAAATTCATTATCAAAAAGGCCCTGCGGTCTAAAGGTTAAAAGAACTTTGAATTCGGGAAGCTATGTCTACTTGGAGTAAATACTATTAACTGTATTTCTTTACCTTTTCATTTCCGGCGAACACATTTTATTATAACAGTTAAAATCACGTCATTTGATGGAAGGAGATGTTCGAGACTCGTCTCTCAATGGTGAAGATCTCCATTCTTGGAAATATGACCTGAGCACGTGTAGCGGCCACAAGAGTCCAAACGAGTCCAACGGTGGTGTTCATCCATGCAGAGCTGCTGGGTCGCAGTGAAAACCTGATAATTGTCCAATAAAATATCGAGCTAAAACGTCATTGGGAGAGGACGTTCATCATCATCATCATTACTATATCCGCTCCCCTAACTGGAGCATATGGCATTCACGAACTGCCGCCAGAAAGTTGTCACCCGCCATAGTCTTCGCATCATCCAATGTCACCTCTGCTTCCTGCAGCTCCACCGAGTACATTATATCTATAGTTCCCGACGACCTTACAGGACGGCACGAGCCCGAGGGCTTAAAGAAGAGACAGCTGCTCTTCTGCGGTAACCTTAATACATGTCCCAACCAGGTCATAATTCGCTTCTTGACCGACTGTATTATGGAAGGCTGACTTGTCCGCTCTCTCACCTCGTCATTCCTCACAAAATTCAAACCACCGTACCCCCAGTATTCTACGCAGGCATCTGCCCTCGAACCCCATTATACGGCTGCATAGGCTCAAATTTTATGTTTAGGAAATGTATATGTTAACTCTCATTTTAGAGGGTGGTTATGTTCCACGTAATGTCTTCAAAAATTAAAATTTAAAAAATTCAAAAAATTTCCATATCGCGACAATAATCGCTGCCAAACAGTTATGTCAACTGGCATTATGCTTCATCTCTGCACGCTCTTGATTACAACGAATACATACTACGCATAATTTTCGAAGGCCTTCATGGCGAGAGCTCAATGGTTTCACGAAACGGCAGTTGTAGTACCTAGGAAGAATATTTCAGCGTTTGATTATCAGTATTTTAACACTATCCAGTCCGATTACACAATATGTGTGTAATCACCGAGCCGAAGGTTAAAGGCGGGTCACACAACATGTGTGCGGTGCGATCGTTCCGCCAACGCTTAGTGGCCGAGTATACACAGCTTGTGTTGATTTTTACAAAGTTAGTGGCCGATCACATAACACGTGTTGTTTTTACTTTCGACCATAATTCAAAGATCTCAAACCTTTTCAGTGAGGGTCATATTTGATTTTATTTGAACACATGACGATAAAAATCTTTTAAAAAACAGTCGGCCTCTAGCGTAAGTTTAATCGCGTAACGCGCGGACTGGATAGTGTTT
>JAGTXR010000188.1:600000-842373 GCA_022606575.1 Glossosoma conforme | reverse complement strand
GAATTATTGACTGAGAACAACGCAAATCGTTTGTTGAGTTGAAAACTTCAGATTTACAAAACACTAATATATATTTCAGGCCATCACTTATCCTAGAGGCCATCAAGAACTATGTATGGAGGTGACAGAGCTTTTGGTATCAGCTGATTTAACTATGTGAAAGATTTACATTTTTTCTTTTTTCCCGTTTTAATCTTTATAATTCAGCTATATTTAACAACTGTAATGTTCAAAATAAATTGAACGTATTCGATTCACGTCGAAAGTATAAATGACAACTGACATATTTACTAACTAATAAAATAAATTACAAAATATGTTCACAGTGTAAAAATTGATTAACGAAATCGTCAAAGAGGCGCTGCTGTCAAAATGTTAATTGGGAGCAAGAAGAGCATAGATGATACACTAAACAACCAACAAGAGCATACTTACATTCGCCAACAAGGTGATTTCATTTTACGAGACACGCTTTAGTACAGATTTAATACTGCAACAGTACAGATATCAGGTACGAATATCTTCACCCGAGTTAATGTGTTAATATCTAAAACATTAATTAAGTGCTCGTAGTGTTGAGGACGATGGCAGCAACGCGGCGTGGCGCCAGTGCTAGGATACAGAGGAAACGGATGCACGCAACAAAAAGAGACTCCTAGACAAGAAGAGAGAAAAGAGATTTCATCTCCGTCAGCCTGAAACATTGCATTTCTTATGCGAAAATTTAAGAAGAAGAAAATTCAGTTGAAATTACTTTAGTGCAAGCGTTATTAGACTTATTAATTTGTAAATGAAGTCTGCTAGCTTTTGGCTGATCCTATAGAATCTCAAATCACATTTTTCAACTCATTTTTTTCAATGATTTAATCATATAATAATCAAGAAGGAAGCAAAATCCTTAAATGGTATTTTTTTTTATTTCCGTTCCATTTCGGAACAGACTTTTACTTCAAATTGCGACCGTAGAGTTTTGTCAGCCAGAATTTTCCATACCTTGTTAAAAAAAACATCTCTGCCCCTGCAGAAGTCGTTGAGACGGCACAATACAATTAATGACAACCGGTAAGGCATACGGCTGTTAATTTTTGCATATAGACATCCACCAATGCAGCCGCTTAATGGGGTTTGAGAGCAGATTCCTGCGTAGAATACTGAGAGTGCAATGGCTTGACTTTGTGAGGAATTTCGAGGTAAGACAGCGGATAAAGCCGCCTTCCATACTATAATCTATCAAGAAACCAAGGTGGACCTGGTTAAAATACGTATTGAAAATGCCGCAGGAAAGCATAAACTACAGCTTCCGTCGGTAGAATGTACATGGTGGAGTTGCGGAAGACGGAGCTGACTTGAAGATTATGGAGGTTAGCAGACCTTTGTGACGGTGGCTCGTGAATACCATGTGCTCCGGTTGAGAGAGCGGATATTGTATGATGGTGATAATGGTAAGGAATTGGCAGTGAGCAATTCCAGTTTTGATCGGCGTGCAATGTTGCTCAGCTTCGGTGATTAAACTAGAACTGCGCTAACATGTGCTATTTTATTTGGCTGCTAGACAGCGAATATACTTAAATATATGCGTAGTTTTGATACCGTATCGCATTGAGTTTTAGCAAACAGCGTTTTGCTTATCGGCAGCTACTTGCTTGTCGACTCCTCGGCCTTTTCCGCCGGGAATGTTGGCGGCCTGGCGCCGCGCATTTTATAATTGGTAATTGTCAATTTGTCGGTTGGCGAGCCTGCGCCGCTGCGGCCTCTCGCAACTTACTTCACGGCGCAGGCTGGCAACCTAATGAACACGTTTAATACCAAATGGCCGCTCACAACATTCAAATCCATATTAAATTCATATCGGCGCGATAAATGTTTATGTTCGGCGGAATATAGGCACATATTCTAGGTTCAAACCTGATGACGGTATATTTGAGTTGCTAACTGAAAATGGATAAAATATCAGAATGATTGCATGAATGCCTTATTTTTCATCGAGACTTTAAAATCTAAGACCATTATAAATTGAAGATAGCTTCTGGTTTATATGTACTATATTACTATTCTTTTTCATCGTTTTCCGTAATAAGTAGTGATATTGGTATCATGGAGTGATACTTTTAACTTGGTCCGTCCATTTGCAAGAAAATATGTTTCTATATCGTCTTCTATATAAGTTATATTGCAAGTTAATAAAAGCCTCTCTGTATTATTACCTTTTTTCACGCTATATGACCGAAAAACTAAAAAATATGTACGTCATAAACGTATCGTAATATTGAATGTTTAGCACAAATGATAAACGCCATAAATTTGCATTGCTTATTAAAGCTTAATGTAAAACTTTTTCTATAAGCAGTAATTAGAATCCTAGAAGTTCTGTCAACATAACTTCACGATTAATTGTACCATTAAAAAAAAAATAAACACCGATCTAAGAAAGCTTTTTTTACAGATTTTTTAAGTGCAAAAAAGAACTTCAATTTTTTTAAGCATGATGTTTTATGTAAGCATAATCATTACCTCTTTGCCTGCTCAATCTTAACATGAACAATGAAATATATTGATAAAAAGTTACATTCTTAACATATTCGCATTGCTACCCGATATATGCCGTGTAAGATTCCCCTACCGTTGACATCGGTTGCCGTGACGTATCATTTTGTTACTTTCGTAGAATAGTTTTTTATGCATCATCTGATAGCTTAAGTATACAAGAACCAATGTGATATATGAAAATAGACCAGATAAGTACATTTATGCTAACAAATACTACTTTTATAATTGACAGTATAATTTGTATTTCTCCGAACCGTAATGAAAGGGGAAAATCTTAATCGAAAGATCTATGAGTCATATATTTAAGTCATGTGATACGAAAATGAATTATTTATTTATAAATAATACATTGAAATAAATTCGAAGTGAATGTTAATATTTTACATAATAAAACTGAACGGTTCTGTTAGTGACTAGTGAACTTAGTACAAAGTAAGTTATTTGTATGAAGATAGACTATTTTGTATCTTTATAACCCATGACATTGAACAGCTAACAATTCACGATTACTGATTTACGATTTGTCTTACAAATTTGAATACACATAGATGACATAAGTGAATTTGTTATTAATATTCATAATTCTGACACCTTTGATTTGTGGTTCTCATAAAAAGTAGATTAGCATTTCATTGATCATCGCACAGTGACATCATAGAGTCTAGAATAATTCCCAGGATGTTAATATGTTTTCTAAATAAAAATAATTTATTGTTGTGATGTAAGTGATCGCCACTCAGTAGCGTAACTGATCTAAGACTGTTTTTACACCGTATTTAAATATTTACTAATACGTAATAAACGAATAACAATGAAATTTTCCACATACTATAACCCGGGAACCTAAATATTATTAGGCTTAAGTTCTTTAAAAAAAATAATCTCGCTATCTTTAAACATTATTTTGAAAAAATGAGACTTTTATTACCTAACGTCCTATAAATGTAATTAAATATGAAATTGGTCACTAAACACTTCATCTCAAAGTAAAAATGTATTTTTTCCAAAAAAAAAAATTCACATCCATAATGTAGCCAAATTTATTTTATTTTATGTTATATTTATCAAAATAATAATGTTAGATTTTTATTAATTATAAATTTAATAAAATCAAAATGATGCCGAAACTTATAAAAAATAATTAAATCACTATTAACACCCACATTCTCAATGTCTCTCCCGTGTCACCTATCGTAAAACATTATTCTACTACCACTGACGGCATTCGTTTCTTTATTCTTTTGCATGTTAAAAATATACAAACGTGAAATATTCCAAAAAAAAAACATGATATTAAAATATAACAATAAATTTGCTAAACATGGGATTTGAACAAAACCTCGTACATAAATAAAATAAAGTTTATACATCCCACCGTAGTGTTAACAAGATGTGTTAAAAAAGTTAATTGTTAAAAAACAAAGCCTCCAATAAACACCGTGATTTACTGTCGGCTCGTCTGTAATTTTGTGATTCGTGGTTTGATTCATTGAGGTAACTTTATTCACCTGCATGTCTGGTTCCCTGAAAAAAAATGTTATAGCCAATCGTTGTTATGTAAGGTGATATTAGAGGCTCTGATGTAATAAATGATAAATAATAACAGTGACCTCAATGGAATTACTAGAAACAATAAAATCAAGATAAGCTACATTTTTTTATTTATACATTGTATAGAGTTTGTAATACAATATAAATAATTAGTGGAAGTTCTTAGGTTTTCACGGCCAGATTTGATATTGTCGCTTTTGGGTTTAGCCGTGTGTGGCGAATTTCTTCTCTCCGATATTTCGAACGCCATTGCAGGGGTCTTCTTCAGGGTTGATGACTTTGTTGAGTCATCAACGTTCGAAATATCGGAGAGAAGAAATTCGCCACACACGGCTAAGCCCAAAAGCCAAAATATCAATTCGTGGAAGGGTTTAGAAATCCACAATACTATACTACATTTAGAGTACCAACGAATAGAATAGAATACTTGTAAGCTCCCTTTTTTAAATCAGCAATTAGCTTGTATTACATATTTTTATTGATCTGTGCGGTTAAAATCATTATTTATTACATATTAATGTAATAAAATAAAAACTCGTAGTTAAAAAAAAATATATATTATTTACATAAGCATCTTTAGTAGAAGTTACTTGTATTCATATTTTATCTACATTATACTCTTTTACCAAAAACCTATTTTATATCTTAAATTATAAGATTTATCACCTTATTTTAAACATGAATAACATTCATTAATTGTTTATCCTGGTTTCGTATACACTTCATCTGTTCATCACTTGAAAATAATCTTTTAAGCAATCTTTATTTTCCTTATATCTTGAAATTAAATATCAGTATCTTTATCTCATTTCAAAATGATCTCAAAGTGAATGCTAAAAATATATATAAATAAACTCATCCTTGTATTCATCTAAGCTTTAAGTAAAATGTATACGTTACGAAAAACTGTTTTAATAGTGTTATGTTTAATAGCTTAATTAATACTGTTATCATATTGTTACTATGTAAGTATTCCACAAGAATGAGTCGCATATCTTACGTCTAATTGTAGTATATCATCCAACTCTGGTTGAAGCCGTTGCTCCGAATACCGCCGAGTTATTGAAAGCAACAGGTCTTTCAATTGCTGGTTGTCGAGGCTGGCACCCCAGTTCTTCAGTCTCCGTAATAACAGGCAGACAGCAACAGTCACTCGGTCCAGCGGGAGATGGAGATGTTCGCCTTACCATAGAAAAGATACAATCTATTCTTCTGAGTTCAGGCCGCTGGCGGGTGGACGCCCGGCTAATTTTAGACATTCTTCCATCAGCCATTGTTATTGCCATCAATAAACCTGGCCCGTTCTGCAAAAGCTCTGCGAAGATTGATTGCCGAAGACCAATAAAGTTGAGTGGAACGAACGTCCTTGTTAATAAAATATATCAAAGGAAATGTTTTTATCTTCAGTATGATCAACGTTATATTATATTTTTTGTTTATATGAAAAAAAATGTTCATTTTCAAAATAACTCCGTATTTTTTAGACAAAGAATTAGAATCTATTTGATACTCGTTCAACAGTTCAGTCTACATATGACTCTAATACTTTTCCCCTCCTATTCACTTGTCTATGTAATATTAATTAACTGTTCTGTATTTAAGTTTAGTTTTAAGTAGCTTCTGAAGATGGTACTTTGTCACCGCAACCGGTAGAGTAATTATCAATTAAAACTCAGTGATTTCATACCTTTTTTACATGTTTTATTGTTGGAATATTCTTGGTTTTTTAATGACATAAAAGTAATGTTACACTTTGGTAATATTATAATAACTTGGAACTGAGGTAGCAATTTAATTCAATTTGGTCCAGCCTTTATATTAATTTGTGATTCTTTAATAGTGTTATTTATAATACTTTTATGTAAAATGCTAATGGCGTTATACGTGAATAAATAAATATTTCAACATAGATGTTGACAAGACAAAACTAAAAAATTAATTTCCATTTTTTTACCACATCAAATTAAATAAGAAATTGAAGGAAAAAATGTCACCAGACAACCACCGGAAAACTTAGTTATCTGTCTGACTCTCGTTTGGTCTTCATGGTGATATCGCCATGGAAAATTTAAGTAATATTAGCTATTTTCTTTCGCGACAATATCTTCTTAGTTGGATCATCATTAATTCAGAAAATAATTGGTAACAGAATTTTATATTTTAAAAGTAGCACTGAAATGCAATTTGACTGGAAAAGCACAGCAAATTATTTAATATTTTTTTACTAATATTCTGCATTTTTGTTCCATAAACAAAGATATGGCTCATTACAATGTGAGTTACAGTAAACTTTATTGCAAATACATTATTTATGAATTCGTCTATGAAACACGATATTATTTTTCATTTTCTCTTCAAAACTTGTATTAATTCAATACATCATTGAGAGATTTATTATTTAGGTAGCGTTTTCTAGAACGCAGAGTTACACAATCCTCGGTCCGCGGACTCGTGACACAAATTTAATTGCGAATTTATAATTTAATCTTACATTTTACAATTTTAATTTGCTTAATTAAGGAATTTGGCCAATAGTTAAATTTGACCGCAAAAAATTAAAATATCTTTGATTAAATTATTTTTCATCAATATTTCCCTCCGTTTTAGAACAAGTGCTAAATAAAGCCTGTTCTAAAACTAAGTTTCATTAAATACAGCAAAAACATTTTAGTGTTCTTTTATACCCGCCTTAATTAAAGTAATTCGTCAGTAAATTGCAAAATATTAAAGTTTTGTAATACACAAATAGCACAAATCACACCGGAGGACAGTTAAGTCTCCTTGATGATGCACTTAGTCAGATTATGATCAGTTAGCATCTGATATGTCCAGTGGGAGTCCCCTGTAAGCAATTGTGGCCACAAAGTATGCATGCCCGATAGGGCCGAGGCGATTTCCTTGAACTGCATCGAAAAGGACTCCTCTTTCTAACAAAAGGAACTGACAGTCCCAGTGAATGTGCTCTGAAGTCTTGAAAGGGGGGCCACAAGGTCAACTAGACTTTGAAGCTGTTGGGTAAACCAGTGATCGGGGCTTCTCTATTTAGCAGTCTGAAGTAAATGTCTGGAAAGAACAGAAAGGTAGTTCTACCTTCGGTGGAAGATGACCAACGTTTTTGCCATGCGGTCGTATATATAATAACCTATCCATATATAAAAAGTAATTCATTACCATCATCATTTCCATGTCCGCTACTCTATAAGCATTTGGTTGTCACGAACTGCCGCCATTAAGCTTTGATAAGAGGATCAGGTAACTTACAAATAAATTCATTTTATTATACTTTAAATACCAAAATATTAAATCAAGTCTAATGTCACCTGTAAATTCCTGAAAATCACAAACCTTACTCCTTCTAATAAACACTTAATTTACAGGACTAATCCATCTGAGTGTGTATTAATTTTGTTAAACAATTTTTGTTACAAGCCTTAGTTATAACTTTATTAAAACAAGTGTCAAATATTTACCAACCATTGCTTTTTCTTTAAGGTCTCAGTCTTGATAACATTTGGAAATTTTACATATAATGTATCTTCGACAAAGTTTTGGGGTGCAGAGATGACTTGCAAGGGAGCAAGGACTATGCAGGTGATACCTGAATGGTGATGATTTCCGGAGAACATATGTGTCAACTTGGGAGATGGTATGGAAGAATGATTATCAATACACGGCCCAACATCTTCTTTCTTATACGGCACGGCAGATCTAAAATGTTGCAAACCCCTGCTGTAGGGCATTCGTGGAACAGCCGCGCATAAACAGCCACTATCTAGATTCGAATAAATATTTCATCCATAGTATGATAAGACATAATTCACGTATTGTGATCGGAGACTTGCCCAAGCAAGAGGCAGGGCTTAGTTAGGTTAGGGCACTAATAGGAGATGTGCATGGGCGGGAAGCCAAGATAGGTTGGCCTAGGTGAGGTTAGTAATCGGAGCGCTGCTTGGGTGGGAGGTTATGAATAATGAATTTACCTTCACATACTCTTCTTATTGTTTTAATTTTCATAAATAGAAACAAAGACTATGATTATAACTCATGTATGAGTATAGTTGAATACTGATCCAGCAACTAAGAGCCCTCGAGCCTAATGGTAATAAGACAGGTTTAGAACTTAGTTTGCGATATATACGATAAGTGATATTTTTTTATTATACATTATTTTAAACAGATATCATCACGATGAAGACATCGTTTCATTTGATTTTCCAAGATGGTAAAAATTTGTCACCTTAATTCCTTAACCGCGAAAACGTCTATCATCCTTATGATTTAAACGAAATTTTGAGTTTCATGTTTCAGCTAACTGTTGGAACGTTGAAAACTATTCAGCCATTTGCAAATTAATCATAACCTAATTTATGCAAGTAAAATGAATTATGTCTCAACGCTTATAATAAAAGATTTTTATTTGCGGTTCCTAGTTTTGAGCATTCGTTTCATTTGTTACTAAAATCTTTATATTTAAAAAAAATAATGAAAAATTACACCTAAAGTAATTTTTCAATCGAGAATCTAGCTTTTTTCTTCTACATGTTTTTTATACATTTTTTTGGATAATGAATTATGTTTTGTGATCACTCTTTTCACAAATAATATTAAATTTGCGTCTCTCTATCATCGCATTATTATATTCATAATTATAGACACAATATATGTATTGTTAATGTATTTATTGGTAATGTTTACATATTATTTACATTTACAATGTATTAAATTAATATTCAACATCACAGGTAATAAAGTTATACATTATTAGCATATCTGATCCAATTTAAATGTAAATAAGAACAGTTAGTCTGTAAACATTTATATTGGTAACCAATATTATCACCTATTTATCGATTTTAAAACTGCATAAGACTGCATTTACCGCTATAAGCTGTATGCGGTCACGAAACAACTGGGTAATCCTAACAAGCTTGTAAGGATGGTTAAGTTCAATATGAACCAATGGCAACGTAGAACCCACTGTAAAATTGGAGTGTAGTGCGAATGAGAGTGATGAATTGTTTTATTTTCATGTTTCAACAGTAAAGTTATGGGGAAAACTTAGGCATCGGATATGGAAGGAAAAAAAACGAATATCTCTAATTTCGTGCACTATCAGTAAGTTGGATATCATTAGATCCAATTGATTCGATGAAAACCTAGGTACATCGTGTCATAGATGAATTCTGTGATAGTTTGAATTGCTATATAATGCTGTTCTCACCATCTGCCAGAAATTGCGAAGAAAAAAGGTAAGTTATTGAAAGTATATTTAATAAATTTTGTATTCTTTTTCTCTTCTTCGTAGTATCAATAGTAACACAAGGAATGTTGTAGGACAATCGACAATGAGACTCATGCGGGAGGGGAGACATCAGAAGAATATCTGGAGTGGCTTGGATGTGGAAGGCGGAGGATCGAAGAGGATGGAGACGGGAAATTCGGGACGCCTACGTTCAACAGTAGACGGGTACAGGCTGATGATGATGATGATGATGTATCTATATTTATGTACCAATTTTTAAACTTAATACTAAGCATTGCTTTGATGGAACCGTTGGCGATCTACTAATAATGATAAGTTAAAATGATTATTTTATTAAATAAAGTTTATTAATTGCCCGTTTAACATTATACTTAGACTTTTATATATTTGATATTCATAGAGTAATATTTTTTCGGATTCTATCTTTTAGCGACACTCCGAGCATGGATCTCTCCATAGCACGCTGGGTGACTTTTACTTTATGGGTAAGACTTGCTGTCAGATTCCACGTCTCTGCGCCATAAGTTAATACAGGGAGGATGCATTGGTTAAACGCCTTAGTTTTAAGGCATTGCGGAATTTTCGCTTTAAAAATGTACTTTAGTTTTCCAAATGCTGCCCATCCCAGTTGTATGCGCCTGTCGATTTCTTTTGAGAAGTTATTTCGCCCTAGTTGTATTACTTGTCCCAGATAGGTATAGTCGTTTATAACCTCTATTTCTGTTCCTCCAATGGAAATAGGATCGAAGGTCTGTGAAATATGACTATTAATCATGGCTTTTGTTTTATCCATGTCCATTTTCAGACCAATTTTGTTCGACGCTTCATTGAGGTCGTAGAGCATGTCTTGGAGCTTATCAGGTGATTCGGCTATTAGCACTATGTCATCTGCGAATCGGAGGTGAGAAATGTACTCTCCGTTAATATTTATTCCACATTTTGTCCAGGATAGCAAAAGATAGAATCCGAAACGAGGAAATACGCAGAAGAACTCAAGTAGTGGATGCTACCCAACGAATAGGCACACTCAAGTGGCAATGGGCAGGACATATCTGTCGAAGAGACGACGGTCGATGGGGAAGAAAAGTATTGGAATGGCGCCCAAGAACTGGCAAACGAAGCATTGGCCGACCCCCTACAAGATAGACCGACGATATAAGAAGAATAGCGGGAGTGACCTGGATGCGGAAGGCGGAGGATCGAAGAGGATGGAGACTCATGCGGGAGGCCTACGTTCAACAGTGGACGAACACAGGCTGATGATGATGAGATGATGAGAGTAATATTTGTGTACACAGAAAATTTTATAATCAACGTCAAAAAACGCTAAAAATCACACGAATAAATGTTTACTTCCATTCATAACAATTCATATTAAAATATAATAACTGTTATAATGTTACCAAAGTTTAACATTTTACCATCAAATAATACAACTCAATGAAAAGGTCAAAGTCTATTAAATCCTTATTAAATTAATTCCTTATGTAATATCTTATACAAATCCAATTAGTATTATTTTCATTACTCCTCGTTTGTAGCTTGTGTTAAAGCGAGGTTAAGAACTGTTTAGTTGGCATTGTTGAGCTTGGTTGAGTGCTCTAATCTGGCATTACATTTAACACGAAGAAGTGTGTTGGTTCGGTCACGACTTGTCAATCTTGTTGTTGAGACAGTTAACACGGCGGCCTGCAGTTGGTGAGGATCCCTCCATCCACCAGCGAGACCATTGTTGTACGAGAAACCAATTGCTTTAATTTTGCATATCATTTCGCAGTGCAGATCAGGAACACCATAATTTTTCACTCTTAAAATATTTTTTATATATATTGATATCAGCTTGATTTAGTTATTTTAAGCTGATCCCGTAAAGCCTCGAAAAACCATCTTTTGTCTCTTATTTTTGTTCACTTGCGTGACACTCACATCTAATAATGTTGTAAAGTTGTAATTATAGAATATTCCGCAGGCGTTTGCATACGCCATTTTATTTGTTATGATAGTTGCTCAATTTCATGTTGGTGCGACTGTCATCTTTAATTCGCTTTTTACCGTGACTGTCTTGGCAGCGCAGTTGGCAGCTCGCTCGTGACCGTTACGGTGAACGCCTATTGGCTTTAGCCAAACTGGGTGGACGAAAAACGAAGTATCTAATAAAATACATGTGAGTTGTTAACCAAAAACAAGTTCATACTATTGTCAATTTTCTCCTGCATCCTGCCGCTCAGTAATTCGATAAGCAACTAAGAGAGGAGGATATCAGTTAGTTATAAACATGCTGCTAGTAATTGGATAAATGTTGACTTTTTAATGAGCCTTTCTCATTCAAATTTTAGCATTAAAAATATACATAAATATGAAGTTAAAAATATTTATCAATGAGATGTCACTGGTTTAGTAAAAACAATTATAAAGTGTTGTGCTTGTATACAATATAACTGTGGATTTTAATTTAAAAAAATGTAAGCACATACAGAAGAATACCGACAGATGGTGATAGTAATTCTTAAGTCTCATTTGTGGAATTCTATGATGCTTACCATGATGTATGTTGGCTAAGCGCTGCATGTGGAGTATTGATCCGCCAGCGTCGTAGACTACAGCCCGATATTAACGCATCATCCTTATTATTGCAGGAATTAACTAGTAATGAGTGATCTTCACGGGACGACTTTCGTCTACCACCAATTTTGATTAATAAGCAATGACTGGAATTTTACGGGTGAGGGGTCAAATTCACACCAACCGGGGGCATTTTAGAGCTCATAAATCGATTACAAATCTCCGTGGGGAATTGAACACACGATCTTTGTCTAGCATAGCAAACGCTTTAACCATTGATCTATACCCGCAGGCAAATCACTTACATCATAATAATTATCATAATCAAAATTCATCAGGAGATAAACGTAAAAGTAAAAACACTTTTTACAAAATACTTATAATAGTAAAATTCATAAAAAAAGGTCAAAATTATTGTAAAAGTGCTATAATTTTTTTCTTAGAGCAAATGCTGAGCAGTATGTACAGTTTTAATCTATCTTACATAGAAATACTAGTACTGTCAAGTAATATTTTCTTACATGGATTTTTTAAATTTTATTAGAATATTTTTTTCAATACTCTAATCTTCTTTTATAGATCACTGACTCTATTTCTAAATATGTGTAAAAAAATTGGAATTTCGATTGTGTATATAAATAAATAAATAAATAAAGGCGCATCTACTCAGGCAGAGAATAGTCGTGTGGACTACGCGGTGTAGAATAGAGCAAAGGTTGCAAGGCTCGTGGTTCGAATTCCGCATCTTCCGATATTTTTTCTGAATGACTTGATGCGTATAAATTTTGATGTATGTGTGTATTTAATTACTAAATATATTTTCTTGTTTTTTCCAAGTTTTTAATTTTTGGTTGTAGAACGTTTTTCCTCTGCAAGTTGTCGTGGCGCCTCAGTGGATGTTGATGGATCACCTGAGCGCTGGTAGCGATCACGCTCCGATCATTACCATAGAACAACACTGTGCTAGTTGTCTTGTTGACACAATTTAATCAGAGAAGCTAACTGCAACTGTCAACTAAGTAATTTATGACAATTATCCTTGTAAACATATCAATAAATATTATTGACCATTTAACACATAATCAGTTTACATCCTCCTCTCTTTCAAAAGGTTGTTATTCAGTCGCGTGATGGCAGGATTAGGAGCAGATTGAGATAACAGACTTTTTCAAAAGCACATTGCCATATATATTTACGATAAAACTTTACAAATTTAGGGCTCGACTTAGTCACAGCATTAGGCCGAGCCACAATACAATATGCTCTCGCCGACGGACGGGACACAACTGGTGAGATGCGCTGTCGCACCAGCGCCACAGCGACGGTCTATATAACTAGTTCCAATATGGCGGACACATAAATGTATGACAAGCGAACAAAAACACGAGACGAATGATTGTATATCGAGGTTTTCGGTACCAGTTAGCAAGGGCTACATCATGCTGATGTCACAGTCTTCACAATTATATTACGAGTATATTTAGTTATGCGCCACTATTGTAATCAAGCGTAGCTAACACGCAAATAATGCATCACTGGTAATTGTCTCCCAGAAATATCGTTTTCAAAAATGATCTTACCCATTACAATTAAATGAGGGTCTGGTTTATCATCCGAAGTAGTACAAAATCAAAATTACACTTTTAGGAGACAAAGCTGCGACGAAATACGAAACATGGCGGCTGACAGAGCTTTATGGCGGCAGTTTGTGACGGTCATATACTCCAATTACGATAGGACAAAGGAAACCATGATGATAATTACTACAGATAGACTTTGGAAGCCTTGGAAAACCATGCAAAGTGTACTTTGCGGAGCCCTGGATGCAGAAATGACTCAGAACGAGGACTATGGTCCTCTGCAGCTGGCAATAACTTAACTAATGTATAAAATATATAATTCTTAGCCCCACGCAGTTACCAAACTGCATATAGATAATCCTAAAAAAAATTGTGGATAACTATGAAAGTGCGTGGGGTGCAATAGTAAAGAGTGTAGAGAGTAACTACAAGTGAAAAACTTAGAAAAATTGTTTTTATGCGCGCCATATTTTTTTATTGAAGCCTTTCAAGTGGTTTTATAGGGAGTTGTAGTATTTAAATACATATTTTTTTCTCATTTTTTATCGTATTGACACAATCTGATGATTTTGAAAATATATTAAATGCAAGATGCAGGAATGATGGAGAAACGTCGAGATCGGAATGAAGGATTACACAATGCGTCTGAGGTAAGCGGACATGCACCCTAGCTCGCGGTTCATATAATTAAGTCCACGCATAGCGCATTAAGCGCATCTCAAGGAGAGCATAAAGGATAATGCTGGGCGCCGCTCGCAGTGGGGAACTGGTTCTTGAAGGCTGCTGCAGGACTTGGAGACGCGAGTCTGGTCCTGCAGATCCACATGCAACGTCTAGTCACTATAAAAGTTATATAACCCATAACATAACAACAAGTCTCTCGTCTTTGATATGTACGTGTATACTAACAAGCGAAATATAACTACCTATCCTGCATTAAAAGGTTTTGGCTGAAATTATTTCATATTAAGTCTTTCGATTCGTTATGTATTTCTCTGTGAATGACGGATATATACATATCTAAAAATACGTTTATAACCTTTTGCGTGAACACCAATATTGAATAAGTTGAAAAAAATTGCAGTTAATATTCGGTTATTCAATGGATTTGTTGACAGTTTATATTTGAAGGTATGAGCATTCGGAAAAAATGTATCAGTATTGAAATCTTCAAACTCAGATGAAATTATAATTTTATATGGATATTTTTTTATTAGTTATTAGAATATTATTTTATTATTTCAATATTCTAATCTACTTTTCTAGATCATTGACTATATGACAATATTATAAGCAATTAAATATACATATACTATACCTAAAAATTGCTCATAATATTGTAATATAGTCAATGATCTATAAAAGTAGATTAGAATATTGAAATAATAAAATAATATTCTATTAAATAATAAAAAATATCCATATGATAATGTCACCTTGAGACAATATCAAGAAGGTAAAATTATTCATCAGTAACACAGGTAAATAACTAATTGCAATGTGCGCGACGTACTTACAAGAAGTAATTCTCATCCATTCGATCTATAGTTTCGGTTCGAGACCCGAGTGGTACTTACTAAAATAAAAAGACTCTTGGAAATAATAATATTAAGCTTGTGAATAAATGCATTCTGATTGAATAATAAAAAATAAAATATACATATACATTATTAATTAAATATACATATACTATAGTATATGTATATTTATTATATTTAATTATTAATAATATTATAATATAGTAAAATGATCTATAAAAGTAGATTAGAATATTGAAAAAATAAAATAATATTCTAATAAAAATTTAAAAAAATCCATACATATACATACTTTGAATATATACTATAGCGACATCTATCATACGATGATAACTTATATAGAAGATCAGAGACGAGTCGGCTCAGGTGGAAGAAATTGGCCGGTGGCCGAGCGGTATAATTACCTGGGCAAAATGGTTGGTTCCAGAGATCCGCGGTTCGCATCCCGCTCCCGCCGACATTTTTTCTGAATGAATTGACTCGTTTAAGGATTTTTATGTATAGTATATGTTTATTTAATTGCTTATAATTTTATGTTGTATTCTTCTTTAATGTATATTTATTACAAGTTTTGCCAGATACATGATTTATTTTAATACCAAAACTCGAAAAAAATACATTTGCTTGTTTGTAAATACCGACTGTTAGAAATTTATATTTAGGGCTTTCCAGTTAATTACCTAGCAGTAAGCATGTATGTGTGATTTTTATTATTGTACACAAAAAAATACTTACCAAACAATATCATATTGTAAACTTTACCATCCTAATTCAATTGATATCTAATTTAAAGCTTATGTTTTAATGTAAAAACATTAGGTTATCCAGGCATTAATGTCGATTTTATATTAAAACTTCAAATTGATTTTTACACTATATTTATATACAAAGTAATTTCTAGTGTTATCTACGACTTTTTGCCATAGATTGACAAAATGTAAAATTTCTCTCATAAAAGCATTATCGACAATTAGCTGATTTCATACTCATAACCAAATTGTTTTAATGCGAAAGCAAATTCGATTTGTTATATGGCCGCTTTGCGTTCATAAATCATTAATTCCTCTCGAAATCCCATCAAGATTCTTATTCTGACATGCATCGTGCAATCTCACAATGCATATTTGCAAGTCAATCCTCGATAACAGGTTCGATTATTAATGTTACCCTTTGAAGGATTCGCCAGCGTTACATATATTGTCCCGTCATCCGCATTTAGCTCATCATCCTCGACCGGTTACAGCATGGTCCGGTCACGTAATCTACCACTTAGCTGCCAATATTCACACCAACAAGGCTCCACGGCCATAGCATCGCTAATACGTGGTCCATTGTGAGGGCAATTTGTCCAAGTTTATTATGCAAGGAGCAGAGAGATCAGTGACCTCTATCCCCGAAAACTGTCAGTTACTCCTTATCTCTAAAAAGATTCACATTTCGGAGCGTCATTTCTGAGATGCATTCCAATGAATACTTTTATACTGTTATGTTTTTTTTACTTTTTAAATGCATTCTCCAATATAAGAGTGTGTTCACACAATTTTTATTTATTCATAATTTTACTTCTTCATTTTTGAAATAAACTGCTAAGCAATCCGATAAGCCGTCTTATTTTAGCTATTTAAATAAATAATTCTAGAACATTTTCATACTTCTACTTATTGATAGCACAACATTTTAATATACCAGAGTATTTTCACTAACCATAAATATTAAATAACTAATTACTTAGTTTAGCATATTTTTGCCAGTCTCGAGTACATGCATATAAACATCCTCGTCTCTCTTAAAAGGGGTGTTATTCCGTCGCATGAGGGCAGGATGAGGAGCAGGTCAGCAAACAAAGACTTTCTTTTAGAAGCACATTGATTATCTATACGTTAAAACTTTACGAGCTTCCGGTCAAGCGGAAACATACCACTGGCCGTAACGCAACCTTGTCTCGCTAAAGGGTGGGGACCAACTACCGATCTCCGCGCTCGGTCTCAGCTTTCGACCGAGCCACGAGCGGTGGTGTTTACAACTAACACACCCGTTAGCGGACCCGTCCAAAATGACAACATGGCACACATAAATGCACGACAAGTGACCAGGAATAAGAGACGAAAGATTGTATATCGAGGTTTTCGGTACCAGTCGGCAAGGGTTACATCGTGCTGATATCAATATCATACGGAGAAGTTTAGAAAAACCTCTTAATAAACTCATCATACAAAACGTCATCATCAGCCTGTGTCCGTCCACTGTTGAACGTAGGCCACCTGCATGAGTCTCCATCCTCTTCGATTCTCAGCCTTCCGCATCCAGACTACTCCAGATATTCGTATGTCGTCAATCCATCTTGCAGAGGGTCGATCAACGCTCCGTTTGCCAGTTCTTGGTCGTCACTCTAACACAGATATGTCCTGCACATTGCCACTTGAGGTAATCTCTATTACTTGAGAGAATACTGATACAAAACATATAACTTATTTTTTGTTGATCTATTATTAGACTTCAAAGATCTCGTGTAGCCTTTCGAGTTGTCTATACCGTATAGAGTCAATCAAATGCAAAGCGTCAGACATCATTGAAATCCGATTATGAAACATAACTGACGTGTTACACATTCTACTAGTCCATTACCCTCCGCAGATATGTCTCGGACTACACGCCAGTTAGACGTGACTAATTTAAAGACACCATCGGGACTCGGATAAGACGATACGCGCAGCCGAAATAAATCAATAGCGTACCTACTTAATTGGTTTTTGCAGCGAGCGGTCCCGCCCGTGGGTTTTTTCGCCCCGAATCATTAACGGTTATAAATCTCGGTACAAATGACGCGAGAAAAATTCGGGTATTTAAATTGACCGGAGAGATGTATCAGGGGCACATGAATGGAGCTAGGAGGCGGGTCCGAGTTTGATTTCCTCGCGAAGATACAGAGTCGAATTTCAAAATTGCAATACTACATTAAATCGTATATCTAAAAAAAACTCATAAGCGCGTTCTTTTCGACCTACGTTTCAACTAGGAATTAGATTTATCAACATAGTATCCTTTTTAATAATGCAATTCTTAGTTCAAGCTTCTAATTTTTATTATTTGCTATCAAAATTAATGTAAATGACAAACAATAAATATTTATTGAGAATATGTAATTAATGTATTAACGTCGGTTCGATAAGCTTTTTTCCTTACACAGAAAGTGAGTTGGCTTCGTCTAAATCTCGTCTTTGTTCTCATCCTGCCTTATAACTTGCAACCATAGGGTTAACAGATGATTTCAGAAAACGCTTGAACGTAAGAAAACTCGTCAAAAGATGGCAAGATCGTCGATGTCGCAAAAGATTCGAAATTCAAATATTAAACATTCTATTTAAAATGTCAATAACATTATGAATCCGCAGTTTTGTATACTCGTATATGTTAAGTTATCATTCTTCAGTCTTACACTTCCATACAATCACAAATTTCAAACCGCGATCTTTGATTAACGGTTACTCAGCGTGACTCGTGTTAAAATAATGTAAAATAGAGTTGTCCATATAACATTGAAAATGAACTTACAGTACTAACTAGTACATAAATAAGTAGAAGAATGTTTTATCAATTGTGAATGAAGTCTTCAAATGATTTGAACTTTTGGATTTCCTACACTTTATGAGTCTAATGAGAGATACTTCAATGTGTCTTTTTATAAGTAAAAACCTACAATTTCAATTTCCGATACGTTTTCTCGAGAAAGTCGCTTCGTAATAATAATTACTTTCATATATTGCTGTCATACAAAATTTATGGTTTTGTCGAGCTATTTGGATTAGGACAGCAGAATACATCTCTGGTGGATTGGCCAGACCGTGATACAGTTACTGCGGGCGCCAGCCGTCTCAGAAACAATTATTATTGCCGTCCACGACTGCAGCAGCCCAAGTTCAAGGCTGCCCGGACAGACGGAAATAGAGTCCACCTCTCTAGCGGCCTGCACTCCTGATACCCAGCAGCGAAAATAAAGGTCCATTTATAACTCGTTTTGCAATAATATCCGCTCTCTGCTTGCAAACATCATATTCCTACATTTTGCGTCGTTTACCTTTAGCCATCACACATGGTGATTCTCAATTTCACCCTACACCTTCAAAAAACCTTACAAACAGCCATCAGATGAAACCTAAGCCTATAAGCTGTTTGATTATGACTTTCGTAGATATAATGTGAACAACAAAATCTCCTGGTTTTATATTATTTATTATAATATTGCGTTCGACAGTTTTTTTAGCGACTATCTTCAGTCATCTTACTTTTGAAAAGCACTTGAACTGTGTGTATTTTTTTTTTCATTTTTGTGTATATTTTAATTTGTTACCATATAAATCTGCTACTCTTGGGACTTCGAAATGCAACTGAATTTCTTATATTTTTGAAAATACAACCAATCGTCGTCTTCTAGGAAGACGTATTGTATTATTACTGGATACATTTATTTTATTTACATAATTCATATGTATTTTCAATAATATTTAGATATTATTAAATATATAAGAATTTTATACCTTGATTTATTATGAATCACATTGTTTCACTTGAAAGAAGACAGAAGCAGTTTCTCAATCTATGAAAGCTTTATCAGTTCCTTTATGCCCAAACGTACTTAAATACGTTTGTGCATCTCAACGTGAATGTTAAAAATATAACATTGATTGGATCAATCGCAAAATATTTACGTTACCTCAGGTCCTGCGATTGCCATTGATGTTTTTATTTCCAATGTCCTAATTGATTCTTGTATCTTTATCACGTTCGTTAACTCCATACAATGCTAGATATAAATACAGTAATATATATTATAATCTATCGGACATTTAAGATAACTTATACATACGTCCGCTATGTATAATGTCTGCAGATTCAAATTATAAATGGACCCTAATGTTATTTCGAGGTATTGAGTTCAAACCGCTCCCATTGGAGAGAACAGAAATGAGTCCATGTTTTGATCATACAACAAAAAATCTTTGTGTACATCATGCGAGTACATGTGGAACAGCATCTTTGTTGTTGTAATTAAATCATAAGACATAATGCAACTTATTAAGTGGGTTTAGAGACCGGTATGGGAATGTATTGAAAGCATCTCTCCTCATTATGTTATTTACTAACAGTTGTATATATATTTTTTATAATTTAGCTTAATCTACTCTAATTTCAACTATACTAATTGAAATGCATTGTACCTCTTATATTAAATTCAAGTATAATATTCAAATCATATTAACTAATGCTGTTAATAACTTGTCTTATAATTTTTGGTTTTTATTATTTGTATTATTTATTTTTACAATTAAATCCAACTTTACAACATTCATAAATAATCGCGTAGTGGATTTAACTATTTCAAAATTGTGAAAATCTTCAGTATTATTATAATATTAAACAGGAACTTGCTTGGTTAAAACCCTCCCTGTCCCGTTCTGTTTTTGGAGATCCAGATGGGGACCCGTTACTGAACACACGCAAAAAGCTACTTGTTAGAGAGTGGCTGAAGGCCTTCCCGTGATTCTAGGTGCATCAGATAGATGTCAAATAGACCTCAGTCTAAGGCTGTGAATTAAGTATACTACAGCGAGTCTCAAATTCCCTTCTTTGGTAACACTTTGCTTACCACGAAATACGTGGGAATGGATAAGGAAAGGTAAGGTTGGGATATGGATTCTGCAGAATAGCAGACATTAGTTACGAGTCATGGAGACAGGAACTACAAAAAAATTATAAAAAAATCTCAAATATATATCTCCAAGATTTCTATTATTTATTTTTTTTAGGGAATTCCGCCAAGAACTATCAATTGATTAAATCTTCCATTCATTTAATCCAAATCCTCAAGACAGCTTTTCATGTTTAAATTTTACCGAATAAAATATGTTGCCAACAACATGCTTATAGTGTTCTCCTACGATGACGATACCCTAGTTAAAAAATATGATCAATACAATTCATGTAACTTATCTCAAATGGGTTCTTGGTGTAGTAGGGTGTTGTGGTGAGAATAAAATCTATATATTACAAGAGATCAGATGATTAACCTAACGCATAAACTAACGGGTCCGCCATCTAAGGTTTTTTTTTTCAACTAGCGCTTATTTCGTGAATGGTAACACTTAGATCATGTCTGATTTGAAAAATAATTAGTTTTATCCTTCCGCTAAACGAATATGGTTGTGTATGCGCTTGAACAACGCTGGGAAATATTGCGACATTACTTTTAAAATCAGGCCATTTTTCTTCGCAAATGAGCAAGGAGTGGCCGTTACAGTCAATGGCGATCGTTATCGGGCCATTTTTGTTCACAAAAATTAAAGAGGAGGATATTGCCAACAGTTGGTTTCAACAGGACGGCGCTACGTGCCACACAGCCGAAGCTACACTCGATGTTTTGCGCGCCATTTTCAAAAAAAAAAAGTTATTTGGCGGACCCTTTATTATTCATTTACTAGATTTCTGTTTTATAAGATTTTCTTTGTTACACCTCAATATTAAATTACTTTGGACGTTCTCATAATATTAGTTATCCATTACCATCGCATCGGATGCTAAGCTACAAGATGGAAGATAACACTTAGTTAACAATGATCGCGCCTGGAAGTGGCCACTCAGGAATGACTTAAGAAGCCATTTAGTTCGTTTAAAATTCAAACATTTCTTCTGCTTTTTACAGTAAAGAGCTAGCGAAGACAACCTTTGACTAGTGCTCCACGTATAATGGCAGGTTAATGCAATCTCCCGTCTCCATGATGCCAAAGTCCCACCGGCGTAACTTATTAAGCTTTTATTATTATCAAGATGTAAACTTAAAACATATACAATAATCACTTGGTTATAATGATGTCACACGTCCGACACTCTTTGAGGTAATATAATATAACTTTTTCTCCACCCCCAAATCTTCAACTTAACTGGAGCATATTATGCCACAGTTCTTCATTTCAAGAGTACATTGTATTTACACTTCCTGTTGGTTTTTTAAGACGACAAAAAGCCTAGGGTGAGAAGAAAAGAAGCGGCAGCTAAATTTTTATAGGCATATTTAAGAAGATTAGATGCATAACCCGACACTCTCAAAGTATCTATATTAATAGTCAAGAAATAACAAACTTCCGCCAATATGAGCGAGAATCAAATTTATTGTTCATTATCTAATTTCTGATACAAGATTTGTTTAATTAAGACTCCTAAAAACTAAATAGATAAGCATGCCCCACCTTGTTTTAACATAGATCACACACTGAGCACTGTTTTACTTGATGAAAGACTGTAGTTTCGTGATCATGTGTGATCAATATGTTTAAACGTACTGTCCGAGTAAAACCATGCTCATTTTAATACTAGTTATGATATTCGTGTATATTTTATATTAAAATGGATCTTAAATTGAATGCTTGAAATGTAAATAATATCGTATTTTACTAGTTGAATTCCCCTTTCAGAAATGTACTGGGATTGTATAGTTTTTAAGATCTTGGAGGTTCCTGGATGAATATGTTTTTAACAATTTATACCCCTTTACTGATTGATGGACCTGATGCAGCTTACACGCCACTGCCATCCACCTGGGAGCTAAAAGCACAAACAATCGTCTCGCCGGAGATGCGTTTGGCAGGTTGAACACTCTTTATTTTTTCCCTTTCAACCTCTCAGCGTGTTCCCCACCTCATTCCATCCTCCCACCTCCCACCTGCCCATCTCACTGTACTCCTGGCTTCAGGCTTGCTGCACTCTGGTGGTTTCTTGCCTCCACGCTTTTTCAATTGCGCCTATTAGGTAATGCAGCCACAGTCATTAGGCTCCTGTAAAAACACTGAAGAAATATTATATTTTTTATTTTTACAAATATTATTAAGAAATCAACATCACACATCGTAACATAAAAAATACATCAATACACTTAATTAAATTTACCTAGAGGCTTCGCCTGTGGCTACAAAGCAGCCTAATAACCATAATTTTCTTTCATATTTTGACAAGTCAATATCGTGAGGTAATCTTTCTGATCGTATGGGCTATTTTTGTTTAATATACGTATTTAGCGTACATGCCCCTATACAGTATCCTCGGGGTATGTACGCATAATGAAGATGTCTAAATATGACAGCTGACAAATTTCAGAGTTGCCACTTGCACGAAAACAAAATTACACTAAATTAAAATGCACTCTTATTGAGACACCTTTATAAATACCACAATAATAATATAGACGCCAACCTTGAACAAATTTAGTTAATCAAATACTCATCAATCATTATCAGCCTGTGTTTCACCACCGTTGAACGTAGGTGCTTGAGTCTCCATCCTCTTCGATCCTCTGCCTTCCACGTCCAGGGTACTTACGCTATTTTTCTGATGTCGTCAGTCCATCTTGAAGGGGGTCGACCAATGCTTCGTTTGCCAGATGTTGGGCGCCAATCTAACACATTTTCCCCATCGACCGTTGTGTCTTCGACAGATATGTCCTGCCTATTGCAACTTGAGTGTGCCTCGTTGGGTAGCATCCACTACTTGAGTTCTTCTTCGGATATACTCGTTTTCAATTTTATCTTTTAGAGACACTCCGAGCATAAATCTCTCCATGGCACGTTGAGTGACCTTTTTTCAAATACATAGTCACATTATTAATATTTTTTAAAAAACGTCAAAATATTCATATGATACAATTCACTGCAAGAAACTCGACTTAACTCCGGGTGCATATATATAACTTTAGATAAGTAAAAATGAATCACATTGAAGAGTGTGCTGGCAATTTGAATCAGTTAAGAAGTGAAAGAATCAATATTCGATAAAGAATAAGTTAAGATCTTAAATTGAATTGTATTATTTAATATATATTTATTATTTTAATGATAAGGGTGTTTTTATTGGGTTCATTGTTTTTCATACGGGGTATGTTGGGATACAATGAGCTGAGAACTAGAAGAGATGTGTGCTTGAGTATGCATTTCTTTCGGCTAGTGCGCGGCGTGTTCAGAAATCCTGATATTTTGTTAGAAATAATTTTGTTTGTCCCTGACAATTATTTAAGGATAAGGAGGCACAGATTGTTTGTTGTTCCTAGAGGTAATACTAACCTGCCAAAGACTATGCCTCTTTTGGGAGAGTGATCAGACTGTTCAACCATATCGCCTCGAATATTGATTTATTCCACTTGAGAAAAGCTCAGTTTCGACATGAACTCCACGAATTTATTTATCAAAGTAATTTCGTGGAGTCTCCTGTTTAGCGAGCTGCGGGACTTTTTAATAATTATTGTTTATAATACTTTATTTCAGGATCGTATTTAATATATTTGTAATGTTTTTGAAAGAAATAAATTGAAATTGATTTTCCTAGGCCACAAATTATTCGAAAAAGTACATCTTTATTACTTACGATAAAATCGTAAGAAGCAATAAGCTCTCATCACAACGGTGCAAAATTATTATTCTTCTTCGTAGTATCAATCCGGTGGAATGGTTTGCAGCAACAAAATCTTCCATCTCGATCTCCACAAACAAAACTATTATACAATTTATCAAATCGTGAAATCCTCTCGATTATACGAATGTCGCTCAATAATCCGCGAGTCGCTTAACCGACATTATGCAACTCCGCGGTGCGTTGACTCTCGCCTGCTGTAACCTTGGCCGCCCTTGAGGCGAGACTCGGCGCCTTCCGAGCAGAGCCAGTTTATCAAGTAAAAAGGTTTTCTATTACTGAAACATGTGCGACTGTTACCAAAACCTGAAGACATGTTTACAGTGCGGGTTATGAAGTAAATCGAAAGTAAGGGGTTACCAACTTCTTTAACAAAATTACATTTTTTTTTCATCAAAATTCATTTGGGATGATGAAAATGATTATACATTAATATTGGATTTTTGTACGGTGACAATTTAATTTTGTCAAGATCCCAGTTGATACTTGTGGAGCTTCGAGCACTCAATTTAGTACAACGGCAATGGCGCTCCTAAATGACCAGCACACCACGATCCTTTTCTTACATCCTTTTCCTCTTTTGTCGATGGTATTGTTCTCCTAGATCTATGTAATCTTTGACACGTGTCATCTTCTTCTTATTTTATTTTTTTATTATCTGTTGTATGTATTGTATATTTATGTATACTATGTTTCTTATTATTTTGTAACAAGGAACTTCGATTCTGTGAAATAAATATATTTATATTGTAGAGTTGTACTGCTCCTTATTATCATATACTCGTATTATAAAAGTATAACCAAATGGATCAGCCCTTGGGAGCGTCGGACTAATCATCTGATCTTAAAAGAAATTGACAATTGTCACCATCTGACAAAAATTCAATTGACATCAAAATATGCCTTACCTTCTATGACAGCCTTTTAGAGGTAGAAAAAAATTGTAAAGACAAATATTTTGTTACTAGCAAACAGCAACAGATAAATATTATTTGTGGATTCTACGAAGATATCCGTTTATAAACATAGCTAAGTGCTGTACGTGAAGTGATAATATTCCAAAGACATTATATTACAACCTAGCATTCTTCTATTCACTTCATTCACCTTGTATTCAAATATGTATGAAATATTTACAGATCTAAAATGGATAAAATAATTTTTTAACCACTATCGCGACTGAATTGGTAGACAAACACTCTATCTGTAGACCATATCTGTCAATAGTTAGACACGTGATAATGTTGTCTTTAATAAATGTACCATCACATTTTTATTACTTTTCTGTCCACTCAGATATCCATCGAAGGGTAGAGTAATTTTCAATCTACATACTCAAATTTCTCCATTTATAAGACACGACCAAGCTGTTTAAGTCATGTCACATTCTTGATCGTATCTAAACGGAGATGCTTGTACATCACAGTACAAGCATCTCCAAAATATAGATAATTAGATTTTGCTCGGCCCGATCGATCTCTCCGTCGCATTATCGCATGTTCACATCATAACTTTATTACGCAAGGCACGTAAAGTGCGCGAAAAACTGTGCACTTTTATTTTGTCAAATTCCTCGTTATCGGCGTTAAGTGAGTGCGTCTCCTGACCGGGAGGGAAGACCTCGGTTCCTGGTCAGCGACGCTTCAGCTCTAATGACTGTGATTATTTAATTACGTGCGATGAATTGGCATTCCCTGTAGAGCGAGAGCCTCTTCTGAATCGGGGGCGGCCTCCATACATTATGTATGGACCTGCAACCGCCGTCCTTTACTTAACAGGGCTACCAGGATTCTTACATTCAAGAAAAAATCACTAGAAAGCCTTCCATCTTCTTTCAGTTCAACACCCTATTTAATCACAAACAAACTTCCACCGAGAACACACTTTAAATAGTTTCCAATAACCCTTCAGTACAAGAAAATTTTCAGCTATAGTATAGTATAGTGTTGTGCGCATATTTCACCCCAGTCTAAAATTGATTTGAACAGCTTTTTTCTTCCCACGTCCGTTCCACATCTGGTACTTATGATCACCTCAAATTTTTGTTGATCAGCTCTATCAGTTGCTATTATCCAAGCTTTGTTTCAAGGCATCTCTGCATCCGACACCTGGGTTCATCTTACACAGTTTACCAAGTAGTATATACAAAAAATATTTTTGAATTTGGATTTTAATCTCTTCCACCGCAGGTGAGGTACATAACTGCTAGCTCATGACGATTGTATACATCATCTACTGGTTTTATAGTTTATACTTGAATTCTACTATTATAACGCTAAAAATTAGCTGCATATATAATTTATAGGATTTGAGTCGAAAACTATACATAAGAACTGAGGTAGATAGCCTGAAAATATTTTACAATATATCCGTAAATATGAAATTAGTATATGTCAATAAACTGAAAAAAAAAACATTTATTTCAGTTCATATTGTTTGGAATTATATATAATAATATAATATGATTTTCATCCAACATAAATTCAGAAAAATCTAAGTACATCAAATATAAATTCTATTTTTTTTTTGACCACGTGTTTCAGCCAGGTCGGATGGCCATTTTCAAGTCTTGAAGACTTGAAAGACTTGACTTTCAAGACTTGAAAGGCTGAAACATCTCGTCAAAAAAAATATATATGGAATAAATTCTAAAAAATCTCTTATTTATATTTGATACTAGCGTGTACCCGGCATGCGTTGCAATGCCACTTAAAAAAATAAACCGTGAGTTTTTATGGAGCGCCTCGTCGGGAGCCTCTCGTCTTCCGATTGGATACGTTGGACTTGAGGCGTGACCGGAGCCAATTAGAAACAATCAACTTAGGTTATGTTGTTCTTACCTAAATTTGACAGTGGCGCCCGTATGTGTTTTTATTTATTGGAGTGCTTTTGGATACACAATGTTTTTTTGTTTTTCAGCCATCATTTACAGCTGCATCGCGTAAATGAATATACCCTTCTTGTATCACCCGATACCAACGTTAATAAAGGTTCGAGTGGTGAATGTAATTCTGGCAATTTCAATTTTCCACTCGTGCAACACATTCCTAGTGTTTTATTTTTAAATTTAAAGGCACTACAATACACGCATAATTTATCAATTTTTCCAATAACAATACTTGGGTGCAGACTGTATTCATAATTAGGATCGTAATGGAAAGCACTATGATTTAAATCAGCATGCAGAGTACGTCTGGTACTATCTACGCGTACTCGATCTGTTTCCAATCCTGCTTCCCGTTGCTCATCTGTTTCAGATGAACGGGTTTGAGCAGTATGTACTCTAACTGTTTTCAATCCTGCTTCCCGTTGCTCATCTGTTTCAGATGAACAGGTTTAAGCAGTGTGTACTCTAACTGTTTCCAATCTTGCTTCCCGTTGCTCATCTGTCCAGATGAACGGGTTTGAGCAGCGTGTACTCGATCTGTTTCCAATCTTGCTCTCCTTTGCTCGACTGTTTCTGAAGCTCGAGATGCCCTTTTCATTCGTGCTTGAGTTGTACTCTTGACCTATTGCTTTTCGTTTGGGTGGCATAATTGATATCACAGTAAATGTTACGTTTTGAAATTCACTTTTGAAAAATAAAAATAAATTGATTGATATAATACTAACATTAAGGTTATCAACTGACAATACTTGATGAACTAATTATAGTTTTAGAATTAATTTTAATTAAAAAATATATAATACCTAGTATTTCGTAATATCTTTTTAAATTGAAAGCAAAAAAATTATTATTGTATTATGTCTTAATACATTAAAACTAATCACATACCAATTAATTTTAAAAAATTTAAAACCTGTAAATATGTGTGTACTAATATAGGATATTGTCCATACCTATATAAGCCACGGCCTGTTTTTATTTTTTCATTATTGAAGATGGTCTTCAGGAAGGCCGAAACATGTTAGCATTAAAATAAATTGTGAATCAAAACTAAATATTTTTAATTAATTATTTTTTTAATTAAAAGTAATTATAAAATTATAATATAATACTATCCGAAGCCGACCAGCAATTTGAATTCCAAAATTAACTCTTTCTACTGTATATCACACACAATTATTACGTTATATTTATTTTAATTCGATAAACAAAAAAGTCGTCAAAAATTCAAATATTGAAATAGTTTATTCGAAAATCGAATTTTGTTTCTAAATATTCAGTACCTTATGTTAGTACATACTTATAATAACTTCAGGTGAGTAAATTGTTGTTTACGGCGTTGCCAAGGAAACACAATGTTCTAAATTGGCCGTTCTGTATTACAATAGTCTTGTATGAAAACATGTTTTACGTAAATATTCAATTAATTTTTGTAATTAAATCAAATTTTGAGTATCCTATCTTTTTCCTTTTAGTATCAGCAATAATTCGACAAAGTATTATCGCAATCGGGTTAATGGTGTCGGAATGCATCAAATACACACAGACAGACAGACAGACATTGATTTTTATATATATAGATTATGGAATTCCACCAAGAAATGTCAATCGAAAAAATCGAAATAATTAAATATATCATTTTATGCAACACGATGTTGTCCCTTTCAACGGTTATCAACCAACATCTAAACACAAAAACATGACTTCACTACTTTCATAATCATGGGCACATATATTTATATTCTAAAAATCGATTAACAAAAAGGCCAATTGAAAAATGATTATTCTTCTCACGGAATCTTTTGCTGTCCCTTGCCGCAGTACGGGCATAACAAATTTCCAATAAGAAAAATATGAGCATTATTATTAGCCGAATCGCTAGCGGCCGGTGTTTTGATTTGGCGCAGTGTTGGCGAATATTTTTATGGCCGACTTATACCGTAAAATGTAACCGACTAATAAACACTTGTGTTACACCATAAGTGCTGTAGCATTAGTTAGTTACTGCGGGCATTGAGACGACCGACATTTCTTTTTGGCAAATAGCCGCCCGATTAGACTAAGCCCGACAGTAATCTATGGCTTTTTAATGACTAAAAACATCTTCCCAGCCACCATTTACAGTAGCATAATGTAGTGAGAAGTAGAACTAGAATACTAGGGATATAATTTAGTTTAATTAGCTTATCGTAATAGAATCTTCAAGTTATTATGTTTAATGACATAATAATTTATATTTTAATTTATTATATTAGAAAATAAGAGTTTTGTTGAGATCTTGTTTTTAATTATCATATGATTATTTTCACGTTTTAAAATAACTGTTTGTAAAATTATAAATATATAAAATGCTATGACTAAGCCTTGCTCAGTACATAACTTGTTATAAATGTTTACAACTTAAATTATTAAACCGTTAGAGAGTCTAACACAATAAAGCTCTAACAGTTAGTAAACTTTTTATAAGACACATCATAACACATCATTAAAAATGTACAGGTGCAAAAATTTAAATAAAACAATATTTCACTCTTGAGACTATCAAAAAGTTCTGTCAAAAAGTCCACGTGTGTTTTTTTTGTCCTCTATACACACATAAATTGCAATTTGAAAAACCCTTTATACCCACATAAATTGTAATTAGAAAAAAAATAACTATTGATTTTTGCAAAATAACATATTACGTGCGTATATAATTTTCGAGTGCGTTGAATATTTTCTCTGATATTTAATATACAGGGAGCGGCAAAAAAAAAATGACTGTTTTAAATCAAAATAACGAAGAAAACCGTCAGCTTTTTTTGCCGCATCCTGTATATTAAACATCAGAGAAAATATTCAACGCACTCGAAAATTACATACACACAAGCGTCTGTATTATAAAGAAATCTGTATTATAAAGAAACTCATAGTATAGGGCTCAACCAAAATTTTCAGCTACGAAAGATACATTTCATACATAACCATTTTTGCATAGGAATCCATGCAAGGAATATTGAAAAAAAATAGAATTAAAAGTTTTATCTTACTTTCATTCACTTTGATAAAAATGGCACACCAAGAATTCTTGATATCTGAACTGTAAGGATTGCTGTAATATTCACTGATATGCAACTACGGTAAATTTTAGACCAAACCAAACGTCATGCCAGACATCGATGTTACAAGACATAAGACCAAATCTATTTTCCATTGCTGAGCAACAATTCTTTCTTATAGAAGAAAAAATACTTGTAATTTCATGGAGTTTACTTGGAAATCGTTCATTTAAAACATGTTATTACAAAACAAAACGAAGAGCACATATGTTGATTTAAGAAAATTAACAAATTATTCGCCATTTAAAGGTCAAGATGGATTAAAGAGGGTTTCAAAAAATTGTTGAGCATACACGTACAAGTGTCTTTGTTAAAAAATTCCGTCTTCCGAACCTCCGCCCGCCGTACAAACTGTAATTAGTCCAGATAAATATTCCGATAAGATCGGGGCTCTGAGCATTTTCGCAATCAGCTCCGGAGTATCATCGTTGATAACATTTTATTGCGTGTAAGATTTCCATAATCGAAATAATTAACCGCGGCCGATTTCGCGATTAGTTAAACGTAAATAATTCAAATTTTCGTGGGCGATTATTCAAAACGCTTAAATTTATGCGAATATTTTCACAGGCTCGCTTGGTCCAGTGAAAAGCAATTTACGATCTAAATATTCTCATATCTTAAATTTTATCATCACTTTGAGCGTTTTTATGGATATATTTTTATGTATACTCTTGAGATTATCATTTTTATGTTGTTAGACTATTCTTTTTTACTTCAAAATATATAAGAAATGTTTCCTTGCACTATCTTTCTTATTACTTAACTGTATCATAGAATCCATTTTTTATATAACTTAAGCCTTACTAACCCACTACCCGGTAAACATGGATCAAAAACAACATTGGAATAATTGCAAAAATAATCTGGATGTAGTTTTCTTACTTTTCATATTTAGATACTTATGATTATATTTATTTGCATTCTAAGAAGATACAAGGTTAGACCATACACAGGGAATACAAATTAATAGACAGAGTAAAAAAAAAATAAGTTATTCTGACGATATATTTAATGTAGTTCAACAGCCATAGACCATCAGTAGATCAGAAAAATCATCTCAAAAAATGACATTTCCACGACGACAGCAAATAGTTAGATGTAGGATCAAATTTAGCTGATTTCAATTCATAAAACTGGTATTTTTATCAAATAAAAACCTTAATTAAATAATTATCTTTGCATACGTCAAGAAAACATTTATGGTGTTTTAGATTTAATAGATTCTGTGGACGACAAATGCCGGTAACGAACCCCTGAGGGATGATCGTTTCCCGCGAATCAATTTGCCGCCAAGTCACGCGCCGCGAATGCATTTTCGGGCGCAACTAAAATTACACGTTGTTACGCATCGAAATATAATGGCACTCATTAAGTGCTGTAAATTACGATCGGACAATACACAAAGGAGTAACTAGAAAAAAACGTACAAGTATCATGCCTGATCTGTGAACTCCAAAAGAATCAAAGTATTACTCCGACAAAAAAAATGGAGGCGGAGGTAGAAACCAATTTCCGTTGTTAATAAGGTTGATAAAAGAACAGGAGGTCCTTTTATCAACTTTACACGTACGTATACACATGTCATATTTTTTTTGCTTTCTCTACTATTATTATATCAGTATTTGTATAGCGCTTATTTATGAACGAATGGTCATTTCAAAAGCGCTTCTTTGCCTCTCTGAGTAAAAAGGTGGGTCTTGAGTCTGCTTCTGAAAGATGCCTCCGTTTTAAGTTCTCTTCTGCTTTCCGGCAGCGAGTTCCAGGACGTTGGTGCCGCGTAGCTGAAAGCACAATTGCCGAAGACCGTGCTAAAACTACCTCCCGTCAGCTGCAGGGTGCTTCTATTTGCTCTGGCTGACCTGAGTGTATCTATGTCTGTCTCAAGCTATACTTCATACCAACGTCATTGAACGAAAGTGCGGCATTCACATTTTAACAAGACAACAAAACAATCGTCAGAACAACGCATTTTAACAGAGACTTGTTGGGAATGAATGGAGTTCAAGGGATGACTTTCTTCGTCTACCACTAATTCAATACAATTGTAAATTACAAGGATTTTTACGGGTGAGTGATCAGTTTTCCACAAATTATTGGTATTGATCGATAAACATGTGAACTATTCTAAAAGTTTAATTGAAAAATATTTTCATTATTTTCTTCGTTCGCAATTGAACCCAAGTAAAAACCACAGGCAAACATTTTTAAAAAGATCCGCCATTCGGTGAAAAGAGACTCGAGTCTTGTAATAAGAGGAATATTGTGTTAATAAATGATTTATTGAGGTGGATGAAAAATAATGCAATACCACACATTTTCAGAAAGTTACAGCTGAAAATTAAATCGTGTCTTTGGAATTGATTGGTATATTAATTTATCTCTCAGGTGCTTTGTTAAAAATATATACTAGAAACATTAAGTTTAAAATATAATGATATAGGTTAAGGCAATCAATAAGGTTACAATTTTAAGTTATTAGATTATTACTTAAAATGTAACATTAGTTATATTTAAGTAAAACTATAATTTTATTATAAAAATCAAACATTGATTTTCCTACGGCTTAAAATAATAAAATCACAATATTGTATTTGATGAAATGCCGCAAGCGAAAAATCATGTTAAGCGATTTGGACCTCTTATTTATTTCAGATAACATAAGGACTGGACTAAAGGACACTGAGGTCGGTAACAATACATTGAATCTAATCGGCAGAGCTATTAAATGCAAATATGACATGGGACGAGACAAAAATATAAGTCGACAGACTATATGGCGACACCACTCATTTCACTCTACCCTTTTACAGTTATCTTATCTATACCAATCAAGTTACAATGTACTCGTTCATAAATTAATTAAGACAACACGTGTGATTTAATTGAAAAAATATCTGTCATCTAATAACAAATCCTAATACTCTCGAGCATCCTCACAAATAACCTTAACGTGTGCAAATGTATGCAGGAATTTACGCAACACTCTTCACTACGAAACGTGCAATTTTAAGATTAAGTGCGCGGTACTGCAGCCGCCATGGCCGCCAGACTAGGAAGTCGCCACCGGCCCTGCGAGGAACCTGCTCCAGGTGACCCCATACCGCGCTGCTTCTTCACCTGATCGAAGACTAGGAGATGACAACCTGGGAATGATTTCTAGCTCCATCTTTACTACAAGAAGTCCTGCATCTGCGTCACATGTTCAACTCTACTTGAAGGAGCATCCATGTACAGTAGCTAAAGATCTCGTTTAAATATGGAGACGTGACGTTCACGTCGGTATGTGATAATCCAAACAAATGATACAACTAATAACATAGAGTACCAGGCAGTGGATATAATATCCTGGAATAATATTTTAGAAGCCATATCATGGGCCGTAAGAAAACAAATACTTTCTACAACATTGACCTCGCCAACACGCAATGACCAACACGTTGTTATAAGATCAATACTATCCCTTATTTTTGAGATAACTTGAATCGGACTTGCTGCTCCAATATAGTCTTGACAATAGGTAACAAAGATACCTTTTTTTCATTTTTTTTTGGATGTATAGTTCTATGTGGAATTTCATAATATAAATTGAATAAATTGATTAATAAGCAATTAAATATACATATACTATACATAAAAATCCTTAAGCGAGTCAAATCATTCAGAAAAAATATCGGCGGGAGCGGGATGCGAACCGCGGACCTTTGGAACCAACCATTTTGCCCAGGTAATTATAGCGCTCGGCCACCGGCCAATTTCTTCCAACTGAGAAGACTCGTCTCTGATCTTCTATATAAGTTATCATCGTATGATAGATGTCGCTATAGTATATATTCAAAGTATGTATATTTTTATTTTATTATTATTCAATCAGAATGCATTTATTCACAAGCTTAATATTATTATTTCCGACAGTCTATTTATTTGAATATGTACCACTCGGGTCTCGAACCGAAACTATAGATCGAATGGATGAGAATAACTTCTTGTAAGTACGTCGCGCACATTGCAATTAGTTATTTACCTGTGTTACTGATGAATAATTTTACCTTCTTGATATTGTCTCAAGGTGACATTATCATATGGATATTTTTTTATTATTATTATATTATAAAATTGATTAATATTTAGAATTGTTCCACAAATTTTATTTTTATGCGACATGTTAAGCTTCGTCAAAAGGCTAAATTCAAGTAAAAACGACTTTGACTTTAAAATAGTTTCTCCTAAGCATGTGGCATAAAACTATAATTGTGGTAAAATCGTAACTATTATATATAAATTTATTTCATTTATACTACTTTAATGTTGCCAGTTATTTTCAAATACCTTACGCACTTAAAAAAAGTGCATCTTAAGTTTCCTTTTGTAATGAAACGGAATAAAATATTGCGATGAACTATGTCTTAAAATCAAATGATTCATTCGTCAGGATGCTCTGGTTAATCATCATATTCGAATTAAAATTACTTTAATACACTCATCAAACTCATTTTAAGGCACATACCTTACAAACGAGTATACTGTTCCATGTACAAAATTAGCATGGTAACTTGCGCCCTTTATTAATCTCTGGATATACTAATGATAACTCTTGTCAAATCCGCAGAGTTCGATATAAAACAACGTTGAACTCTGCTCCTCCGGCCTCAGCTGTGACCCCCGAGCTCGCGTTCATTAGCGGACCACGGAGACTCTTGACCCCTTATGGCGCCACCATCAACTGTACACTGCATACACTCTATTTTGATACAGTAGGGAAGAAATATTTCACAATATTCCATCCATCTAACCTCCATTTATTATAATTTTGTTCCACAACTATTACTGCTTCTAAAACTTCAAGTTTATACCTTCTTCTTCCATATAGTTTTGCAAAGTTGTCAGTTGTAAGCTCTCAGTCAGTATTCAAGTATTAATTGAATTGTTGGCTTAAAATTTTATTAATATCAAGAATATTATAACATTGCATACAATTTTGTTCACAAATTCATTAATTAAATAGATTTTTATCTTAATCGTTATGATCAACATTTACTTTTAATACTGATAACTCTGCAACGACTATAATCTGACAGCAACTTGTTAATTGATATTTTTTCATTTCACATCGAATATGACAAAGTTTGAAACAAATAAATAAACTTTATTATTATTAAAACTATTCTCAAACTTGATAATTATTTCAAATTTTGTTGTACCTTTTCTTTTGATCTTCTTAAAATATAATAAAATCCACTTGATCAACTTTATTTGAGTTCGTAATAGTTGAATAAAAATTCATTCTTAATTTTCACTATTGTTTATTTAATATTGATATATTTACATTGTATATTTGTACTTTTATTTTTACTTAAATTATACACGAACAAGACATTATCTAAGATAAAACGAATCTTTATGTAGCTAGTACACATGATTATAACTAATAAAATATTCTGTAACAAAATAATTAGCCACATAAGAATCTAACAATAAAACATTTCAGAATACACCAACTGAATATGCACTCGCTTGAACAATCTTAAAATAATAAAAATACCAACATCTTACATGTTATAATATTGGAATCACAAATTGTCGTCATAAAAGTCATCTCAGCGAAGAAGGTCTGCTGAGCACATACATTTAGATCCAGATGACACTCCGGGAAGAAAGTCCGTGAACTCTGTATTTGTTAATTATCTTGTTTTTATGGAGATCATGTAATTAGCAGCTGACTGTGTGGTGGCAATTTTTTCGATTATATGTTCCAGTCGAGTATATGCAGCAGATTGAAAGAAAGAGAAGTATTCCATAAACTAAAATGATTTTTATGTAATTTGGCTTTGTAACTTTCATTGCTCCCGTATATCGGTCTCGCCTAGG
The DNA here is from genome assembly GCA_022606575.1 of Glossosoma conforme. Taxonomy (NCBI): domain Eukaryota; kingdom Metazoa; phylum Arthropoda; class Insecta; order Trichoptera; family Glossosomatidae; genus Glossosoma; species Glossosoma conforme. Next base: position 806,029 of record JAGTXR010000188.1, on the reverse strand, counting down.
GCTGACTATCCCGGCAGTAATTAGAACAGGTAAGCTGCACCACACCTGATGGTGGATAGCGCACGTCGCGGCTGAAGTAGAAGCAGGCGCCAGGGCCAGGCATTCCTGGTGGACATGTCACGCAGGTAATCTACACTGATACACAGCATTTTACAGCAACACTTATCATACTCCGGAATTTGTTATATTCCGTCATTTCTAACGATCATGATCTCTTTCATACAAAGAACGTCAGTTACTTTGAAAAAACTGATGAAATACGAAGCTTCCCCTACTAAAACATGTCAGGCATATTGAAATTATTTTTGTATTATTTACTTACATGTATACTAATTTTGTTTCATTATATTGTGGAATTCCTGATACGAACGTGTCCTGAGGTTCATTATGTTCACATCAGTATCTTCCATTTTTAATAACGTAAGGGTAGTTAACTAACATCATTGTCATGTATTAACATAATAACCAATACAGGTAAATGTCTACTACATAAATAAAGGACTATCTGCTTGCATTGCTTAGGATGGACCTGATTTGGTCCGAAACATGTACTATCACTGAAAAATAAAAGTAAATATTTTAATTATTTTAGTGTCTTCTTTAAATTTTATTATATTTAATTTTAACCACCAATAATTTAGAATCGAATATTATGACATTAATATTAACAGTATACATTTTTAATAGTATTCCTAATAATAATATTTGCAAAACCTGACAGAAACGCATTATCATTGCGCATGTTAACAAAGAAAGCAGGAAAGAAAGAAAGAATGTATTGATTTTCATTTTCCAACATTTTACTCTTATTGCTTTGTCAATGCTTAAAATACAAGTTTCTTTTTTATTTACATATTTTCAAAGCAAGTCTCTCAAATTTATTATAGTACATTATCACTTTATACTTTGGTCTACTACTTATATACACTTCTTAGATGCATAAATATGGATTATCTTTAAGGAAATATGGAATATTCCCTTGAAGAATATACATTTTTATAGCGTTCTGTTCAAATTTCCAGTTTCCATTTGACCATATCACTTGATATGTTAATGCTATACAATAATAAAGAAAGTAATCCATGCTCTTTAAAACATAACAGCAATGATGCTTGTGACAAAGTTTCTCAGAGTTCCCATAGGATTGCGTTATGCAATTCAATTATGCCCATTGGTGACGGCAAATCTCGGAAAAACAAGAACAATCGCGTCTTCTTCACCGGAGTCATTGAAACTATCCATTGTAATGTATGCCAGTTTATTCTCACGCACTCGGGCGGGTCACGCCCAGCTCATACGCATTATTTCCACCTAGATGCGCGTCTTCGCACGGCAGAGGAAGTCTCATCCTTGGTCACTTACCCCAATTATCTGATTTGGCAGGCCATTTACCGGACGAGGCTAGCGGCAGTCTAATACAACTGCCGAAACCCAAAACACAATACATCCATTTAGATCTGAGGATGTATCAACTACACACTTACAAATATACTTACATACTCGTACTAACAAAACAAGAAATTGCAGTTCCAGGATGAAGAGAAACATTGTTAAACTTCCCATTGTTTTAATGCTGTTGCCATTAATATACAGGTATTGTTAAACCAGATGAGTCATCTTTGTCAGCTTAATTAAAGCACCCGAAACACACATTGTTCAAACTACATGCAATCATAAATTACACATTACTTTAACACTTTATTCACTAACAGGACTTACAAGTCCCATACCACAAAATCCATTATTAATCATCCATTTTGCTGCAGTTGTGCCCTGACGGGACTTGTAAATCTATAAAATAAAAAAAGAGTCGGATTTATAAAACTATAAAATTAAAGTTTTTTCTTAATTTTTCTTTATATCCTATCAACACTTATTCGTATAAAAAGAATCAGTAAAGTAAATGCATTATTTCATAATTCAGTAAATAAAGTGTTAAAGTTATATTGAAGATTTGAAATTCAGTAATTTTTATTAACTTGATAATACTAGTCATATTATTATCATCTTTTTCGTAGTATCAATCCGGTGGATTGGTTTGCAGCAACAAAATCTTGCATCTCGATCTCCACTCTTCTCGATTCTCTGCAATCCTTTTAAGCTCAGCATAAAAGCTACCGTACACTTGCTGAAAATACTCCCGTCTAGCGCGCCCTCTACAGTTTCTACCCTCAACCATCCCTTCCACAATGTCGTGGAGAAGGCCATCGTGACGCATGATGTGACCGATCCATCGGGCTCGCCTCTCTGAGATGGTTCTTACTAGGTGCCTATCGTCCTTGATTGTCATCACGGAAATGATTTATCATTCATACACTATCGGTGAATCTGTGCAAGACGAAGCGTTTTTGGGAACACGAATCACATCAGTATATACGAGTATACCTGCTGATATCCTTTTGGTCTTAACTCTTTAGTTATACATCCAATGTGACTGTCATCTACGACAATCTACATAATATGATTGATGAAAATTCAAAAGGAAATTTCTTTTATAACTCGAGAAAAATCATATAATGAAATTTCATGTTTACAGAAATGTAGAATACATAGTGTAATGAAGGCAAAGTTAAGCTTTCATTGTCCATAAAACAGTGTAATATATCGTCATCGCTGTTTTTATTGACTTCTCACTTTATTGAATACATTGTTTTGATTCTAGGCAGTAGTTTTCGCACAACTAAGAGCGCCTTTGATAGTTGCAAACCCACGGGGCGGAAAAATTGTCTATTCATTCGGCGGAGCCTGGAAGAGTTGAAGCAACTTAACTGTTCGCTTATCCAGACCCCTGACAATGACCGTTCCATATCAGAGTAAGGTCATCGGCTAGATCGCGGTAACGTACCTGCAATGAAACAAGCTATAATTGACTGCTAATGCTGTTGTGATGATCATTTAAATGCGTAACGGTGATCTACAGATCCTAGAGGCCCCCACTGAGCATATTAAGCCACAGTTTATGATACAGGCAATTATTAAAAGGAGGTGCGACCTGTTGGGGTCAAAGCAGAAAGGTTAATACTGGCCTATAGAATTAGCGTGAGTTGAATTTTTTTTATTAATTTCAATTGATTCGACCATAGCAATATAATTTTGTGAAGACTCATTTCATTAAATAATGTGATTGTGAATTAATAACAAATATTTTTTTTAGATGATCACATTTTTTAATGATTTTTTATTTACGTATTTACCATATCTTCTTCTTCGTAGTATCAATCCGGTGGATTGGTTTGCAGCAACAAAATCTTGAATCTTGATCTCCACTGTTCTCGATCCTCTGCAACTCTCTTTAGCTCAGCATAAGAGCTACAACTCATGTCCTCGAACACTTGATTCAAATACTCCCGTCTAGGCCACCCTCTGCAATTTCTACCCTCAACCATCCCTTCCACAATTTCGTGGCGCATGATGTGACCAATCCATCGGGCTTGCTTCTCTGAGATAATTCTTATAAATTATTATATAATATATTGCCAATGCTGATAACTTAACAACTAGACATCATTAAACAATCTTACCTGTCCTTAAGAAGGCGTTTGTAGTCTTGGAAGACATTTTGAAAAATTTATATACGAGTACATATATATATCTAAGCTTATCTAGTCCTTTCCTTCCGGTGGCGGGTAGTGATGATTAGACGGATAAAGTTGATATTGTAAAACTCTTCACGTTTTTCATAGAAATAACACATCGGAGAAGGCAAGCAAACGAATAGTGGCAGCTAAAAGATGCTACTTTCCAAGTTGACGATCCGAGTTAACTAATCAGATCCATGCACAGGGTATACTTCAGTCACCTTATACATAACCTTGAATATTTATGTCCTTGAAAAAAAAAACAGTGTGAAAGGGGTTTAGTTGTTTTTGGTTGTCTAGATATGGAGGTACAATGCAGAGATATAATAAGTGTACAATGACACGATCGCTATGAGTGATGCATCAAAATCGTCTCGTTATCCATGGCTTGGTCATTAGCAGCAGGTAAAGTATGAGAAATCTGTGAAGAGAGTGATGAATGCTAATCCAGTGGGAAGACTCGATAGCTTTGTTGATTGAAGCACTTACTGCTGACTGTTGAATGCTTGGTGTAAACTAAATGATTATTGCTCTTGATAAAATTATAAGGCCACCTATATTGTAGGGAGCTAAGTAACCCACCAAAACTTAGAGCCCTTATCTTAAAATTGTATACTTCATATTAAAAAAGACTCCCAAAGTCGGTACTAAAAATTAAAATAACTTAAATATCTTGTTAAATTTAGTATCGTACTCGTATAATTCAGTAGTGTTATCAAATTGCGCTATTCTGTCGGGGAAAATGAGATAATCGTTAAAAGCGCTAATTACATTTGCAATGTTTTCTTTTAATTGCGATTTGTTGCTAAGCAGTCGGAATAATAATTGTTTTTTTTCGTACCCAAGAAAACGCATGTCATGGAAATTTATTAAGCATTGTGATATTTAATTCGTGTTAACTTGGGGGGGTTTTAACCTCTTCACAACAATAAAACCATTTAAATACTCGAGAGTTCAGTGACCAGTAACCCCAAAACATCGAGCCAAGCAAGTTATTTAAGTCACAGGTATTTTGAGTTTTCGACAATGACATTTAATGCGAATTTAGAATGCGAAGTATTTTTCTGGAATTATATAAACAACATGGTAAGTTAAAAATAATATTAACAACACATTCGCATCGGAAAGGTATTAATACCCGTTACGTCGACTGACGGTTAATTACGGGAAGGGTATTTTTACGTTTTACGCACTCTGATCTTTAATGTCGGGTAGGGTATTTATAACTGTTTTTTTTTTACAAGAATTTGAATTTTTCTTGCTTATGAGAGTCAACATTATCAGTTTTACGAAAGTAAACACATATTTAAGAAACAGGGTTACAAAATTGTTTAATTTTTTAGAATAAATAATGTTTGCTTATTTTGTAAAATCAAATATATATTTTTAATTTTATTGCATAATCGCTAGTACTTTATGTATATTTTTTGTGATAATACCCTTTATTAGGGTTATTATTACCATGAATATCATACTATATATCTTAAAAAATATTTATAACTCTAAAAAACGTATTCTTAAAAGTCTTAATGTGTATTTTTAAGTTGTGGACATAATTAAAAATAAGTGTAATAAGTTCTATAAGTTTTCGATGATTTTGCTGGTGGTGATGTAATTGGTGAGTATCATATTGAAAAAAATATGGAGTTATGTTCGATATTTTTAAAGTTATGGCAGTTTATGTAGAAACATTTTTTACGCGCGACATCGATTTATCGCCGGTATTAGAGTATCAGCCGAGCGCAAATGTCACGATGCGAATGTGTTAACACACAGGGAATGTCCTTACCCGTCTAGAAATAAAAATATAGATATATCACATGGATTTATAGAAAGATGGGAGAATGTTTTAAGAACTGACGGAAATGACATAACTGATTAAATAAATAATACAAATCTAAAAAAAAATGTTTAATTGTATATGCAAAAAACGGTCAAATCTTTTGCATCAACCTATTTATTATATGAAGCCATAGATGCTCAGAACAGTCGGAAACTTTTCAGTCCAAGAAAAGGATTATTTAGTAATTAAATATACACATACTATAATACACCAAATTTTTTATACGCTTCAATTCATTCAGAAAAAATATCAGCAGACGCGGGATTCGAACCACGAGCCTTGCAACCTTTGCTCTATTCTACACACCGCGCAGTCCACTCGACTTTTTCTCTGCCTGAAGAGATACGCGAAAGATGATGTATTTATATCATTGTTACCGTCGTATAACGATAGATGTCTCTATAGTATATATTCAGAGTAAGTATATTATTATTTTTTATTATTCAATCAGTCAACATTTATTCACAAGCTTCTTATATTATTATTACTTTCCGACAGACATTTATTTTAGTAAGTACCACTCGGTTCTCGAACCGAACTATATATAGATATATATCTATAGACTGAATGGATGAGAAACAACTTCTTCCTTCTCTTTTTTTTCAACAAAGTCCTTCGCGGACATTACAACCAGTCATTTACCTGTGTTACTGATGAACCATATTAGATATATCAGTTTAAGGGAATATACAGGTAATTGTGAAGGACTTTAGGTATGGTGAGATAATAAAAGATAGGATATTTACAAATTATCATAATTTTATTATTCATAATTTCATTTTACATCAGTTTGGCAAGTTTTCAAGCCTGAAAGATGATCGTTCAACCGATCGATGATAATCACAAGAAAAAAAATACATCTACAATTTTAAAGATGTGTTAAGAATATTATTAAAATTAAAATCAATATTTATTGTATTTTACACCTTTTTGTTAAAAATAATATTTCAAGTTAATAAGCGGCAGTCACGTTTAAAAACTAGAAAAAATCACAAAAAATTAATTCGAATACATATTTGAAAACGCCTACCCTCAAATTTAATTTACATGTAAAATTTAAGAAAAAAAACTTTTCAAAAATAAATTCAATGGGACATGTTTTTGACTAAGGAGATACAGTCGGCCCCTAAATTATTTATTTAATTTTTTTATTTATATATAAATCTATGCAAAAACCTTAAGAATGTTTTAAATTCTACCAATTTGACATTGTCTTATTTCTACACTTTTTGTTAGTTTTTTTATTATAAAGATAGGTTTTACGATACAAGTGTAGAAATACTATTTTTAAGTACTAATACATAAGAATCCATCTATACAATTTCTAAGTACACCGATCTGTTTTACCAATTAAAATATACATATTCAAAAGAAATGCATATTAAATTTTAAGTTTTATAGTAAATTTAATGTTTGATATTAATATAGTAATAACTATGTTTCAAGTTGTGTATGAAGTACATTTAACTAACAAATAATCGAAATGTCTAAACTGTTTGAATCATTCTTAAAAACGTAAACATAATTATAAATTTTAAAACAAGCTTTCATCGCAACATCATTAAAGATAAGACGTTTCAATTTTGGATAAATTATAAAGAATGGTACTAATCAAATATTTACTTCAAAGACGAATATACTGGTCGTTAATGGTTTCGCCGCATTTCGTTCCCAGACAATTCGTTCAACGACTCATCGGCACATTCAATGCACAGGACAACTGACGCACTGGATGTCTCGCTAACCTAACCGAACCTAAGCTATTTCGTTAACGAGACATATGGATCTCTACGATCTACAACCACTTGACAAATCCTTAGGTTAGGTTAGCGAGACATACCGTGTACCAGACGTCCAGTGCGCCCCACATCGTTACCGATGAGTCGTTGAACGAATTGTCTGGGAACAATAGGTCGTGACACCGTCGTTAACAACCCGATGCGTAATATTATGAAAAGTTAAAATAATCATACAACCAATATACTATATTTTTTTTGGATTACTACGATCTCATAATTTAATGACATCGTTTCAGTAATATATATTTTTAATTAATTACAAAAAAAAATGTTAAATTTGTAAAATTATACATTAAAATAACATATTTTACAACTGCTTTTATTTCAACCCATTTTAAATTTATATACTTACATACGAGTATATAACTAAGTAAGTTGTTATATAAAAATAAATGATTGTTTTAAAAATAATGTTATAAAATTAAAATTAAATTGAGCTAAGACATAAATCTCTACTGTAATTGCTAAGTTGAAAAATCGTAATATATTTTAGGGCATTGATGGATTACCCAAAAAAAACTATTTATAATTTCTACATAGGATCTTTACAAAATAGGAAAAACATATTACATCGTTATTAATATATATATCCAATGCTGGATGAAGGTCTATATAATGTAGAATTTCTAAGTAAATTCATTAGGATAAATAAAAAAACTAAAGTTTTTTTTTTAAAAACTATAAGTAATAACGACTTTAGAAGCAATTTATCATATTGCTTACCTTTGCTTATAATATCAGTTTATTTGTAAAACTATTTTTAGATTGTTAGTGACATTACTCCTAAGCTTACACTTGAGCCCTGCTTTCAACATAAAAATTATATACTTATTACATTGTGATTAACACGATAGCCATTTTAAAATATTGCATCAAAAATTATAACCATGCCATTCTCGACGTCATAATGTACAGGGGGCTGCAAAAAGATCTGACAGTTTTAGATCAGGTCTTGTTGCCGCTTCTGTATTCTAAAATACATTATATTTTTATTTATTTTTAAAATAATTATTGTTTATAATTGAAATAAAATGCCAGTAACGATAACACTAATTACAATACAACATGGCGAAATTTAATGATTATTCAATATATGTTTTAATGAAATTATAATTAAACTAATAAAATATATACAAGACTAATTACATGTATTCGTTAGTACTAAATACATATATATTTTTAAAATTAGTAAAATTTTCAAATACAGAAAGCGGCAAAAAAAGCTGACGTTTTTCGTCGTTGTTTTGATTTAAAACCGTCAGTTTTATTACCGCTCCTGTGTTATGTTAATTAACATGTGGACTTTAGGACGCATTCCAAAATGATAATTCACAAACGCAATTTTGGTACTTTAAAATTGCGTAATATTTTATGTAGTATTGAAAATCATTTAATTATATTTATAATTATTAAATTCAGTTACAATAATTACGAAAATAGAATTGTTTTAATTTAATGAGAAAAGTGTCGAGTAATTCACGCAATAATTTATTATGAAAGAATATTACTTTTTTTTTTAATTAAACACTTAAGAATTCTAAAAAAATTAATAAAATTCTAAGCTCAAACGTGCATAATTGTAAATATTATTTGCGATTAAAAAAATGCATAATGCATCAATTGTAAGCCGCTTATGTAAACTATATATTTTTTAAATACAGTACCTACCTAGAATAAATCAATAGACAATATGTAAAATAAGTAGAACATAGAAATTTCTTCTTACAGTGGTCTCAAAACTGTAGATGCAAATTTTGTACACATTTTTTATTTCCTTGCACTTTTTTAACTATACAGCAGCGGTCGAGGAACTTTTTTAACCATTACCCCAAAATATGTTTGCGTAAGTCGATATTACCCGAAAATATCTTTGTGCAAGTCGATATTACCCCTTCCCTCCATTTCGAAAAGAAGACAATCGGTGTATATTTAAATAAACAATATTTATTGAATTAATTTAGACGGAAAATAACAAAAAAGTTACATGAAAATAGTAAGTTTTATGAAATACCAAACTAGAAAAATTTCTATATTACCCCAGAGAACACATTTTTACCCCATTTGGGGTAATTTACCGCCGTTCCCCGACCGCTGCTATACAGGGAGCGGCAAAAAAAACTAACGGTTTTAAATTAAAAAAATCTACGAAAACCAGCAAGTTTTTTTGCCGCTATTTGCCGTATTTATCCGACGATAAAACTTAATAATCTTAAACCGTTATATTTAAGATTTGTTGTGGAATATAAAACCGTTATAAAAGTGCAAAAAAAAAAATTTTTTTAAGATAAAATATAAAAAATGTACATTTAGAGAAAAATGTGTGATTACAAATAAACGTGAAAAAAAACACTACGATTTATGGATTAGAAAATTTGTCCTAAGGCGCTAGAGAACGTGAAATTTAAAACTCGAGAGATTTTCAAATCTTGAAACAAATGTTTAAAATTGGAAAATTACTGAACAAAATGTTTCGGTAAATGTCTTGTTTAACCCTTTATTTACTGACGGGAATTATAAGTCCCATGCCACAAAATTCAATATTGATCGTGAATTTTGCTGCAGTTGTGCCCTGACGGGACTTATAAGTCGGATTTATAAAACTATGAAATAAATGCTTATTTTAGAAGAAAAAAAAAATCTTAATTTTTCTCTATATCCTATCAACACGTATTCGTATAAAAAGAATCAGTAAAGTAAATACATTATTTCATAATTCAGTAAATAAAGGGTTAAGGTTCATTATAATGGCTTTGTTAGTATAATTGATAATCACTTTATGAAATACAGAAAGGTAAATGTTCGCTAGGGTTCAAAAACATTTTTAAAAAAGGAGTACTGCAGTGTAAGTATCAAAAATACCAACACCATTTTCCCAAAACACCACAAATATGAAAAGTAGAGGGAGAAATGCTTTATGTATACGTATATATTCTGTAGTACCAAAATTCATATTATTATGGACTACGAAGAAATTTTTTAAAATTTGATATCTCAGTTAAAACCACATACATCATAATTACAAGTAGATACCGAATATATATCTGCTGCTTCATACAAAACTAAGGTTTTTTTTTTATACTAAATATGTATAAAAAAATCTTAGTAACATAAGTAGATATTATCAAAATAATAGCATATTTTTTATGGCAAGTTGAACATCAACAAAACCTATTTATTTATTTATTGAAAAAAAAATCGCAATAAAAAAATATATCTCAGGTGCAAAATTATTTTATATGTATAATCATAATTATTAATTATAATCAAATGGTCTTTTGAAAATTAACTATACGCTTAATTATCATAAGAAAATGTGGATAAGAATGGTGTAATTACATTATTAATAATATGTTTTAGTATCATTAAAATTTTCATGACTATTCGCAAATACAAGTTAAGAAAAATATAATCGATTCCTATTGAAATCTGGTTTATATTTTTATACTATAAATTGATTATATTTTTTTATAGTGTTACTAATGGGAGGTTTAGTACGAGTGATAACTTATGCAGCAAACGATAAGACTTATTATTTACCTCTTTTTTTGCCGCTGGATTTGAACATGAGACTTCTTGCTTTATAAGCAAGAACATTGCTCATCATGCCATGCTCCTGAGAGACTGTTAACCCTTCACCACGGATGACGCCTACAGCTGTCATGAGCTTTACACGAAATTTTTAACAACATATTACAACTATGTATATTATAATATTGTAAAATTCAAAATTAGCTGAATATCTCAGACTTATCATTTACTGCTTTATCTGACATGTTCACGCCGCTAGATTTGAACATGAGACATATTGCTTTATAAGCAAGAACATTGCTCATTATGCCATGCTCCAAAGACCCTTCACGCCTACAGCCGTCATGAGCTTTAAACGTTTTTTTAACAAGATTTTACAGCTATTATTATAAAATTCAAAATTAGCTGAATATATAACGGAATATATTAGATTTGAGTTGAAAATTAAAGGTTATAAGACAACTGGAATACTGGTTTTTACTACAAAATATTTACAATCTATACTTCTATATTTTATCTGAAACTCAATTAACAAACTCACCCAAAAGAAGTTGCGGTCAAAATATAAACAATGTACATAATAAACCTGATGCTGGTAGTAATCTATTGCTAAATAATCATAACGAAGAGGCACAACAGTAATTTTTAATTTTAAAAAATCCTTCGAAATTAACTCAATTACAAAATAGATTTTATAGACTCAAAGTGTGACTAGATTACCCTACGAAAAAAAATACTATCGTGTTTATTTTTAAATACGCAACAAGACAAGGTAAAATAAAGTCGCGAACAAAAATTTTTTTTGACCACTTTTTAAAAATAATTCCATGCAATCTGATCCATGTGCGCTTACTTGTAATTGTACTGTGAAAAACCGATCAAGTGCATCAAATTCTTTAGAAAATAACTACAAATCGTATTTTAACTGTTTGTTTAACCCTTATCTTTAAATTGAATATTGTTTAAAGTAAAACTTATCATGCAGCTATTTAACACATTTAACTCTGATGCTTAATAAGTGCGAGATGTTTGATCAATTTACCAGTTTTTTGTGTAAAACTTCCTTGAACGCGGTAGGGCAAATTGTCTGGATGTGACGAAAGTGCGACTCTTCTACGCTCTCCATTACATACGTCATGGACTTAAAACCAGGCGGAAAACGTTGAAACATCACAAAGAAACAACATAACCTTCCAACGACTTCAAATACAATAAATGCATCGATAGCAGGCGTTAGATGTATGTAGATTTTTTAATGTAAGTGATTCGTGAATAGCATATACTTGTACAAAGTGAAAATACACGTGTTTGTCATTTTTAATGCGTGAATTGCTCTTCCAGTATCACGCAAAAGTATAAAATCAAGTGGTCAGGTTGTGTGTAGCCTCAGACGACGACATATAAAATTTGGGACAACAGTTGTAGATTGTTCATTAGCTGTAATTATTGAGCGGTTGTTTTAGGAGAGTTACGAGTATACATCATAGCTGCCTTGTTTTCCATTGAGCCTCGATATTGTCTTGTAGGACCGTCGGAATTAGATTATTATTCGTAAATTTCGATAAACTAACAAATATGTATTTTTTTTGGTTTACATAACTGTTGCTGAAAATTATGTCAAGATTGTAAAGCAATAATCATGTTGAATTTTTAACTCATGACATAAGCATGAACCGTAAAAACCACATACGACAGCCACAGTTTAAAAAAAACAATAATACTTAGTTTTATTTGCAGATAATCAAAGCTTTGTATGAACTTTTAACATATTTCGTAAGGGTGTTTGGTATTTTATATAAAATCAGTGAAAGCATTATATATACCTGTATATTGCTTTTGTTATAAATATAAAACCACTAAAATAACAAATATTTATTCTCGTTCTTTCTCATTATTTCAGCGGTCTGAATCTTTCACAATTATCTGAAAAGCATCAAGTAGTTGATTCATGTTTTTAAATTCTAAAAAAAACATTTTATATTTAGAATGCGTAGTGAAAAATGTGCAATAATGACGTGTGTAGTTTTCTAAGAAAAATGCGTAAAATTTTCTGATGGTGTGAAGTTTTCATGATGCAATTTCATAAAATAACTACATATTTATGCATCTCTGTTTACAATTTACGCGTCAGATTTTCAATGTAATAAATTTGTGATAATATTATTAATGCACGCATAAAAAAATATTTTCTAAAAACTATTGTAACCCACACTTCAAACGTAAAACATATTTAATCATTTTTAAATGTATTTTATTTTAATGTGACAAAGGCCCCCCTTTTTATCCATTTTCTTAGCTTAGGCAAAAAATAAATGAAAAATAATATTTTTATATATAGTAGTGTATTTAAAAATAAACCTGGTGTTTATACAATCGATATAATATTTTAATTATTATATACATATTTCTAAAAGTACCCATAATATTTGAACGCAGCAAGGTGGTGACAAAGTAATCTAGTGTATTATTAATGTACAATAAATAACTTTATATACTTTAAATAATTAAGCAAAAAATAAGAAATAAACCATACTAAGAATGTTCAAAATTGTGATTTGTCAAATGTTTGCATCTCTGTGACATATTAGTGCGGGTCGCTAAGTGTCTTAGGGCGGTCTTCCATCACAAGGATGATTGTTCGACTAATTACAATGATGGTGTATTTGAAACGTGCATAAAAATAATTTTGACCCTGCAATGTGAAAGCCCCCGTGTTCTCTTCTCATCCGGTCTCAGTGATCCACAACTGACTCTTCAGGCTTAGCTAAAAACGATGGCTATTTCATGAGATTTTATGTTTTGTTATTTACGTGAATAATGGAACATATAACACTTTGTTCATCAAATCACAATTCTGCGGTGGTTAATGCTTGGTGGGACGGTTTTCACACAATTATTCAAGTGCTGTTATTGTTAGGTAAGTGAATTATTTTGCCGAAGCTCTTATATATATTAAAATAACCAATGTAAATATAATATTCAATTCACTTTATTGTTGTTTACAAATTACGAACAATTAATTTAACAGATCCCGAAAAAAATCACAAAAAAAACTATGCAATATACATGTTTGCGTTAGAATAAAACATTTCTAGTAAAATGTGAATTACCAGACTTAAAAAACCCTTTTTTTTAATGCTTCAGAAGATAACAAAACATTTGTTTTGAATTTTTTAAATATCGTCAACAATTTCATGTCAAATTGCCTATTCATTAATTATCTATTTTTAAAATATAATACGAATATTTTATCAAGCTGATTGATTAGTCTCACATTTGATTATATAAAAATAAAATTCAAAATATTGTACAAAAATAAAATTCATTTGACATTAAATAAACCACTGTAACAATCCACAGCGAGACGAAAACCTCTCGGTGACTAATGTTGTCTTTACTCTGGGCTTAATGTGTTGTGATCGGTTTCGCAGAATAACGTTCCCAGACAATTCGTTCAACGACTCATCGGTAAAGACGTTGGTCGCACGGAAGTCTGGTGCACAGGACATTTGGTGTACGGGACAACTGGCTCGCTAACCTAACCTAAGTTATTTCGTTAGCGAGACCTATTGATCTCTGGACTCTACGATCACTGGACCACTTGTCCCGTGCACCAGAAGTCCAGTGCGCTTCACGTCGTTACCGATGAGTCGTTGAACGAACTGTCTGGGAACGGTAGGTCGTGACACCGTTGTGATTATTTTTTTACCTTGTTTGTCAAGAATAACCATTCGCAGTTTTATATCATTTACGGCTGTTTATTTTATACATTATGTATATGAAAAAAAATGTTTATATCTAGTTGAATAATAATAGCAATAATAGTAAGGATAGCACCCTGGTGTAATTATTACGATTAATAATTGATATTGTCTAGATGAAAAATAAACGTGTACAATCAAACGGTGTACAAAAATATTGATATAATAAAAAAGTGTACATGCATTCAAAATATATCGGAGACAAACGTCAGGCAGAGCAAAGAATAATAGCCATCGATAAAAATAAAAGTAAACATCTGTGACTAATTAATACATTAGTAATCTATTTTGCACATTACAATGCTATAATTACATCATAATGCGACACTGCAAATATGTACAAAGTCGTATGAAATATTTTGCTCTGAAGATCTGAAGCTGCCACCGCTCCACTCCGCTCCATCTCTAGACTCGTCCTCGTCAGACGTGAAGATTAACCGACAATATAACCGCTAAGCTAAATCGTAAGCGTCAGGTTGTAAGTTTATATAGAACAGGTCAGTCTTGATGGGAGATGCCTCGAGGTCCTGATTGATGTCCAGAGTTTTAGGCAGCTGAAGGAGCAGCAGACAAGATGGTTCACGGACAGTTCAAGTCTGGTGCTGCATGAGACCGTGGTTTCTACCTTGTGATGTCGTTAGTACATGAATCTATCTTCGGATTCCGATTGCTGGTAATAAAAATAAAATTAAAATTATACTCATTATATTTTAAACATTACTATTGCAATTTACTAATTAATAAACACCAAAACGTCAACATATAATTAAGTATCCATATACGTGGTAATAATTATTAATAAATTTAGAACATCTGTTCTGTTGAAATAAATAATTTAAAAAACCTAACAAAACATAATTAATACAATGCAAATTATTAAATTTAAAAAGTACCAAGTTAAACATCCAGATAATGAAAATGAATATTTTTTTCTAAAAAATTTGAAAAATAAATTGGAGCCTGCCAATAAAGCCTGTAAAATTTCCATATGTTACAAATATCTACCGTGAAACATCGAACATGAGGTTTTCAAATTATATATATATAGTATATAATTTCTCCCCACAAATTACTAGCACTTAGTTCTGTCATTCTCATTCTAAAGGCAGATCTGCACCTGAAGGTCCACATGGGAACATATATTGTTCCCGACAATCTCCACAGCAGAACAGGTAGTATCCGAGGCATGTTTTATCGGATTTTTTAAGTAAATTGCATGATAAGTCCAATACTCCCGAAAAAATCTAATTTTATATCATGGATTAATTAATTTTTACAAAACGCATTAAGGCAGTAATAACAATTCTATCAGATAATGTTGACATGTAATAATGTTTTCTTATATTATTTTTTAAACAACATGTACAAATCAAAATAACAAGGGTCATTGTTTAATGTTTAGTGAGACAGTAGTAAAGCTTACCTTAGTCCAGGGCGGCCCAGCGCATGAAGGCGGGCAGGTCCCTCACCGGTAGATCTCTGGCCAGAGCTTTCACGCGCAAGTTCCTATCGTCCGTGAGCAGCACGACCTCCCTGAAGAGTTTCCTGACGCCGCTGATAGCAGCGCTGTCTTCGTCCGCGCTCGCAGACGCCGCTTTAGTGGCATCGGAAGGATCTGGTTCACCGTCTGTGATGGGCTTGTCCCTGCAGAGGCTGAGGGATGTGGCCAGTACTCTGTCGTCGTTGGTGGCAGGAGCGCCTTCGACCTCGCGCTCAGCTGTGAAGGCGGGGCTGGGAAGTAGGCTGCCGCGCGTCGTGGCGAAACGAAGGGCGGGACGACGAGCGCGCAACTCTAGCAAAGCTAAGCGCGCGGCCGCACCCACGCGTGCAGCGCGCGTCAAACCTTCCAGCTCGGACACCACTGAGAAAGAAAGAGAGACAACCATTTATGACTACCGAAAAAATAAATCTTATAACGTATAATACTATGAACAAGGCAGCTTTCCATACGACAGTCGGCAAAGAGGCGAAGGTAGACTTTTTTATGTAATCGCATGAGGTTCAGCCAGGGTGGCTAGACACTGCATGCGGGAAACGTGTGTTGTATTTGTGTATGTGTGTGGGAGATTTCAATTGTATTTATCTGTTTCTTGAAGAGGAAACAGACGCTGAACGAGCATACAAGTGTAAGACGAGTTTGTTGGTTGCAGGTTAACGCAGGAGTAAATAGTTAAGTTCGGAAGAGCAACGACAGTAGTAATAACGGTAGAAAAGTGTGAACCAATCTTACGCCTATGTTCCGTTGATTGCATGCTAGACGTAAGAGGGTCATTGTTTATGCCAAAAACGAATTCAAACAAAGGCCCCAAGCTCGCGCCGGCCTGAAAGGCTAATCGGGAAATATACATAGAATGTACTCGGCGGAGTTTCGGGAGGCGGATATTATATGGCATGAGGCTGAGACTATAAGCGGCCGACTGGGCTTTATGGCAGTGAATGCCTTATGCATGGTTTCGTATTTCGTGTTTAGCAACGTTACCAAAGAAGGCAATTCGAGACTCGCTGTAGTAAACTAACTTCGCAGCCTCAGACTTGAGGTCTATTTGACATCTAACTGATGCACCTAGAATCACGGGAAGGCCTTCAGCCACTCTCTAACATGTAGCTTTTTGAGTGCGTCCAGTAACGGGTCCCCATCTGGGTCTCCAAAAACAGGACCGAACAGGGAGGGTATTCACCATGCACCGGTTAAGGGAGCGGATATTGTAATGATGAATTGTATGAATTGTATGCTTCTGCAGTCGGATATAAATAATATATTCGACTGGGGTAAGCGTAATAAGCTGAAGTTTAATATAGCTAAGTGCAACGTTCTGTCCTATACTCGAAATTTGAAAACTGTGTATCTTAGGTACTCTATGAACAACATAGGAATATCACGAGTGTCCTCCATCAGGGACCTTGGTATAGAGTTTGAGAGCAGACTGACGTTCCATGCGCACATTGAAGCTGTGTGTGGTAAGGCACTTAATATGCTGGGTTTTGTATTACGAAATGGCAGGGTTCTCTCGAGCACACACGTAATGGTAGTGTTGTTTAACTCATTAGTCCGTAGCATACTCGAGAGCGGATCTATCATTTGGGCACCCCATGAGTTGAAATATAGCCTCATGTTGGAGAGGGTACAGAAGAAATTTCTGAGATCTCTCTACATGAGGGTATATGGATACTATCCGTGGCTGTATCCAACTAACTTCATACAGGGTATGTTGGGGTACATTGAGTTGAGAACAAGAAGGGATATGTGCTTAGGTATGCATTTCTTCCGACTGTTGTGTGGCGTGTTCGGGAATCCTGAAATTTTGATGAATATCGGTTTGTGTGTCCCCGATAGATATCTGAGAATAAGGAAGCATAGATTGTTCGCTCTCCCTAAGAGTAACACTAACCTGCCAGAGACTATGCCTCTTGGGAGAGGGATCAGACTGTTTAACCAAATCGCCTCGGATGTTGATATATTTCACGTAAGAGAGGCCCAATTCAGACAAGAACTCCAAGAGTTTCTTTGGAGGGATAATTGGTTGGCTTCGTCTGTCTGATAAGCATAGGGACCTTCTGTTGCTTGTCTTTATTGCTTTGTTCATAGTACTTAATCATAAGTACCTAATTTTGTATATATTGTATTTTTTATTTGTATTTTTATTGTACTTCAGAAATGCATTGAGTTAACATAATTTGTAATGTTTCTGAAAGGCAAAATAAACAAAATTGAAATTGAAATTGAAAATGATAATTGTGATGATTGTACTATAATATTATTAAACGTTGACGTTAACCGATACTAGGAACCACCCCGGCCCCGAACACAACCGCTCGTTTTCGTTCATTGCCGATCGTAAAACCTTAAAACTATTTTTATTTTCCAAATTTGCAAGCTAAGCTTGAAACTACAGGTTTTTTTATTTAATATTACCGTACAACTTTTATTTACGCAGTGACTAAAAAATTACACAACCAAATTTGGCATCGCAACCTATGAGTAATGTGACCTACACCTTCAGTGCGTGGCGGTGCAGTTACCCATTGTTCTGGTTCCCCATGATGTGGATCTTGAGTGGCCGTCAGCAGCTGGAGGCGCGAACAGTGTGTGGGAAAGTAAACAAACTGTAGCACAGCCACAGCACGCTTACACCCTGGCCAGGGTCGTCAACTAGGCCGTATAAATCATTCGGGCCCATTGAGTTTTTTTTATATCAATCCGCATTAAGCACAAAATTTAAAGCAATAAAACATAAACGTTTTATAAAGTAAATTTGAAAAAAAACCTTTTTATTACTCATAACTAACTTTAATACAAAATTCTTTACATTTCGAAATAATTTAAAACTCCATAAAATATTACATTATTTTATTGGTTTTTAATGAGGTTTTTAAATCAAAGGATTTTTAATCGATTTCTGAGCTTTAAAACACCCCGGTTGGTGTGAATTTGATCCCTCACCCGTAAAATGCAAGTCATAGTATATTAATTAAAATTAGTGATAGACGAAAGTCGGCCCATGAAGACCATCCATTCATAGTAAATTTATGCAATAATAAGAATAATGCGTGAATCTCGGGCTGTAGTCCATGACGTTGGCGGATCAACACTCCACATGCAGCGCTTAGCCATATACACCAAATTAAGCGTCATAGAATTCCACAGATGAGAGAGACTTCAGAATTACTATCACCATCTGTCGGTATTCTCCTCTATGTGTTTACATAAAAAAAACACGTGGATTTGCAGGTAAGCACGAAAATTTTATTCGGTTGGAACAATATATTTACCACAGAACGTTCTCGTATTAAAATAAGAAAATCAAAAGAAAAAATGGTTTTAAAATCTAACTTCGTACTCCGCTGGTTTTCGAAGTCTGTCGCGCCCTTTGCACACACATGTATCTCTATTAGAGTTGTACTCGCTAACCAGAAATGTCAACAGTCGCATCTACTAGTACTGTCTGAAGCTGGACCACAACATCAGCCAATCCAAAACTAAGACACTCAATTATTGACGTCTTAAACTCTGTCCTGTTTACCTTGACAACTTGACACACACGTAAACGTCCCTAAAAATAAAAATTATATCCCATGTCAGCTCCGCTAACCGTAGCTCCGTAGAGTACATTCTAGGTAGTTTTCGAGAACCTTCCAGTATGACGCAAGCTTGGAGGCTTGAAGAAAATGCAATTGTAGTTTATGCTCTTCTGCGGCATCCGGAGTTTATATCCCAACCAAGTCCATCTTTGCATCTTGAGAGACTCACAAACTGTAAGGATGCCTTAACCTCGAGTATTCTATACAAGCACTGTTTTCAAAACCCATTATACGGCTGCATTGGCTTTCGGTGAGATGCCAATATTTAACCCTTTCGCATCGATTATCGGCATATGCCGTCATAAGATTCCCCGACCGTTGACATTGGTTGACGTGGTATATCGTTTTGCTACTTTCTTAGAATAGTTTTTATGCATCATCTGATAGCTAAATGATACAAGAACCAATATGATATATGAAAATAGACCATACATTTATGCTTCAAATACTAGTTTTATAATCGACAGTATAATTTGTATTCAAACCAAGCCGTAATGAAAGGGTTAAAGTCGTTAACAAGGAAAGAGACGAAACAGATGCTGTATTGTCGGCACTTTGTTTTGATCACAACAAAAAAGGAAAAAAATTATATTTTCAATGTTTTGAGCATTCACTTTGAGATCCATAATAAATTATAAATATTTATTTATTTATGTACCTTGTTTTCACATGGATCACGTAACAAAAGTTCTCTATTAGGAGACTGCAGTTTCGACTAACTCGTAGTCTTTCTCAATCCTTCTCTAGTTAAGAGTTATCTCTTAACTAGAGAAGGATTGAGAAAGACTACGAGTTAGTCGAAACTGCAGTCTCCTAATAGAGAACTTTTGTTACGTGATCCATGTGAAAACAAGGTAAATAAATGAAAAAAATTAAACAAAAACAATGTACATTATTAATTTAAAATATTTTTCTAATCCGTATTACTAAAATTAATGGAAATGGAATATTGTCTTTATTTTAAATAAATCCAAGCAAGTGAAAAAATTAAGTATCATCATGAATATCTCCTTACATAAGTAGATTTTAAAGAATCTTATTTAAATGAAGTGACGGAAAGTCTATTCTCAGTTGAAATTTGCTTTATACATAAAAGTTATGTTAAGTAATATGTTAGAATAACCTCTGAGCAAAATGTACACCGTCACAATATTTTAGCAGGAGCAACAAAATGCGGTCGGGGCCGCATATTTTATGTTAAGCAGACGCTGTGCCGTGTACCCATAACACGTCCCGAGGAGATGGTTTACGACAGGACCCGTGAGAATGAAATCGTCCCAAGGGAGAGTAGACGACATCAGAATCATCCCGCCTTAGACCATGACATGCACCAGCTTCCTCAAGCCAACTATCTTGACTGGAAACTCTAAAAGACTCTTACCCGCACGCAATGTGGTGGATATTAATTCAGATAGACTTTAGAGTACCAATGTTTCTTTTAGCATATCCATGTAAGGATTGCATCAAATGACAGTGGATTTCGGCACATCAAAGCAACACTAAATGGAGATTTAATGGCTAATAAGAACTAGTCAACGAGGTCCATCGACTTCACAATCAGATAACATCAAGGACAGGGTGAGAAGGCGTTTAAAGAAAGGCACATGACGAGAGATAAGGGAGTGGGGGTGGTATGTTGTAGGCATATATTTGATAAGTGAATATTGTAATTATCTATCAGAATGTCAAGTAAATGGTACCTAAATTAAGAGCAAATCCACAAGTAAAATAGACACCTTTTGGAGGATTTCCGTTTCACGTTTTGTTCGTTTTCATGACATCTATCCACGAGTATATATGGTGTAAGTGTACTCCGTATATATAACAGGGTTATAAGAACAGTATGGGAGACACTCTCGAAGAAAGGTAGTCTCTCTGAAAGAGTACCTTGTGCACTGCGGGAGAGATTAAGGCCATTGCAGTCGGTATTACAAAGAGATTTATTTCCGCACGGTGTGGGCGCCTTTATCGCACCTTTAAAAATGTGACTTTAAAAGTAGCAAGCGCATCGTACTGTAGTATTTTCTAATATTTTAAAGATACACGATAAAACAGTAAAATTAGGAAAAAATCAATTGAAAACTTAATGTAAGTTATTTACCGATACAGTTACATAAACCTGAGACTTTATGACCTTAAAAAGTAATTATAAAACATGATTATTTATGTAAACACATACAGGAGAATACCGACAGGTGGTGATAGTAATTCTAAAGTCTCATCTGTGGAATTCTATGACGCTTACCATGCTGCATATTGCTAAGCGCTGCATGTGGAGTGTTTATCCGCCAACGCCATAGACTACAGACCGAGATTCACGCATCATCCTTAATTATTACAGGAATTTACTATGAATGTGTGGTCTTTACGGAACGATATTCGTCTACCACCAATTTTGATTAATAGGCTATGACTGTCACATTACGGGTGAGGGATCAAATTCACACCACAGAAATCGATTAAAAATCCTTTTTTTTTAAATCTCCGTCTAGGATCGAACCCACGACCTTTGGCTTGCAAAGCAAACGCTTTGACCATTGAGCTATACCCGCCAGCTATTTTTTTTGAAATTCGAGTAGCATTGTTCGTTAAACTATTTAGGTGTCATCCAAAGTTGAACATGTGTGCATGTAGAGCGTGTAACAATGAATAAACAGAAGATTACGCAAGTTCAACGAGATATAAACGACGAATATTTGATGAGTCCATCACACACCACTATTGTAACACGACACTGTAAGACCTCTCGAATATGCACCTACTATATTGTCCACGGATCCGTGTTCGGCATCGATCTCTTCTATCAAAGTTAACTAAACACAGTGTCATAGGCATAATATGTGACCCATAATGGTTGTATTTGTCAGCTCGTCGAGTGCTGCATTTGTCGATGATCCTTCTGGTAGCCAGCAACAATGGCCGCGGAGTAAGTGAAGCAAATAGAGGTCTTATAAGTTAACAGTCGATGGCCTCGTTGACATTATAACTCGCTTGGAGGATGCGCAAAGCAAAGAAGAAGCGGTTGGCCCTTTGACGGCAAGAATATTCAAATCAAGCAAGGTTATGCTTTACTGCATTCAAGTCGTATCGTAACCATTTGGTGAATATAATACGAGAGTATGAATAGGTTCAAAAATATTATATTTTGCTATTTCAAGTAAAAAACTATCAACGTCCACAATAAACACATTACGCAATATAATTTTTTACTCTAATGGTTATCCTAAATGTTATAATTTAACTGAATAAAAGAAAGATAACGAAAAACTTTGCAATAGAAGAAGAGTCGCTTTATGTCTCTTATCGAGATAACATTTCATCACCAAGAAGGAGTTCTCCAAAGCAACCCACGACACACTCCACCCTGTATTTGGGTATCAAAAGATAACCGCACGGCTCAAATCAAGAAGAAGTTTCCTACAGTCGACAACGGAACTGGTGATACCTGAGGCCACCATGCGGTTGAGCATGTGGAGAGGCGCAACTGAGGGAATGCTTGGATTGCCCCGAAAGAGGACCTAGCCCTGGACACAACCAGGGGTGGAATATATGGAGGTCGCTTAACAGACTTCGGAGTATGCAAGATGAGGACACAAATGAAAGCCTGGCAGTAGAGATAACGAATACACAAGCGTGGCAAACCTTTAAAATGTGAAAATTAATTAATGAATTATGGAGTTTATCGAATGCTTTCTCGGTACTTCGCGTAAAGATTACTTAATTTTTTTTTACTCGTAAATATTGATTAAATGTATGGCCACCCGTTAACATTGACTAAGTATCGCAAGAAGTGTGTGTGTTATATAAAAAAATAAGGTCTGAAATAATAAATGTTTGATTTTAATCAATAAAATTGAATTTATAGCGCGGGTTTCAAACAAAGATGCCAAGAGTCGGCGCTTTAATGAACCAATAAACATTTTATGAATCGACCAAAGAACGAGTTTAACACTAAGTAAAAATTGTATGTAATATTGTTAAAGGAATATTGAACAATATATTGTGAAAAAATAAACACAACACTATTAGGTAGCTTTCACAGATCTAAACCTTAACTCTTAAGATCCACCCATACCCCATACCTTACTTTCCTACATACTTTGTACAGTGTTTACTTAACATCCACCCAACAATATGTTTATACACTATTGAGCAAGTGAATTATCAGTGCTCAGTGTAATGCATGTTAAAAACAAGGTATAAAGTACAGTGGTACCTCGACATACAAGTTTAATTCGTTCCGTAACCTTGCTCGTATTTCAAATTATTCGTATCTTTAAGCAAATTTTACTAAAGTGACAAAACGCGAGCACAACTTTGAGAAGATGCTTTGACAGCGAGAGCACACTGATAACTGATTCTCTGACCGTGGCCGGGGGATTCACGCGGGAAAGCGTGACGCGCGGTTCGTGTTCAACCGGCCAACCCGCTAAGCCGATTGCTCGTATCTCAAATTTTGCTCGTATTTCAAAGCAAAAAATCACTTGCTCGACGGCTTGTATCTCAAAAAAAAAATCCGCATGTTGAGGCACTCCTTTGTCAAGTTACCACTGTATTTATATATTTAATTAATTGTGATTTAATTTTCCAGGCACTAAAACCGAGTATACGGTTCAATTGGATTTTTTATGTTCATTACTTTAATAAGTTATCAGGATTCGCAGCATTGGAAAAAATAAACTTAGTTGAATGTGAGTCTCAAATATTTCGCTAATAATTTCAACACCATTTCTAATTACATAGAAATCACTAAGTATTTTAAAGAAAATCTTTTTAAAAAATGTATTATTTGTATCGGGTGCGCTTTATTAAGAGTTTCGCTATGATATAATAAGAAACAAGAATATAAACAGCTGTATAAATTTATGTTCGAAATTAATAAAATGTACAGAGCTCTCTTGTCAGGATAATTCAGAATCTGAAAGCTAAACATGCCACGGAGATAGAGATCTGTATTATGAGTGGTCTGTAGTCTGCACGACAACGAATAATGACGTTAGAGACTAGCGACCGGCGGGGACATAACTTGCACCGCGGCGCGTCATAACTCGGCGACCGGCCACTGCCCGGCCAGGTAAGGAACACGTGTGATATGAAGATGCATACTGACTCCACTTTACCGTTTAACGGTCATCATATACAAAGGACGGGATGAAGATAACACGCGGCTTGACATAAACTAGTGGATTGTGTTCATCCGACTCGATATGCTGGATAAGTTGTACCGCCTTATCCGCTGACGTTATCACCGTGCAAATTTATCGATAGAAGAAAATCGTCAAGGACGTTAAAAATGTGAGAATTTTATATTTTATTCAAACTCTCCTTCTTCTTCCCATATCCGTTTCATATCTGGAACACATCAATACAAATTGTCGCCACTTAGTTCTGTAAGCTGTCACTGTTTATTACTGGTTCTAGGACATATCTGCACCTGAGGGTCCACTTGGGAACATATATGGTTCCAGAAATCCTCCAGAGCAGAAGTCCGAGTACTTAAAGAGGGATTATATGTAGTATCCTAGACATATTTATGGATGGTTTGTTGATCGTTTTTTTAAGGAAATCTAAAGATTTTCTCGTCGTTCATGAGGCCTGGACCATTTTGTCCTAAATGGCAGCTCAATATAAACTCTTCTTAGGTACAAAAACATTAGTCTGGTTGCTTAAAATATTACATATCGATAACAGTAAATGAATACAAATCATCAAAATAAATTCCAATTAAAATAAAAATAAAATAAAAATAAAATAAAAATCATTGCACGTATACACATTAAAAGTGAAAATTCTGGCCACTCGTCTGTCTTTCAAGTCGTGCGAATTTGTAAATGCGGAATAAAACTTTTAACCAATGTGTCACCCTATTATTATGTCGCAGTAAAATTTGTCCAAAGTGGCGAGAAAAGGTTTCCAAAGATGCCGTGAAATATATAATCCGAAATGGCGATATTAAGAACATCATCGAAAAAGTGGGCGTTAGCAAAATGTACGGCACGTTCAAATCGTAATTGCTCGAATATATCTACGCGACACGGCGACAGTCGATATGTAGAAGGTATTGGGAGTGTCGCCTAATCACAGTTAAATTGGACTTTAATGAAAAAACTTACAGTTTGGATACGTAAGATGTATTTTTTGTGAATGCTGAAATACAAGACTGCATGGAGGCATTTCTTTATTAGCGATACGATTCATATCGCGCCAGTCCTGACAGCGTTAAGCCTCCCGGAAATCGTTGCCGGATAAATAGTCGCGGGCATTAAGGTGGGACATGACCGGCCGCTTCCTAAATGTCTGCGGTCGTTACGGGTCGCGCTAAATCAACAGCACATTGTCGCTGGCGCAAGTCTGCGTCCTACGGGAGAAACTGGAAATGCGGCTGCTGCGAGGACTATCCCATCAAGATGAGTCTCTTGCGTATGTATGCTGGACCTCATCAAGATGCCAGATACGAGTGGAGAGACGTGAAACGGTACTTTATGTTCCTGCGCGTTAGAAACATCTAGGCGAGCAGTGTTTGAATGTGAGTGGTGTGTGTCATGTGGAAGCCATTTTCAGACATGCATAATATGTTACTGATATTATTTTCGGTAATCGCCTACAAGTTAAAAGCTTGAATTGAACTCACCGACGATGGGCACGACGAGAATGTACGGCGCACCGGCGTCGGGTGCCAGCAGCCTCTGCACGCTGGGGAGATGGTCGATGAAGCAGTTAGTGTCGGGCACCAAGTAACGAGGACGCACTTCTATCTCCACGGATACTTGGCCTTGCTTCAACAGATTCTGCAAGAAAAATAAAATAATATTAGTAAAAAAATCCCCCAGCACTTTTCTTCCTGGCTAACGAAGCGTTGGCCGACCCCCTGTAAGATGGACTGACGACATTAGAAGTATAGCGCGAGTGGTCTGGATACGGAATGCGGAAGATCGAAAGAGGATGAAGACTCATGCGGGAAGACACAGGCTGACAATAAGTAAAAAATAACTTATAAGCAAAAGCAAAACATATTATACGTGTAGGTCCTCGGTTACGTAACTATTGTATAACTTCCACCACATCGATGTAAGTTTTATAAAATCAGTCGGCGATATTGGTGGCCCGAAGAAATGGTGGACATGACATAGAGAGGACCAAGAAGCATCTAGCATCAAACAGCACGACTCGCAAGATGAGATTAAAACTATAGCTGACAACATCGCCAAGGTTTGAAAAGACGGAATCGTCGACGAGATTTGAGTTTTCTATTACCAGCCGGTGATAGTTTGTGGCACGCAGCTGGGCTAGACGTGACCTGGGGACTCAAGACGCCTCCTATAACGTATCGCAACGAGAAAATCTCCACAGCGGTCGCTAAACGCCACCCTTCAGTCCGTACGTGACGATCGACTCCACGTCGCCCACCTAGATGTGCGCAGACGTAAAAAACGTAAAAATAAAACTACCTTGCCTTTCGCTATTCGACAAAACACACTGAGCAGATTGCGCTCGAGCTGCAGATTCAAAAAAAAAAACTTTGATAAGTCATACAATAAAAAATTACTTTTTTATGTAAACGCATGCAGGAGAGCACACCCGGTCAAGACCAGTGCACTCTATGACGCTCAGCTAGGGAGGCTGGACGCTGCATGCAGGAAACGTGTGTTGTGTTCGTGTTTGTGTGTGGGTTGGGGAGATTGCAAGTGTATATTTATCTGTTTCTTAAAGAGATTCAGATTGTAGGAAGGAGGAAACACAGACGCTGGAAGAGAATTCCTTAGCTTACCGGTGGCATTAAGGAAGGAGCTTTGGAAGCTGCCAGTTCTTGGTCGATATATATTAACCGTGTATGGATGTTCGGCAAGTTTAAGACGAGTTTGTCGGTTGTGGGTGGTGCAGGAGGAATTAGTTATTTAAGTTCCGAAGAGCAGCGACCGTGGTAATAACGGTAGAAAAGACTAAGAGAACCAATCTTACGCCTGTGTTCCATTGATTGCAGGTTAGACGTAAGAGTGTCATTGTTTATCAAACAAATTGCTCTTCTTTGAACTGAGTCAATTAAGTTTAGAAGGTATTTTGGGGCTCCAATCCAAAGGTGACTGCCGTATTCAAGGATAGGTCGGCTTTGTCCTTTATATAGAAGAAGTTGTTTATCGTTGAAATACCGACGTGATCTATAATACACTTAGTTTTTTGGAAGCTAGACCGGCTTTATACTTAATTGACTCGTAATATACTTGTGACGTTGATAAAATAAATATATTTTATTGTTGTAAAGTACAATGAGTGTGTTATATTAAGATTGCCATTCACGTCCAGATCGCATTATCTTACACCGCTGGTCGCACGGCAAGGACCGCGGAAGGCGCCGCTTGTCTATGCGACGTGCCCCACTTGCACTATCGGGATCAGTCTGGCTCTATTGAACTTGCGATGCATCTGTGATGAGTGCATTATTCCTTTGCCTACTGTCGTACCGGCCAATTGATTATTACCACACTACAAAACGCGTAAAGACAGTACACAGCAAAACAGAGTGATATCAACTCGGTAGAGATTGCCCTTACAGGCTGTAGAAGAAAAACCTCGATAAACTATCTTTCGTCTTTTATTTTTGTTCGCTCATCGGACATGCTTATATATAAAAATCAGACATCAATAAAAGAATTTTTAGAATTTATTCCACAATATATTCGTTGACGGCATGTTTCAGCCAGGTCGAATGGCCATTTTCAAGTCAGTTAGTAAAGTGAGTGTTCCACTTTTTCACTCACTCTTTGCTTTATATAGAGCCAACACTCACTTTACTAACTGACTTGAAAATGGCCATTCGACCTGGCTAAAACATGTCGTCAACGAATATATTGTGGAATAAATTCTAAAAATTCATTTATTTATATCTGATATTATGGAATTCCACCAAGAATTATCGATCGAAAAAATCGAAATAATAAACAAAAATATTAGTCTAAGTTTTAGAATTAAGTAACAAGACATGGCGCTTGCATGTGCCATTTTGTTTGTTCTCCCAAAAGTTCTAAATAGTAAATTTTGGTATGTCATCATTCATATTTAACAAATATTACTATCCAGTTCAATCGTTTCAACCTAGTTTAAAAATCAGGTAAATAAAAAAATTACTCAATAGAATAAGTTGACAACACTCGTATTATATTGAAATATCCACAATAGTTGCGTTGGTTGGATTGTTGATAGAATCTTTGTTGGTTGCGCGTAGTTCAAGGCCAGTAGCCGATAGTCGGGAAGGGCGGACAGGAGCTGCAGAGCTGAGCCCGCGGGCGGTGAAGGAATCTCTATATACCACAATTGGTATCTCTACAAGACATGTTACTGTGTCCTGATATGTCTTGAATTGTTAACAACGATGTCTAGCGTTTCTATTAATTATCGATTATAATGGAAGGGTTAATTTTATAGCCATTGTAATGTGTAAATGTTTATAATTTCATTAAAACCATCCAGTCCGCGCTACGCGATTAAACTTACGCTGGAGGCCGACTGTTTTTTAAAGAATTGCTAAATCTATCGTCATGTGTTCAAATAAAAATAAATATGACCATCACTGAAAAGGTTTGATATCTTTGAATTATGGTCGAAAGTAAAAACAACACATATGTTGTGTGATCGGCCACTAACGTTTGAAAAACATCACAAGCTGTGTATAGTCGGCCACTAAGCGTTGGCGGAACGATCACACACATGTTGTGTGACCCGCCTTTAACGTTCGGCCTGGTGATTACACACGTATTGTGTAATCGGACTGGATAGTGTTAATTGGTGGCCCTTTCATTAGAATTAACTTTCGTTATTATGACGACACATTTAGTATTTCAGAGTCAATCCAATAATTAGATAACTCTAAAGTATAGCATAGCTCTTCGTGTAAGTTTTCCAATACTACAAATATTTTTTTAAATTAATTTATCAACTTTTTAGCATTTTAATTATTAAAGGAGAATACAAAAAAATATATGCTAAGAAAATTTAATATATTTTTATTACTTTCAATCTATTGAAACTTCCTAAATTAGTTTCATAAAAAAAATGTGCGCGATGCCTCAAAATTAAGGAAGAGGTACGTGATAAAATTACATTAAAAACTGCAAACATCATTATCTAAGAATAATAATTTTGCGTTACCTATTTGGTTGCACTCGCAATATTAACTAAGAAATACTTTCATTAAAAAAAATGCAATTTCTTATATCCAGGTTATATCTAGACTACGTAATCGTCCAGTAGTTTGCATATTATGCGATTTTATACGATTACCATGAGTGTGTAGATTGTAAAGTAATGTGTCATATTTTTTTCTTCTAAAAGCAGTAAAGGAGTCGTAAAGCAATGAAAAGATAGACATTTACTGTACTCGTTGCCACACTGAAAGACCGAATACACAAAGGAAAAATACACGAAAAAATAATTTTCTAAATAGTAGAGGTAGACGGAAAATATGCATCTTCCCACACTCTAAGCCTCGTGCGAATAAGGGCGATCCCTTGCAAGTCGACTATGGGATCTGTTGATTCGCTCGACCAATTATTGCTAACGGGATACGAATCCGTGATCGGCTCCTACATAAGCCGCCAGCGCTTGAATACGAATTGTAACTATTCGGTGTGCGGCCACACATACTTGTTACGTACTGAATAATTAAACAAATAAAACTATTATGCGATCGTGTTGGAAAATACAGTGATATATGAACGATTATCAATGTGGCAAAAAAGACATATAATTTTTTTATTATTTGTATTATAGTACATTCAAAATTTAAGCGCTTAAATACAGTGCAAATCAATGTTTTCAGAGAGATAAACAGTGCATTTCATGTTTCATTCAGAAGAAATAACGCAAGATACTGTCTCAACGTAAATCTCAATAACACCTCAAAAAGAAAAATGATAATATTCCTAGAGAAAAACCATTTGAAAAAATAAAATCATCCTTCTCAAAAACAAGCCGCTTTTGTGTATTGCTCCCCGATGTGGAACATAGCCTCCACAAATGATTCGGTACAAAACAATGCACAACCATTCGCAATGAATCCATATCAGTACAGCTCCACCGCGGGCACGATCCATCTGTTACAGGCCAATTAACTTAGGCTTCTGGGGACTCCACACGGAGTACAATTACTGAGCGGCAATACTGCAACTAGAAAACTAAGTTTATTTGATATTTAATTTATTTTAAAGAAAAATTCCTGCAAATATATTTTTTAATCATTTGTGAAAAAGAACATTGACCACAGCAGACTATTCGTTGTCCTGAAAGATTATAATGTCATACAGTATAATACCCCAAAAGCAACAATAGAAATTTCAATAAAAATAGTAAAAATAAAATTACTTCATTGTATGTATTTATTTTATAATATTTTCTCACAATACAATGCGTTTTCTTAGATATTAGTAATTTAATTTGCACTTATAATAGGGTACTAAATATAATTTTGGCAACTTCTTAAAGCGGATTGACCCTTGAATTCTACCTGAAGATGGGCAGCGAAGGAACGAAGTCCTTAATGTTACAACTAATTTAATATACAACATTTCCAATTGTAAGCAATTAAATATACATATACTATACATAAAAATCCTTAAACGAGTCAATTCATTCAGAAAAAATATCGGCGGGAGCGGACCTTTGGAACCAACCATTTTGCCCAGGTAATTATACCGCTCGGCCACCGGCCAATTTCTTCCACCTGAGATGATTCGTCTCTGATCTTCTATATAAGTTATCATCGTATGATAGATGTCGCTATAGTATATATTCAAAGTATGTATATTTTTATTTTTTATTATTCAATCAGAATGCATTTATTCACAAGCTTAATATTATTTCCGGCAGTCTATTTATTTTAGTAAGTACCACTCGGGTCTCGAACCGAAACTATAGATAGAATGGATGAGAATAACTTCTTGTAAGTACGACGCTCACGTTGCAATTAGTTATTTACCTGTGTTACTGATGAATAATTTACCTTCTTGATATTGTCTCAAGGTGACATTATCATATGGATATTTTTAATTATTTATTAGAATATTATTTTATTATTTCAATATTCTAATCTACTTTTATAAATCATTGACTATATTACAATATTATAAGCAATTAGATATACATATAGTGTACATAAAAATCCTTAAACGAGTCAATTCATTCAGAAAAAAAAATTCCAATTGTAGCTAAGTACCATGATTGGGTGGGATGTCCATGGCCCTAGTTTAAGTAAAAGTATTTTTTTATATGTACTACTAGTATGAATGCTACCTGAAAAATAATCACTCATTGTATGTAAAATTAGTATCTTCAATTTTAGTAATATCAGCTTCAATTAAATTATTCGTGACGCTATTAGTCTCTCAGCCATGTCTAGTTTCGGAAAAAGCGCCATACTCAGTATATGTGACTATGGCGAATGAACGCAGGAAGTTTTGCCTGAAAGGTATTTTGCGTTTTATAGCGAATGATATAAAACAATGCAAGTATGATGAAAAAATCTATTCATTTTTAATGATAATGGACGTGTGTAATTATTATAGCAAATGTAAAAACGATTTCATTTATCAAGTTTAAAAATATATATTATTCATTACAAAGGCATACTAAAATTCATATCATTCACGTGAACAACAAATTATGTTTAATTAACAAACTTGTAATGATATTATGGAGTTCGACCAAGAATTATCGAACGAAAAAAAAACGAAAAAATAAACACATAACATTAAGTAAATACGAAAGTTGAATTCGTACATAAATTATCTTAGTTGGTGGTAATAAATAAAGGCCTTGATAGCGTACATCAAGATGTCTTTAGTTTATTTGGCTCCGTCCTCCTTAAGGGGAATGAGATAATTGCATTCGTCGAGTAACGTCTTAATTGTGTACATTAAACCTTGATTTTTATACCATTTATTACGATCAATTAATAGGCATTTAATGTCCCGTACAATAATCACCGACTTTGAAAAACAAGGTATAAAGAAAATGCACAAATAAGAATCTGCAATTCCATTCTTGTAGGCGAAGAGGAAAGACGTTAAAATTATGGGATGTGTATTATATAATGTCACATTTATTCATTTATCACTAAAAGCAAAATGTATCCTAAGCAAAAAAAATGTCATACATCGTAAAAATATAATTTAGAGTAAACTCTAGATTTAGAATCGGTAAATTGTATGCGTCATTAAATGTTCCATTATATATTCTTCACTTTTGGTATCAGGAAGATATAGCCCTTGCAGGCTGGTGCCGAAAACCTTGATATACGATATTTCGTCTCTTATTTGTTCGCTCGTCGGACATGTATATGTCGCCATATTGGCTATTGACAAGTCCAGTCATGGGTGTGTCATTAGTATTGTACATGGCTGTCTGTCATTGGTGCGCCATGAGTTTTTGTAGATCGCCACTTGCGGCGCTGAGTGTCACCGACCACGGCCGCCCGGTGGCGAGTAATCAGTTTTGCGCCGACCGCGACGAGTAGCGAGTGATCGGTCTGGGGCCTGAAGCAAGCAAGTTCCGCCCCGGGCCGAAAATTTGTCAAGTTTATCGAAAATATATGTGCTTCTAAAAGTCTGCGTTGCCAATCTGCTCCTTATTGGTCCACCACGTGTCCTAATAACGATCCCGGCGACGTGAAGTCGTTCTTCCTTAGTAAACAGGATGTTACTGTCAATAACTAAGATTACGGAACGAATATTCCTAATCAAACATCGTAACTAATATCAATAAAACATCGTGTGGTAATGTATTATATAACTACCTGGCGAGATACGACAATCAAATGTGGCGCCAAGAATATGTAATTAATCTCGATGCGTGATTAATTGCACAAGTAATAGATTATGTTATGTTAATACTGTTAGGGCGTCCCCCTTAGACAGACATGGCGAATGTTCACAAGGAGAGCCGACCCCATATGATGGGAAATGGCGAGGCTAAAGAAGAAGAAGTAATATATTAAGTTGTGAAATGCACATTATTGCATCCTGAAAATGGTGAAAAAAAACAGAATACGCATCTCTTGATCTTAAAATGGCGGACTTGATAATATGCATCAGAAACATCAGAGCTAAAATTCCCAAGTGATGGTCCGACTACTCATATAATTATATTTTTGTATATACTCGTATATACTATGTGCGTTGTACATAATGTGAAAGTGATCAAAATCATTTACTTTGAATTTGATACCGATTATCGAATAATCGTTATAAGTTAATTATCACATAAAATGCTCATCTTGATTTTCATTGACACAGCAGCCCAATAGTCTTCATAGAAAGTATAATCAACTAAATATATATAAAATAATACACGTGTAACGACGATGATCAGTAAATGTTTTGGGAGCTCTGAATTACGAAATGGAAGCCCATCCATTATTCAGTTTTATATCAGAGTAGAAAACCAAATCGGTCTGAAATAAATGCTATCACAGCACTATAAATATCAACCAACGTATTCGTAGATGTTTTTACTTTTATACTATGCATAGTATCTCACTAACTTTCACGCTAAATACCTCTTGGCTGGTATCGCACCACCAAACATAAGACGCAAGGTGATATGCGCCGAAGAAATGCGTAAGGCAATCAACCAACCGTCCCACTGCTTGTATAATCAGATACCCCCAACACCCAGACTGAAGTCGCGAAGCAGCTTTCTGAAATCCACACAACCTCTCACATCCGGCCCTGAAAATGAGATACTCCAGCTCTGGCAACAAGTCGCATCAGAGGATTTCATTACTCCAAAGGAAGGCCTCCCATCTGGCAAGAACCTTGACTGGCGGACCTGGAAATCCCTGAACAGATTAAGAACCGGAGTTGGTAGAACCAAGGACAACCTCGAGCGGTGGGGAATGCTTCGGCAGGGAGAGTCACTATTGTGCGACTGTGGAGACCTGCAGACCGCCTCGCACCTAAGATCCTGCTCCATGTGCCCAACAAGCTGCACATCTCAGAATCTAATGCTGGGCAACACACGAGCTATCGACGTTGCCAGATTCTGGGCAAAAATAATTTGACGTCGCTGACACGAAGAAGAAGACGCTAAATAAGAATATGTTTAATTAAATTTCAAAAACATGCATTTTTTTATTTTTTGATAAACGGATGCCAAAATGTATTTAATATTTTAAAACTGCCCGTGTTATTTTGAGAGTTTTTTCTTCAGAAGTGGCATTATTAAACATTTTTTCTGGCCCTAATTTATCCCACAAATATACATAAATCCTTAAGGTTGATTTATACTATTTTACTCGTAATATTGGTAAATTAATTCTTTACACGCAGCTTTTAGATATTCTTAATAACAAATTCATTTCCTCCTTCATAGAATAATAATTTCTCGAAGCAACAGATTAGCAAACACTTGCCATCTCCTAAATCACCACAGTGTTGCCTACAACCACACAACCACATCTACAACAGATCATTCCTAAACACATCGTTCAGCCGACCTTATTATTTGTCACAATACCTATGGAAGGAATGAAATATTTATTTTGAAATTAAATTTATCATATTCAAATAATAATATATTTTTTTTTATTAAATTAGGTAATTTGTAAGTAGATCATTTTTCTACGTAACAAGAGACATCTTATTAGTTTACCTATAGAAGAGATTCTATTACTTGAATGCATACTTTACCTTAGGGACTAGCGTCATTGTTCAAGAAGCAGATGTTCAACCGCA
Organism: Glossosoma conforme; assembly: GCA_022606575.1. NCBI lineage: Eukaryota > Metazoa > Arthropoda > Insecta > Trichoptera > Glossosomatidae > Glossosoma > Glossosoma conforme. Next base: position 770,719 of record JAGTXR010000188.1, on the reverse strand, counting down.
AAAATTCATCTGAAACCGTCTCGTAGAATGCTGGCTAGGTGAATGCTTAAAATGGTTATTTTAGTTTATCACCGACTCCACGCTAAATAAAGTAGATCTTTCCCTGAGGCTATGGACGTAGCTATGGATGTGGGGTGGAAGGTGTGGGAGAGTAAAGCCTCCCATCCGCCCGCATCAAGTATTGACGAGCCGCAGCAAAAACCGCCGCCGGCCATGAATAAACAAAAGGCAACCGGGAATAGCGCTGATCGTTATATAACACATTGCACCGATGACGGACACGTAGCTAATGCACTTCTGCTATCTTTGAATACTGGAAAGCTCATATACAAACAAACATTCTTAAAATATATAAATTTCCATTGTGTTCTAAAATAACAAACATTTGTAATAATACACACCGTCCCTATTGCTATCTGCTTATCGATATACTCCGTATCTGGAGCATATGGTTGCCACAAAATATCGCTATACTGTTGTTTTGTCAGCTAGCATGATCATTGACTCGTTCAATGTCACCTCGGTACAAAATACAAGAGTATACATTTATGAGTAAATGTATTCCCGGCGGCCAATTTGTAGAAAAGGCAAAAGCAATAAATCCGAAACAAATTTGGACGATTTTTACACTGATAATTAGTACGACGATCATGAGGATTGGACCAATTTGGTCTTAAGAGACGACTCAACCAAAACATAGATTATTTCTACATATGTAAAATGTAGAAATAATCTTTGTTAATATTATCAAATAAAATTATCTAATCATATTGCCTAATCTAACAGCAAGTCTTACCTATAAAATAAAGGTCACCCAGCGCGCTATGGAGAGATCCATGCTCTGTGTCGCTAAAAGTCGCCGAAACGAGGATATCCGCGGAAGAACTCAAGTAGTGGAGGCTACCCAATGAGTAGGCATACTAGTGGCAATGGGCAGGACATATCTGTCAAAGAGACGACGGTAGATGGGGAAGAAACGTATTGGAGTAGCGCCCAAGAACTGGGACACGAAGCGTTGGTCGACCCCCTGCAATATGGACTGACGACATAAGAAGAATAACGGTAGTGACCTGGATGCAGAAGGCGGAGGATCGAAGAGGATGGGAGACTCATGCGGGAGGCTTACGTTCAACCGTGGACAGATACAAGCTGATGATGATTGCCTAAAATATAATCGGCGACCAATTAAAGCTGCAAACAAAATATATAAAACGAAAGCTAATAATTACTTTCAAAATGTAGTTCGCTCAAATGTATAATTATTTATACAGAGCATCTGTGTGTATAAGTACTACATTCAAACAATATCAGTTTGCAAAATTTTAAAGAAAAATAAAACTATTCGACATATTGCGTGTCTTTCAAAACTCTAAGTGGAGGTCTTTCGTGGAATTGTTTACTGAACTTGGTTCTTTGCTCTGCAAATAATTAGGCAATTATCACATTGCGGGCGAACATCGCAGTTTGGTGCCATTCTGTCAACCTTTTTGTGCAACAGCTACGAGCGTCGGATGCATATAGCGCTGCAACTATCGTTCAAACAATCATTAAGTTATTTAATATCCGAGGGTTATCCGTAATATAAGATTCCCTTGGCGCTACAGTCCTGAAAAGCGCTGTTATTGTGGATCCCCGATTATGTAGTGTCCCTTAGTTTCCCCACTCCAAATCCTTTTTCTAGTGAGCTGCCTGCGGAGCTTAGTCTTGGCTTGTAAGCCTTACGTGATGGATCTCCCCCTCGTTTCCCCCGCCGGGTGTGAGCTACGGTCGGTGATCCATTTTCTGTCTGCAAAAAGCATTGCGCCGGTAGAAATCTATTCCCAGCTATGCGAAATCTATGGAGGCAAGTGTATGAGCGTACAACACGTGCGCAAATGGTGCAGAGTTCAAGAACGGGCGTACTGACACATCCATGATGAGAAGCGTTCCGGACGGCCATCTGTTTCTGACGAAACAATCGCAAAAGTGGAGGCAGCGATGCTCTCAGATCAAAGAGCGACGGTTCGTAAGCTCTCCAAAATGATCCCAGCAAAACCTTTATTGACAAGATTTTGACGGAGCATCTAGGGATTCTAGGGTATGCTAAGGTTTGCACGAGGTGGGTGCCAAGAATGTTGACCGAAGACCACAAATGTCAACGCTTTGAAGCGGTCCAAGGACTTCTTCAAGACCACGGAACTCATGGCGAGGAATACCTCGAGTCCATCGTCACTGGAAACGAGACTTGGATGCACTACCTCACACCCAAAACCAAAGAACAGTCTAAACAATGGAAGCACCCAGAGTCGCCGACAGATTCCCCCATACAAACCGAAAAGATTCGGTATGTATGGGGGTTGACCGTGTAAAGATACTCGAAATGGATCCTAGTGGTTTTATAGTAATGTATTTATGCAGGTGGAATCAAAATAAAAAGTATAATAGAGCAGTGTCCGTGATAGTGTCGATAAAACTGGATTAAAGATCTGACCGAGTGCATGTATTACACTGTTTGTAAAACACGTTTTTAAGCACTAGAGATAGTGTTCAAAACACAATGCCTTACACTGGACGTCATCAAATCTATATACAGTGGAACCTCTCATAACGAGCACCTCACATAACGAGTAATTCGCATAACAAGCAAAAAAATGTGAAAAATTTGCTCCCTTAACGAGCGACATTTCGCATAAAGAGTAACGCAGAAAGGGGAAGTCACATAACGTATGACGCACTTGTGAGCCGGGACTTCTGCGTCATTGCGTCAGTCTGTGTTTAGCACTTGTACCGTTAATACTTTAGTGTTGCATGTGAACACACATTTTTCTTAACTTATGTGTGTAAACATTATTTGTATTTTTTGTTGAGAGTTTGTAGGTGTCACATTTTCACCAAATTTTAAAGAGTCAGCTAAAATAAATTATTATATATTAGTATTTGTATAGCGCTCTTTTATGACCGAATGATCATTCCAAAAGCGCTTCTTTGCCTCTCTAAGTAAAAAGGTGGGTCTTGAGTCTGCTTCTTAAGGATGCCTCCGCTTTAAGCTCTCTTATGCTTTCCGGTAGCGAGTTCCAGGCCATTGGTGCCGCGTAGTTGAAAGCCCGATTGCCAAAGACCGTGCTAGAATGTCTCTAGAAAGCTTTCTAGTAAAAAAGAATTAATTGTTTTTCATAAATGAATAAATAATAAGCTAGTTTTAAAATTTTAAATGTTTTATCCAGGTTGTTACGATCTTTAACAGTTTAAAAGCATGTACTTTTATTTGAATAAATGTTAAGAAAAATGTTTTGCATGGATCGCATTATCGTGTTTTACATTGATTTATATGGGAAAATTAGTTTCGCTTAACGAGTGTTTCACATAGCGAGTAAGATACAATAAAATAATACATTTTGATTAACATTACACTTGAAACAATCATTTTTTAAATATTATTGTACCCAGTATACTGATCTTGAGTTATCGGATAAATCAAAGCATCATTAGACACAAACAAATCATCAAACAAGACCGTGGTACTTACATTTTTTTTTTCTAACGAACGAGAACTGCGTGCAGACGAAAGCGATAGCAACTCGCATTGGACCAAAAAAGTGACAGCGTTCGATGGCAGCGGGACGGCGCATCCATAATTCATGGCTCGTTATGTGCCGGACTGGTTGTTTATCGCTGAAGAGTCCTCTGGCCCGAAACAATGCCGGCAGGACCAGTTCAATACTAACTCGGTTAAAAGGATTCGAAAGCATCTGGGATATTCACTCGTTTAATAATTATAAAATAATGGTAAGAACTGATATATATTTTTAAAGTAACATGTTGAAGAAAAACAAAACTCGATTACATGTAGGTAATCATAAGCAAAAAATACAACCTTATGGCAAGACTTGCGGTGTCCAGAAGTATTTGCTAGAAATAAACGGATGTTTTTGTCTTGTAGCAATGTCGGAATATTCCCAAAGGAATTGTACTTGACTCCAGCATAAAGATTCTAAGAAATTAGAAAAATGCAGATAGAAACACCTAGGTTTTTTCTTGATTCAGAAATGTGGACGATGTTCAATATATAGAGACATTCTGTTTGGATAAAAGGTAAGGAAAATAGAGTATAAAAATCGAGAAATATTTTTGTGAGATAAATAGTTATGTAACGAAAAAACTATTATATTTTTTTCAAAACATTAATATATATATTTTATCGATAGTAATAATTGTCATATCTTCGAGATAATTATAAAAAGAGGTAAAGAAAGGAAGGGCAAGAAAAGAGACAGACATACTTTTCAAAACGATATTTTGAACATAATTATGTTGTATTAAACATCCAAAAGAAAGTAATTGTTATAATAAAACTCTCTATCTCAGATTCATACAGTCGGGCACGACACAGGGCATTTTGCCACTATGTGTAAATTGAGAGGATCAAGGTCCAAAACAACAGGTATCGAGGAATTCGCGGTGTATCAAATTCAATGTATTAAATATTAATTTTATAAAATAAAGAATGCTTACGCACCGATAAGGAGCAATGACCATCTTAATAATCTGCCACTCTATGTAAATTGAAGGGATCATCAAGGTCCAAAACAGTATCAAGGAATGTGCGGTGTATGACATTCAATGTATTAATATTAATTTTATAAATGCTTACTCATGTTCTAAACTAAGGTATAAAAAGGGGTATCTTATCAAATAAACCAGTATCAACACAACTCTAGTCTTTGGATTTATCCTCAGTGCCGGATCCTTGGTATTCCGGCATCACCATTTAAGCAGACGCCGTCATTCCGGGACCACGACCTCGGTTCCGGAACACATACAATTTATTGAATCAATAATATTTCAATAAATACTCGTTTTAATATTGCGCGAGAAAACGAGTGCAATATGCATATTTCAACATTCCAGACAGGGAGATGCGGTTCTTTATAACGATGGTCAAGACTGACAAAAAATAAATTTTCATCCATGACCCAAAACAAAAGTGCTCATAAATTATATTAATAATATAAAAATCATAAATTTAGCAGAACCTTAATGCCACGCAGCGAATTGTTTCCTCTCTCGTATATTATGGAAAATCTACTTGTATGTGTACATAAAATGACAAGGTAAAGAGAATAAGTAAAAATAAAGGTGAATTTGAAAAAAGGAAACAAACATAACACGTGCAATCAATCACATCCTCTTAAGGCAAACTTTTTAAAAACCAAAGATAACATGTTTCACGAGTCGAAAATCTGCAAGTCAATATCACATCGTCAGTTGTCGATTCTCTCACCTTTGGGTTTGCAAGTTCTTCTACATTGTTTGATTGTCGACTCGATGAATCATTCATGATTTGACAATTTGTCATAAAAATATTAAGCGTTGAAAAAAAAATGCCTTGAAGAGTGAAATGTCGACGGGCATTTCGTTCCATAAACGTTTTCCGCGATGGAATTCGAGACGCGAATTTCCGATCAATATAAATGAAGTTGTAAATGCCATTCCATACGAAAAGCTAATTGCTTTCTCGACGTAAATGGTGACCGAGGGTCCGATCGGACTTTACTTTATTTTTATCGTTGAATCGCATTTTGTTGAGACGATAAAATTACTGAAACTGCATGCGGATGATTAAGCGAACCAATCATAGTAAACAAGTTGAACATTAAAATGTCAAGTTGAAGTTGAATGCCACAAGCATAAACGATAAGGTACAAAAATAATCTATAAGATCTATAGATCGTTTTGTATTGAGACTCATAATTCGGCGGGTATATATCCGATCGGGCTGAAATAAATTTTACCAGAAAGCTAAAAATCGAGGCTGCAATTTTAACTGGGACTACGCCGGAGTGTAAAGACGTTTTTATCAGAAATTTTAAACATGAGCTGAGTTTGTGCCTACAAAACCGTTTTTGCGGAGAGTACTTTTACATTACTTCCACCGAAATACAACAGCAGCTGAGGCGCATAGAATATTAGTGGAAACATACGGCGATAATGCTCTAATAATATATATTTAAGAAATGTTCCCATGCAGACCTCCGAAATACAGGTGTCCTGGGACAAGGCATAGACAATCTGAGCTAACAGAACTGTGAAACAACAATTTGCGGTGTCCATATGCTCCAAATACGGTTAAAAAGCGGTATGGTAAAGAAAAAAGAAAAAAAATACAAGAAATTACAAGAGCCGAATTAAATGAAATCATAAAGTATTAATTGAAGCAATTTCAAATTAGGTTTTTACTTCACAAATGGTGGATATACTTTCATTGTAATGAAAAGCAATTAGAATAAATGAAATTAAAACTCAGTTTTTCGTTCGATAAAATCTTTTAATTCGTCACACGTCTTTCGGGGTGATATAAACCGAAATGGTCTGCACTTTGCTGGGCATCTCTGGCAGCATCACTGGAGGCTAAGTGAACAATAATATTGACACGTTGAGAGGACATGAAAAGGGATCATGTAAGGTTCTGTTTTGAACTAACCTGCATCCTGAGGCGTCTCTTCTCTTGGTCACGGCGTCGATGCTGCAGCTCCCCGCGCCTCCTCAGAAGCCTCAGTGTGGCCTCGTCTGCTCCCGCGTCGCCACCCACTGGTTCATCCGCCCACGCGGTGCTGGCGGGTGCTGCTGGAGGACCTTCTTCTTCACTGAGACTGGCCTCCATGATGTCAGATTCGCCGCTAGACTGGATATCAAATAATCATATTTGAATATTGTCAAATTACTGTATAATAACATTAAGGTTATCGACTGACAATACTTGGTGAAACTGCATAATTTTAAATTCATTTAAATTTACAAAATAAATAAAAATATTTACTTTTGATTCAGATATATTACGATTACATGTTTCGGCCTCCCTGGAGACCGAAACATGTAATCAATAAATTATTGAAGATGGTCTCCAGGGAGGCTGAAACATGAAATCGTTTAAAATAAATGTGAATCGAAACAAAATATTTTTAATTTGTTATTTTTTTGAAATAAAAATAATTTAAAATTAAAATTACTGTATAATAAATTCCCCTCTTGTACATAGTTACATAAGATAGATAAAAAAGATCTTAAAATACATTACAGATATTAAGATTTAAATGGCAAGAGGAGTTGCATACATTATTAGTTGTAGGAGCATTTTTGTGAGAATAAATGACAGTTGAAAAACCTACTAATAACTATTGCATTATTACTTAAAGTATATGCTAACACACACATTATATTTTTAATTTATTTCTTATAATAATTGTAAAATCCAGAGTATCTGGGACAAGTAATTGCAATGCATTCATATTTTTAGTCTGTTGAACTTGAACAATTGTATAAAACATCAAATAGTTATTCAATAAAACTGTATCAATTCGAATCCGGTCTTTGGACGTTTGCTCGTTGGAATCCGTTGTCCTCCGGCGTCACCATTCAGCTTACGTCGTCATTTCATACATACACATATTAGTGTGACTTACATTACGCCCCGGCTCCTGCAGTCGCACGACGGACACGTACTCGGGCGCGCCGGCCTCGCGCAGACGCCGCTCCAGCGCGGGAGGGTCCAGGCCGCAGAGGAACTGCGTGCCGAAGAACAGCAGGCGGCGCGCGCGCACGGCCAGCTGCGCGGCGTCGGGGTCCAGCGAGCGCGGCGCGAACAGCGCCTCGGGCGCGCCGTACATCAGCGGCGTGAACCCGGCCAGCTGCGCGTCCTCGCTGAGGCGCACGGGCTCGTGCTCTGCAAGAACGTCCAATTAACTATCACATCAATAAATAAACCAAAATCGGTCAAAATTGTGTCCCGTAATCTTCTTCTTCGTGTCAGCGACGTCAAATTATTTCTTCCCAGTATCTGGCAACATCGTTGCCTAGCATTAGGTCTTGAGGTGTGCAGGTTGTTGGGCACATGGGGCAGGATCTTAGGTGTGAGGCGGTCTGCAAGTCTCTGCAGTCGCACAATAGTGTCTCTCCCTGCCGAAGAATTCCCCATTGCTCGAGGTTGTCCTTTGTTCTACCAACTCCGGTTCTTAATCTTCAGGGATTTCCAGGTCGGCCAGTCAAGGTTCTTGCCAGTTGGGAGGCCTTCCTTTGGAGTAATGAAATCCTCTGATGCGACTTGTTGCCAGAGCTGCAGTCTCTCATTTTCAGGGCCGGATGTGAGAGGTTGTGTAGATCTCAGAAAGCTGTTTCGCGACTTCAATCTTGGTGTTGGGGATATCTGATTATACAAGCAGTGGAACGGTTGGTTGATTGCCTTACGAATTTCTTCGGAGCATATGACTTTACGTCTTATGTTTGGTGGTGCAATACCAGCCAAGTAAGCAATACCAGCAATAAGTAGTTTAGAAATGGGTGTTGGTTTGAGGCAGCCTGTGACGACTCTGCATGCATCATTCAGGGCAGTATCCACTTGATTACAGTGAGCTGATCGACCCCAAACTGGTGCCACATATTCTACGGCTGAGAAACAATCCCGTAATCCGAATGCGAGATCGTAGTCAGAGCTATTTTTATTACGGCTCAAAACCTACTACATTTCAGGTTTTAATTCATCGTATTCTCCGATCTTCGATAGTAATGAACCGTTTAAGTCTTTAGCCCTTTCATTACGGCTCGGTGGAATACAAATAAAACTATCAGTTATAAAACTAGTATTTGAAGCATAAATGTACTTATCTGGTGTATTTTCATATATTACATTAATTATTATTTCCTTTAGATATCAGATGATGCATAAAAAACTATTCCAAGAAAGTATCAAACGATATATCATGGCTATCGATGTCAACGGTAGGGAAATCTTAGACGACATATATCGGCTACCGATGCGAAAGGTTTAATATATAAGATGCCAATTGCACCGGTTAGTAAATGTGTTACAATTGAAACCACCGAAATCTAAATTATTGTTCACATCATCATCATACGCATCCATTTGATATTAAAGATTATATCCTAACCCAACCCAGGTTGCGAAAGTGTATTTGATCGAATTGTCTATTTTTCCTTTTCCCAGGTGTCCATTTTGGGCACGCCTACGAATGCATTCGGTGCGTGTAAAATATTTAGAAGGAATTTCAAAGTATCCGTCCGTTGACCCTCGACCGCAGATGCGCCGAGCCATAACTCCGTTGCCAATAACCCTGACAATGCGGCCCCACGCGCAGGTGAGAGTCGCTGATGTGTTCATCTAGAGACATTGAAGCTCAGGTGAATGCTTCTGACTTTATACATATCAATCCACCAATAAACGTAAACACCTGGAGATAAAAAACCAAAAGAAAGACTGTCGACAGATTCCATAATTGTACGCCCCAGTGTGCGGATAAATACCAATACTTTCCTCCTACTATATTATTCTATATCTTTTAGCCTAATTGAAATTCTCATTTCCTTGTATCGTCATATAGTTCTACTGAGTTTCAAGACTCGCTCCTTATATATGTTCACCACATATTTGATAATATACGAGTGGCCGCAAATCGAATATAAATTTGGTAATCAAAATGATAGCTGAATGAGAAATTATAATAAATACCGTTACAGGAAAACATAAACCAAACTCTAAATGGTTTATGAAATTTGAAGAGGTTCATATTAGTATTACATTACCACAACATATTTACAAATGTACATAAGAAGTGATTTTCTGAAATAGGCAATCACATCCTTATGTGGGTATTAATACATAAAGTACAAAATTGCCGACGCTAATCGCTAAAAATTACTAGTTGGCGTATTTTGAATTTAAGTTACAATATTGGAATTATTATATTGACAAGAATGCAGGCACACAAAAAATATGAAATTGATATTTATGTAAAATTTGACTTTCTGTATCTAAGAACATGTTTATAGATGTGTAATATACTTGTTCTTTTTTCATAATTTAACATTTTGCCGGTGAATATAGCTCAATGGTGAAAGCGTTTGCTTTGCAAGCCAAAGGTCGTGGGTTCAATCCCCGACGGAGATTAAAAAAAAGGGATTTTTAATTTATTTCTGATGTCTACAATACCCCCGGGGGTGAATTTGATCCCTCACCCGCAAAATGTCAGTCATAGCCTATTAATTAAAATTGGTGGTGGACGAAAGTCGTCCCATGAAGACCACCCATTCACAGTAAATTCCTGTAACAATAAGGATGATACGTGAATCTCGGGCTGTAGTCTATAACGTTGGCGGATCAACACTTCACATGCAGCGCTTAGCCAAATGCACCATGATAAGCGTCATAGAATTCCAAAGATGGGACTTCAGAATCACTGTCACCATCTTTCGGTATTCTCCTGTATGTGTTAACATAAAAATAAAAAAGTGTCAAAAACAAATGTCAGCATTTTATTTTAAAAGGACTGTCGGATGCGAGCCTGTAAAACATTTATTTCGGTTATTCAATATTTTAATGCTAATCCATTCCACTTAAATATTAATATGAAAAATAAAAAATCATTTATAATAACATAGAACTGCATGCAGCAGTAACAAAACAGTAAATACAGTTAAACAAAAATTTAAAGAAAACCAAAAGTACATACTCGCACCGACATTAAGCGAAACTAATAATAACGGAGCTGTAAAAAGTTGTGTGTATAAACTTATATTTCTGCGGCATGGTGCCAATTCCGACAAACAATACGCATTTAAGGGTTAACGGCCGGCGGTAGAATGGGATTCCTGAGGCCCGGGCGGAGGCTCCAGCACCGGCGCTCTGCCCCTAGGGCAGCGTTTTTTGTCCCACCGGCCGCGACCAGTAATGGCTTGCATAAATGTTTATAGGAGGTGGCGGGTTATATGGTGATGATGCGAAAACCGCAGCATCTGCCAACACCGAGGTGAGCGAGAAGACGACGGAGAAGCACATTTAACCTGAAGAATGTATAGATCTAAGCATTTTGTTCCACGGTGAAGAAAGCTCTTCTTCGAGGGTCCGCAATCCGAAGAGACTTAATCATTTGGAATCATTTGAACAATGATTGATAAATTAACATGATACAGCTTTTAAGTGACACTCATCTTTATAAAACAACACCCCATTTGAAAGATGCAATTCAATTTATGACTTGTCGAGCGCATTAGCCGAGTGAAGAGAAAAAAATAATGATAGAAAATGTAAAAAAAAACCTATTTACTAGGGTTATCCGTAACATAAGTTTCCCATGGCGCTAGAGTCCTGAAAAGCGCTGTTATGGTGGATTCCGCGATTTTATAGTGTACCTTAGTTCCCCCACGGATGACTTGGGTGCACTACCTCACACCTGAAACCAAAGAACAGTCTAAACAATGGAAACACCCTGAGTCGCTGACAGGAAACGGATCAACGAGCGCACCTCACACCTGGCGGACGAAGCGAGGGGGAGATCCCTCACATATGGCTGCCAAGCCAAGACTGAGCTCCGCAGGCAGCTCGCTAGGGAAGGGATTTGGAGTGGGGAACCAAGGTACAATACAGATTCGCGGGATCCACCATAACAATGCTTTTCAGGACTGTAGCGCCATTGGAATCTTATATTAAGGATAGCCCTCGTAAACCAGACCTTGGGAGTGTCACTCGATCTCCTTAAAAGTTGCTGATTTACAATCGCCGAAAAATGTATCGACTTCATCTCCCCTTTGCTTATTTTTGAGAGCCGTCGGAAGCTATACTCGTATATGATGTACTCGGAGGACCTTCATTTGTAGATATATCTTTGAACGAGGCAAGGATCGCAGCAGCTAATATAACTTAATAGCGCCAATTTCTGGCGACTGATCAAGTAAGAAAATGAAGAGGATGAATAATAAATGTACGTTTCATTCTTTGAATTGATTATAAATTATTCGTGAACAATGGTTTCCGATAACGCAATCTGAACGTTAGTTGAAGCAAGTTCGCATAGAGAATCCGGGCGATGCTGTCTGCTCGCATGCGGGTAGCCGGGCCTACCAGGTCAGCACACCGCGCCAGCACCAGCACCAACACCAAACAATTACCGGCCACGGCGCGCACGACCTCCGCCACGAACACCGCGCCCGTCCTAGCCAGTCGGCCACCCGCCTAAGTCGAACGACGACCTGCAGCAGATGTAGCTAAACACGTGATCCATCACAACTTTAATAATTGTATGCAACTTATTACAGTATCGCGTAACATGCTTACTGGACTGGACTTAACCCGCATCACACTGGAGGACAGTTAGGTCTGCTTGATGACGCGCTCATTCAGATTATGATAAGTTAGCAACTGATAAGTCCAGTGGGAGTCCCCTCTGAACAATTGTGGCCACTGCACAGAAGTGCTAAAAGAAATAACCCGTGAAAGAGATTAGAATCGCATTCCTGGGTTATAAAGAGATGGAGATGGAAGATTCTCTCACCGAAAATACGAGCAAATATTGTAAATGCGTGGAATTTTTTTTTAATGGCCACATGGTGTGCATGCCCGATATTTCCGAAGTCTCCTCTTTCTAACGAGAGGAACTGACAGTCCTAGGGAATGTGCTCTGAGGTCTGGAAGGGGGCGCCACAGGCTATCAATATACGAGGGTTATCCGTAATATTGTTTCAGAACCAGATGGCCGTCCGGAACGCTTCTCATCATGGAAGTCAGTACACCCGTTCTTGAACTCTCTGCACTATTTGCGCACGTGTTGTACGCTCATACACTTGACTCCATAGATTTCGCATAGCTGGGAATGGATTTCTACCGGCGCAATGTTTTTTGCAGACACACCGAACGCAGCTCACACCTAGCGCACAAAGCGAGGGGGAGATTCATCACGTACGGCTGCCAAGCCAAGACTGAGCTCCGCGGGCAGCTCGCTAGGGAAGGGATTTTGAATGAGGGAACCAAGGTACACTACAGAATCGCGGGATCCACCATAACAGCGCTTTTCAGAGTGTAGCGCCATGGGAATCTTATGTTACGATTAACCCTCGTATATAGAGTTCGGCAAGGCACTCTATAAAATTAGTATGGTTTTAACCACCAGTCTACATTAGCGAGAGTGGCCTGGATGCGGAAGGCGGAGGGTCGGAGAGGATGTAAACTCTTGCGGGAGGCCTACGTCCAACAGTAGACGGACACAGGCTGATGATGATGATGTATTCACTATTTGAAACCTAGTTAAAAGTAAACTAACACTTCAACAAGTGTGACTCCTAGCTTCTGAACTGCGTAAAAAGTAAAAAATCAGCATAGGTCATCAATATGAGACAATACAGTACATCATCTAAATCTTGTCGCCTGGCATATTGACCTCAATCTTAGTAGACTTAAGGTTTCATCTGCGTTATTTCACTGCAATCAAAGACAGATGACAAACTCTATTTACGAGGGCAGTTTGATAATTCGTTGACTGTTTTAATTTTCCCAAATGCATCACTGTTCTTGTCAACTGATATCTATTTTTAGACTACTTACTGTACAAGTTTGGGCAAGCTGTGTCATTTAGTTTAACAGCCTATATATAATCGAAACTACCTATATTTTAAATACAATCATTGGCTGATCATTAATCGTATCACTTTATTATCTCAAAGACAACAAGAACGCGGTCTCGGATGTTAAGTAAATAACCCGATGGAAGTAGACCGATGACCTGCAGCAGATGCTGTGGATAATGGCCTGATAGCTGCATGATCCTTCTGCAGCACTGGATAATTTCGTTTGTCTGAATATATTCGATGAAAATATACAATAAGGTGTAGTAAATAAACGTTTAAAGTTGATTGCACATATTTGAAATCCTAAAATGAAACAAGAAATATACCTTAGTCATTTTAGGAGTGACTTTAAGCCAGATAAAATAGTCAATTATGTATTCAGTATCAATTATGGGGCTACAAGAGCGGTTAACGAGGCTGACATGGAATAGGCTCCTACGTTCTTTAACTATTTCTCAGAATCATATTCTAACCACAAGGTTAGAATATGATACACAAAAGTGTAACTTGCAGGGTACAATTAACTTTATATTTTTTTCTACATTTTTTTAAGGGAAAAAAATCAATTATGGAATGAAAATATTTCAAATAATTTAGGTGGGTTATATGATTAAAGAGGCTTTCAGCTCAAGCTATGATACATAAAGTATATATTTAATTTAAGTTTAATGATGTGTTGAGTCTTAATATCTTAAGTAATTTTTGTGGTATATGAAATCTTTATTTGTATTGAATGTATTGACATCAGCACGATGTAGCCCACTTGGTGGGCGGTGGGCGATTTTCGCAGATTTTCAAATCTACTACATTACTTCTAGAATTTTTTCCACCCATATACTGAATTGAAATATAGCGAGGTTGGTGGGCGGTTGGGAAATTTTACCATGAAAAATAGGCAAAAGAAGTGTCAGTTATGCGTTGACGACCGAGGAGTTAGCATTACGGCCAGCGGCATGTCATCCCGCATGGCCGGAAGCTTGTTAAGCTTTAAGTAAATATAGTCAATGTGCTTCTAAAATAAGGTCTTTGTTTGCTGACCTGCTCCTCATCCTTCCCTCACGCGACGGAATAACACCCCTTTTGAAAGAGAGGAGGATGTTAGTATATTTGTCACTGAAAAGTTCCGAAGCCTGCCACAAAGTCGCCTACAATGTATCATCATCGGCACATAACAAGTTGGCGATGCATCTCGACCGCACAGAGCGCAATCTCCCACGATAATAACAGTAACAGTATGCGAGGCCTGGGCGATGGTGCATTTAAAACAATAGCCGGCACCTCTCTGCCTCAATCCATTCCTCTCTTCCCATACTTTCCTGGAGCAAATGTTTATAATATGCAGAAGTCATATACTGAACGCAATGCCATTTTTAAAATTAAAGACCCTAAAAAGAAAAAATGTTTTTTTTAATGCGCGTTTATTAGAACAGTTTCAATGAAAAACCGCTGGGTTTCTATCTGATCAATTGCAACCGACTCATTGTATACATATAAGAGTCTTCTTCGTAGTATCAATCCGGTGGATTGGTTTGCAGCAACAGAATCTTGCATCTCGATCTCCATTCCTCTTGGTCCTCCGCAACCCTCTTCAGCTCAGCATAAGAGCTACAACTCATGTCCTCGAACACTTGCTGCAAACACTCCCGTCTAGGGCGCCCTCTACAGTGTCTAACCTCAACCATCCCCTCCACAATGTCGTGAAGAAGACCTTGAGAGTGTATATCCAGTAATTTAACTTTTTAATAATAATAGTAATACAGTAATTATGTGTGTTATTTTCCAATGTACATTAACCAAAAAAGGCTGTTGTTCAATGTTGAAAAATGTTCTTGTGCGTGATGAAAGAAAAATCGATCAAATTAGTAAACTTAAACGAGTGTATGTGAATTCTATTAACCAACATTAATTTTTTCGTTTAATTTGAGTTGTATTGTGCCTTATTACCCAAGAAATATCACCGCAATGGGCTTGTTAATAATGCAAGGAAACATGTAATATCGAGACTATCGATTGGACGTATGATTTGATGAGATAAATTACAGCAAACTTAAATATCAATATGAAATTACAAATAAAGCTCATATCATTACAATCAAGTAATATAGCTTGCTATTTCATTATACTCATATGTTCTGCCAAATGCACTAAATAATTAACCAATCTATTTACACCCAAGACATTCGCAGCTCAGAAAAAATATGTTTTCAAAATAATTCCATTGGAGTCAGTTGTTTTTTTTTTATGTAAACAAATACAGGAGAACACATAGCGACATACGGTGATAGTAATTCTGAAGTCTCATCTGTGGAATTCTATGACGCTAACCATGGTGCATAATATGGCTGAGCGCTGCATCTGGAGTGTTGATCCGCCAAAGTCATAGACAACAGCCCGAGATTCACGTATCATCCTTATTATAGCAGGAATTTACTATGAATGGGTGGTCTTCAATTTCCGAATTTTAATTAATTTTAATTAATTTAACTAATTCACACCAACTCGGTGTATTTTAGAGCTCAAAAATCGATTTCATTTATTTATTTTAAGACTCCGTCGGGGATCGAACCCACGACCTTTGGCTTGGAAAGCAAACGCTTTGACCATTGAGCTAAACCCGCCGTGTAACAAACTTTCAACGTTTTTTTCAATACCTGTCTTTCTATTGATTTCAACATTGTCGTCCTGTATGATAAATCAACCTTATTACTGTCTTCAGGGTTGGATGCTGCCTTAAAGCTTGTCGGTCAACGGACGATTCTGATAATCTGCACACAACAAGAGTGTGCAACAACAGTAAGCCACGGGTTATCGCTCCCCGGGGAAGGGCCTATCGACCGCGGCGGAGATTACCGATGATGGATATCGGTGTCAGTAGTGTGAACAGATCCAGCTGGAGATACTGCGCTATCTAAGCAGCAGTTTTGCAGCGTGAATTATGCAGACAAGCGACGCAAACATCACTGGCGTTACCAAGATAATAAAGAAAATGTGGGGTAAACTTAAGAAACTTTACGTTTAAGGGATGAGGACGTGCGTTGCGGAAAGATTAGGTACACTTAATTGGCAATAGGCAGGTCATATCTGTCGAAGAGCCGACGGTCGATGGGGAAGAAAAGTGTTGGAGTAGCGCCTAAGAACTGTCAAACCAAGCGTTCGTCGACCACCTGCAAGATGGGCTGACAACATCAGAAGAATAGCGAGTGGCCTAGATGCGGAAGGCGGAGGATAGAAGAGGATGGAGACTCATGCGGGAGGCCTACGTTTAACAGTGGACGAACACAGGCTGATGATGACGTGCTGGTCAAACAGGATAATGAGATAATTCTTCCTCACGCATCTCCTTTAAGTCCAAAATTTCTAAATAGCTTTTCAGGATTTTTTCTTTTTGACAAATATTTCGATAAAAATGTATTGTTTGCAGGCACTACAATTGTCCAGACGGGACCCCACAGCTATATGTATTACTTCATAACTAACAATTAACAGATTAGAAGCACCCACGTTCTCCACAGTATTGTGAATGTGTGGTAAAAACAATTAAACTCTCTATATTGATGCTACAGAAAAGAGAAATGTACACCTAGTTGGAACAAGATGTCAAACAAATAATACATTTCTTAAGTGTTCAGGCTGTCATTGCTTGTATTATTTTGTAGAATGAACCAAACAATGCAGTTTTTCGATGTAAGACAGCAAAGTTCTTGTAAGTGCAACTATCCTAGTTACGCGGGGCATGAAGAGGTGCGCCTTTGGCATAGTGCGCCACGATGATTCGCCATTATTACCGCGTGCACCTTTGCGGATTATCTGGCGGTGACCCCAGGGCGCCCCATTACCTGGCGAGCAGCCTGGCGGACCCTCAGCCTCTAGGCCCGACTTCCGCCTGACCCACTTCTGGCGGACGCGTCTCTGACCTATCATAACTTAACCCTCTTTGACACGCTGCTCGGTGCAAGAATCCTTCACGCCTCGTTGCAGCTACGAGCTAGTCTTCCATGCCGAGCAAATTATCAATATAATTATCATTATTGAGTCATAATTAGACTTTTTGAAAAAAACACAAATCGTTCATTAGATAATGCCATCACCAATGTTCTTCAAGTATTTATAAACCCTTTTGTACACAAATAGCCACTGACCCGATAAGCAGCACTTATCGGGTCAGTGGTCTCTAGGAAAAACCCTATCACCTACCTAATTATAACAGTTATGTTCATTAACCTATATGTTCGTTCCACGCTGAATCTAAAAGTCATTTTGCTATCACTACCGATGCCAATAAACACAAGATAATAAAACCTTCAATAGCAGCAACCATGCAGGACTTGCTGTCCATACACCTCGATCCGATAACATCGCTAGCTCGGGTCACGCCGAGGCGAGACGTGCCATTTTTCGCCCCACTACAATATATAATGGGTACATATTATGTTCCTAATATGCTAGACTCGGTACTGCAACATTCAGCAAATCATAATGATACTAAAGGAATATCGTGTCCTGAGGAACGCTAAAAAAATCTTACTTTTTTTAGTTATAAGTTTTCTTTCCATTTCTATTTCAATTACCTGCACTTATGTAAAAAATAACGCTCATCGACTATTTTCAATAAGCACTGAAATCAATATACACTCCAATAGTCTACACATAACATATATCAAATCATGTAATAAATTAGCTCATTTATAAACAAGGAACATATCTAGATTTATTCGTCTTTCATTCCTCTTTAAATGGAGCTTTTTTCAGTAAATTAGATCCTACAAAATATTCTACAAATATATTATATAAAATTGTGTACTCGTGTTAGCTAAATGACAAAATCCATAGTTTAAGCCTATTTGAAGTATTTTCTTCTTATAAGGTTGCACGGCTGATGATCCACCAGATAAAGACGTGTTTGCTGCGGCAGAGTGCATCCGCCGGATTATGATTAAACGCCCGGGGATTTCCATCAATTCCATGAGATTCCCGTACAGACTTGTACCATATACTCTTAATATAAGATGCCAATACAAAACATCACAGTCCATACAGTTATCAATGACTTCATAATAATCAATAATCTTCTCTTTTCATATCCAGTTCTGTCAGATTTCTTTATGGCTGTTTCGTCCTTAATCAGCTGTTATAATATTATATTTGGGCACTTGTTAAACAGATTTTTCACGGTTATTTGTAACAATAATATGCTCCAGCTAGATAGCGATGTTCAAAAAGAAATGAGACGTGCTTTAAAGCGTTTGTGTTCACATTAGCTTTATATTTAAATAAATATGTTTAGAGTCAATCTACACGATAAACGACCGCAGCCTGCCTATTAAATATGCATCTGAGATAGTTTAGATGCCTCCCCTGGGAGCCACGTTCACCGAGGTTAAGTGCGATGAAACGGACCAGAGATCGAAGGTCCATCTCACCGCGGGACTAACGACCACTCTAATGATGACTTGACGATAACTGCTGCGAGCTGGAATCTGCCCGATGACGCCAATAATTGTTATTTAATCCGAGACTTGCCATTCTTCCGCGCGGGGTTAGCGGTTCACGACCTGAAGGTTTGTTCACCTACATACGGAGAAGCTGGACGTGACACAGATTGTTGAACAGTGTAACACTGACACTGAGTTATGAGGTTAATCACACACGACTGCACTAGTAACAAGGATAAGCCTAGTAATCATTTAGAAAGGCTCCTGCCAACGTGTGATTGTTTTTAAATCGACAACAAAAACATTTTTAAAGCATGGCTAGCGGTTCCACTATCTGACCGTCTGAGGTTTTCGTCTACAAATAAACACCATCTACATCGCATCCTTATAATACTCATAATAAGCCCAGTCTTCTCTGTTTACATATATGTAACATGGGATGGATTATCAAGAAATATTCGATGGACGGCAAAGCCAAACAAGGAGCAAGAACTTGTGCAAGATACAAATACTACATACTGCTAGAAGTAACATTTTGATAAGACTTACGTCGGTGGAAAGACCGATAGAAGAATATCACATGGATGTGTTCCTTCGTGATGAAGTGACCTATGTAAGTGTTACTGGACAATCAATCACGGAGACATTCCAAACGGCATAGGACAACTCTCATTTGGAGATATATCTTCACCTTCCACAAGGATGCAACAGTGTCAGTATCCTCACATTTTAGAATTATTAAAAGAAGAAAGATACGTTACAATAGGCATAATCAATGACATAGCAATTTTCTCAATTCGGACATTTATTTTGAGTACATTGAGGTGGCCGCTTGATTGTTGAGAATTTGACACTCGCCTATTACTTCCGAGTAGGGTTTACGTTCACGACCCATCCATATAAGGCTTGTTCACCTACACTGCATACACAGCGACTGGAAGCAGTTTGGCGGCGTAGGACTGTGAGTAACGGTCTCGAATATAAACGCGAGGTTTTCAATACTTGCATATAATGTTATATGTTTTCGGATATGCAAAAATGTAAAATGAGATCGATGGCTTTCTCACATGGACGATTCCGCAAGCGATTACTATTCCCTCGGGCACTTGTGTTGGGTCACCGGTTCGCGACCCGGCGCCAGCTGAGCGAGGTTCCCAGGCCCCGTCACTTGGCAGCTCCTCTGGCCGCTGTTCCGTGAACATCACCCACCTTCACCCCGGGCTGAGCAAACAGACGCACGCACAATGGCAACACCCATCGCGGTGCATCGCCTAACAATCTTTGTCTCCCGCAAAATTACATTCACCGGCGCATCTCAAACGATACACAATAATTCATTGCATATTCACACTGCCAAATGACACGTCTAACAGTGATATTGACGTGTATCGTAATCTTGATTTATTTCGTACAATCTTTCGACACGAACTATGCCTTGTTATAGTTCTTCCACCTTACAAGTCTTAAACCTAACGTGCAGCACCGTACAAGCATTGCATGATTTAACAATTAAATTTATAAATAACTATTTTTTTTTTAAAACATAATCGGTTCCGGTTCATTGGTCCTTCGAACCGGATGAAGAAGATGTAGAAGAAGAACAAGCAGAAGTATCAATTCGACTCCGGTCTTTGGAAGTTTCCTTAGTGCTGGAATATGTGGTACTCCGACGTCACCATTAGCTGATGTCGGCATTTCGGGACCAAGTCGTCGGTTTCGGAACAATAACCAAGGTAATTAACATCAATATAATACGCGTCCTTAATACCAGCGATCAGTCTAACTGTGTCTATATACGAGTATCTAACTCCATTACATTCCTGATATATATTACATTAAAAAGATATTTTATTGAAGGCGAATGCATACTTTCAATTATTTCAAATGAAACTTGTTTTTTTTATAGTTTAATAATCAATTTATGTCGCAAAAAATTAAAACGTTGAGGTCTTCAGCATTTAAAATATAGGCCAAACGTAATAAAAGTACTTAAAATAAATGTGCCTTACAAAAAATCGTGGGACACATACGCGTCAACACAAACGCATATGTACAGTCAATGTATATAAGAAGAAAGACAGGAACATCGTATAAATTGAATAATGATATATATACTACATCGTTGTGTTAGCGTTATAAAAAAGCGGCCACAGACGTCATAAATTAAATCGCGATTCGCAGATCGCCGAGTGTCAAGTCCCGTCAGGTCACTGTCGCCTTCCCGCATTATGCGGCGCGTCGCGCGACCGACTGACGCAACCTCTGTTGCATAAGTCGCACGCGACCGCCGCGCGAGGTGGTCTCTCACGACCTCTTGCCACATCTTTACGTATTTCTTAAAATGCGCACTGCGTATGATTATCTTGCTAACATGCATACTATAGGATTATTCCCGAAATGTTTGTTGACATACGATCGGATACACTCCTCAATAAATTAATAAATTCATTTTCCGGACATATCTGCATACATAGATCTACCTGGAAATATATACGATTCCCGACGATCTTCAGGGCAGGATCCCAAAGACTTAATGTGACGGTTGTTTCGAAGCATTTTTTGGGTGACTAGACATTCGTTTTTTTAAGGAGATGAAATATCTAATAATAAATTACTTTATGCGAGTACGAAGCCTGGCATATATCATAAAATTTGTGCAGCCGCACAATGGGTTTCGAAAACTTGCGCAAATTAAGGTGAGATGGTTTGATTTAGTGAGAAATGACGAGGTTAGGGAGCGAACACGGCAGCCTTTCATCGAATAGTTGGTGGAGGACCGCAGGTGAAGCCGGCTGGGCCATTCTTCTACTGATGCTGCAGGAGAGCATGAACTAGAGCTAGAACTAGAGAACTAGGCTGCATTTTCTTCAAAAAAGATTTACTACAATATGTATATTACTTCTTAAATCCAGTAGCTAAAATACCATAAATTTAAAATATTACAAATTCATAAAATCTTAAGGAATAAAAATAAATATAATATTGAATATTGATATGAGCATTAAATTTATTGGTGGTGCATAAAGAAAAGTCATAACATCTGAATATACGTGTCGTAACATCCACATACCGTAAATCATCAATTCACACATTTCCTATTAAACAACGTCAAAATCTAATCATAAATTAAGCGTTGTCAGACACCGGCGTTATCGCCCAACACGTCGTCATGAATAATATTATTTAAAATTATCTAATTTCGGGTTTCTGCCTTGTCGCGGCGTCGATGTAAAAGACACGAATCCGCTAGAGAGGAAAATCTAAAGATGTTTTCGTAAACATAAATTAGTGATAGATTTCTACGATTCAAAGAATAAAAAGAGTAAGACTACAATTATTTACAACAAAATCGACTGACTTGACTTTTTTTACAGAACGGTTCAAATATTATTACTGCTTAGTACCCGATATGCGTATGTTGTTGTACAATTGAATGGTACTTTGTATTCTTCAGCTTCTGCAGTTAGTTGGTCTCGAATGGATTCGGGTCTTGATGTAGAATGTTTAGAGATGGATGAGCTCGCCTGCGCAGGTCGCCACCGGGTCGCCGCCCACGTTATAGAGGTTCCCACAGGGCGCCCCCCGCACCCACAACGATCGATGGCATAACGGGCACTACAGAATAGCGATAAATGACAAATTCGTGGTAGAGATGTGCTAGAATCGACACTATAAAATTGGTGGGAGAACTGAGTGTACACCGTTGTAGATACATCAGACTTTGAGCTTTTGCTAGAGAAAAGGGTATCTGTTTACAAATACACCATTTAATATTGCATGTACAATTTATGACCAATATTTAAAAAATAATTGTTCTTACCTTCTGCCGTTTTGGACCTAAGCAGATCTCCTTGCAGATCCAACGGTTCCAGCAGGTTCATCAGTTTAGCCAGTTTTCCCCAAGGATCAGAGTCGCCACTGAAACAAGAAAAAAAAGTATATTTTACAATCGTAAAATGAAAAGTTACTATCGTAAACTAAGCTCTAAAAAGACATATAAATGGAAAATACAAATTGGTATCAAACTTGGTGTCAAAAGCTGTCATAAATCGTGTTAGACATGAGAGTTACCGATAAGGTGGTCTTAACCTTGTTGTCATTTTCCCAGTAAGCATTTCCCTAGAATTGAATTAATAATCCTTGCTTTAACGGCCACTATGGACGATATAATACATTACGTAGAATGATGAAATGCACAGTAAAATGAATGTCGTAGAAAATAACATCAGTTATAGTATTATAGTGTGATCGAACCTGCATTCTTCGGGTCGCTGTCCGTCACGCGGCCGCCGGACCGCCGACGGGAGTCATAAATAACATTTTTACATTATATTTGAGGGCAATAACTGGTGCCGCATGATGCTCTGCGGAGGCAAATTAAACTCTACGAGTCCGTCCATAAACAACCGCCCGATATGCAAATTCACACAAAATATGCGTATTTACGATCAATCAAACGCACGAAACTAGACACATCTCTTACTGATGCGATTTAGTGGAGCTATATATCAAAACAACTGTTATTTCAGAGAACATCGAACGCAATTCGTCTAGTTGTATTCATTGTTTACATTTACAATGGTTATTGATAAATTAAAATATAATTTCGAAATGTCTTTTTTCATTATTTTTATTTCAGACACAAACATTCATTTGAAATGAATTTTTCTTGGCATCTACGAGTTAATTATCCGCAGATACTGCGACTAAGAACTATAGCAGTATTATCAAAATAGTTGATGAAACAAGATGCAAACTACTTAAAAATACACATATACGAGTATGATGCAAACCACGTAAATAACAATTCGTCTAAAAAAACTCTAGTAGGGCTCATATTGAAAAAATGTTTTGTTTAATATTCGTTTAGATTTAGTCCATCTACAATTTTTGTGGATTTGTATTTTTTGTCCATATTTTATCTGCCATCCTAGTAACATCGCTAGTTTAGAATATGACATATGAGAAAATAGCATTCTTAGACAATTTTATTGAAATATTCAGACTGAAATGAATTGAAAATTAATAATTAATTTTTTAATTTTTATTAGAATATTATTTTATTATTTCAATATTCTAATCTACTTTTATAGATCATTGACTATATTACAATATTATCATTACTTAAATATACATATACTATACATAAAATTCTTTTTTCAACGCGTCAATCCAAGCACAAAAATAACGGCAGAAGCGGGATGCGAACCGCGGACCTTGGAAACATATGCCCAGGTGTTCACACCGCTCGGCGAATCACGCCATTACTGTGCCCAGACTGACTGCGGTGAAACTAGTATTTATAGCATTGTATGTTTCCAAGGTCCGCGGTTCGCATCCCGCTTCTGCCGTTATTTTGTGCTTGGATTGACGCGTTGAAAAAAAAGAGTAATAAAATAATAAAATTAAAAAATTAATTAATTGTGAATAAATGAAGACTGATAGAATAATAATAAAAATATACATACTTTGAATATATACTATGGCGACATCTGTCGTACGATGCTAACAATGCTATAAATACTAGTTTCACCGCAGTCAGTCTGGGCACAGTAATGGCGTGATTCGCCGAGCGGTGTGAACACCTGGGCATATGTTTCCAAGGTCCGCGGTTCGCATCCCGCTTCTGCCGTTATTTTTGTGCTTGGATTGACGCGTTGAAAAAAGAATTTTATGTATAGTATATGTATATTTAAGTAATGATAATATTGTAATATAGTCAATGATCTATAAAGTAGATTAGAATATTGAAATAATAAAATAATATTCTAATAAAAATTAAAAATTAATTAATAATGTCTCCTTGAGACAATATCAAGAAGGTAAAATTATCCATCAGTAACACAGGTAAATGATTGGTTATAAAGTCCGAGTCGGAACTATAAGTAGTCGTTTCACATCCATTCAGTCTATAGTTTGGTTCGAGACCCGAGTGGTACTTACTAAAATAAATAGACTGCCGGAAAGTAATAATATTAAGCTTGTGAATAAATGAAGACTGATAGAATAATAATAAAAATATACATACTTTGAATATATACTATGGCGACATCTGTCGTACGATGCTAACAATGCTATAAATACTAGTTTCACCGCAGTCAGTCTGGGCACAGTAATGGCGTGATTCGCCGAGCGGTGTGAACACCTGGGCATATGTTTCCAAGGTCCGCGGTTCGCATCCCGCTTCTGCCGTTATTTTTGTGCTTGGATTGACGCGTTGAAAAAAGAATTTTATGTATAGTATATGTATATTTAAGTAATGATAATATTGTAATATAGTCAATGATCTATAAAAGTAGATTAGAATATTGAAATAATAAAATAATATTCTAATAAAAATTAAAAAATTAATTAATAATGTCTCCTTGAGACAATATCAAGAAGGTAAAATTATCCATCAGTAACACAGGTAAATGATTGGTTATAAAGTCCGAGTCGGAACTATAAGTAGTCGTTTCACATCCATTCAGTCTATAGTTTGGTTCGAGACCCGAGTGGTACTTACTAAAATAAATAGACTGCCGGAAAGTAATAATATTAAGCTTGTGAATAAATGAAGACTGATAGAATAATAATAAAAATATACATACTTTGAATATATACTATGGCGACATCTGTCGTACGATGCTAACAATGCTATAAATACTAGTTTCACCGCAGTCAGTCTGGGCACAGTAATGGCGTGATTCGCCGAGCGGTGTGAACACCTGGGCATATGTTTCCAAGGTCCGCGGTTCGCATCCCGCTTCTGCCGTTATTTTTGTGCTTGGATTGACGCGTTGAAAAAAAAAGAATTTTATGTATAGTATATGTATATTTAAGTAATGAAAATTAATAATTAATTTTCTGTTGTGAATAAATTTAGAGTTGTGTTTTTAATCAGGTAAAAGGTGGTATTTTGCTATTTTCATTCGAGAAATGCTTATTTTAGAACACGTTGTATATTATGTATTATTTTCATGGCCTACAGTCATGGAAGTATCCTCAGAAAGCAACAGTCCGGAAGAACGGATACCAACACATTGGAGGTGTTGCAACACGCCATGGCGGAGGGGCTACGAGCCTAATTTTCAAAAAAAAAAAATTACATTCGTGTTATTTTTGTCAACTAAATAAAGGGTAATTTAATAACGTTGTGAATAAAGGTTTTTTTATCTGAAATAGTTTTATAATTCATGTATTATCGAAAATCCATTGGCTGCAAACAACTATACGAAACAGCGAAAAGAATGTTAAATTTATTTATTAACTAATAATTGTTGATGAAACTGCATAAGTATAATTTACTAAAACTTAAAATAATTTGTTTTATTTCGCATCATTTTGCTGTTGAAAATGGACCTGGATTGGTTGGAAATGTGTCACTTAAACAATCACCTTAAATTAAATTAAATTTGTGGTGGTGATTTGTAAAGATTAATAAATATAACGTTTTTTAAAGAGGTCAGATGATTAGAACGATCTTCCCTAGACCATTTGATGCAATGGGACAACTCAACCCAACCAATGACACACAGTAAGCGACAAGCGATGACCCATTAAAGTTTTAGTCTTCATACAATAATTAGTTGCTTAAGTAAGATGATCGAACGAGAACTACGCTTACAATGTGCTTTTTCTTAGTTCTCGGGCTTCATTCTGGCGGTCGTCGGGTGCCATATACGCTCCTAGGTGGACCAAAAAGGCACGCACAATGTCTGCTTAAGGTAACTGTATGACGGCAATATGTGGTGACTATATGCATCAGATATGGAACGGATATTATTTTACTGTAAAATTACCAAACAGACACGCTCTTGCTGTACAAAACTGTTACAATGAGCTACAGTAATCCCATGTGGTGTATTACACTAAGTGCTTCGCGTAACTAGTGACAAGTCTCACGGGAAAGTAAACAAATAAAACACGTAGCTCAGCTTCTTAATAATGCTTGAACTTTTGGCACCGAAATTCGCTGCTAGTTCACAAGTCCAACATTGATAATGCACGCTGAACTTAATTCCTTAGTTTGGCCTTCACTAACATATTTTCTTCGTTAGAAATAGAAACGGGGTAGGATTACATTAATGACACATAAATTTCATCAATGCATCCAAATCATTGAACATTCGAGAGATATATTAACTTTAAAACCATATAATTACAAAACTTAATTTGGAATGACCTTTAACTTTTTAGAAAAGAAAGCATCGACGATTATAATCAAACAAAACACGAATAAATCATACAAATGTTTCTTGATTTAATGGACAATTTTATAATATGTGGTTGATGTAGATTGTAGACTATCATCCAAAATGAGTTAGGTGATATGTGCACAATATATAGTACAATATTTGCAACAAAATAAATTATTATTACTCCTATGTTTTCAGCATCCACTGAAAGATACATTATAAATAATAAATATTTGTTTATTCACCTTGTTTTAACATGGCTCACGTTGAATATGGCCTCTGTTTAGGAGACTGTAGTTTCGATTAACTCGTTGCCTTCCTCAATCCATCACTGTCAAGAGACAACTGAGCTGCAAAATACTTCGTAAGTGGTCAAACCTAGTCTCTAGAAGTCTCCTAAACAGAAGCCATATCCAACGTGATCCCTTTTTAGACACGTCTTTACAGCGGGACTTGTTGATATTTATAGTCAACTACAACGAGAATGCCAAATTAAATTAAGTGATTCCATTTATCGTCTTGGCTACCGTTTTCTAAGCTTTACTTTGCAAATTACGTTCATGTCATACGAACATACGAAAAATAATCTGAATTGTATACCAAACTATGATGAAACAATCAAGTTTGGTTTGATAATAATTCTTGGAAGTCTGCTTCAATATCCTTTTCTAAGCATGAAAAATAAACAAGTCCAGTGATGTTAAAATTGGTTATTTTCCCGCTGGCTCTGGTCCGAAATAAATTTGTAGAGATTCGCTGTGTACTTTGTTGTTTATTGGCACCCCGTGTAGTGTGAGCGCAATTCAGATAACTGATCCAACTATTTTAGCTAGCCGGGGCACCACCTAGACGCCATAAAATCTGGCTCCAATCACATCCATAGTCCGCTGGCAGATCGGTTCATTTAGACGAGGAAACATTAGACAACGACTACAAATTTAGTATATCAGATATTTTTAATATTTTACCTAAAAAATACCCTCAAGGAAAATTGAGAGATAATTTATAAAACAAGCATACTTTTTTTCTTGTTATTTTTCATAATAATTTTGTTTATAATTTAATATACTTGTATGTTACATAGAATTTTTATCAATAGTGATTAATTTTCGCTATATTCACAGAAATTTACTAAGGCTTAAGGATACTCTTTAACACCAAATGGTCCAGGCCTGGGAAGCATTATTCTAATTATCATATATTCTTTAAAAATATAGCATTAAGGTTATCAACTGACAATACTTTGTGAGACTGCATAATTATAATTTTAAATTAATTTTAATTAAAAAATTAATAAATTAAAACATATTTAGTTTTGATTCACATTTATTTTAACTGATTACATGTTTCGGCCTCCCTGGAGACCGTCTTCAATAATGAGGAAATAAAATCGCCTATATAAATACCTATATAAGCCGCTGCCATAACCTGGTCTCCAGGGAGGCCGAAATATTTAATCAGTTAAAATAAATGTGAATCAAAACTAAATATGTTTTAATTTATTTATTTATTTTATTAAAATTAATTTAAAATTATAACTTCAAAAATATTACCAAGTCCAAGTAACTCTCGGAACACTACAAACGGCATATATTTCAGATGTCGGGCTTTCATCTTTCTAAAAAGACGTTGAAAACTATACATATAATATAGTTTGCGAAGTATCGGGATGCAGACCTAAAGACTTAGAATCAAAGGAGGAACATGGTAGCTAATATATGGTAGCTTTTAATGTAGATGGAAGACATTACAAGTATCTAACTATGTAGTTAATATGTAAGATAATGTTCACAGTATGCAAACGGCAATTTTATTTAACTGAATGCTAAAAATACTAATACGAGTAATAATGATATTGTGGCTTTTGGGTTTAGCCGCGTGTGGGGAGCTTCCTTCAACCAATATTTCGACCGCCATTGCAGAATTCCGGAATGACACTCGAGTATAGTTGCCATGGAGATATCAATCAATAACGCTCGTAAAAAGACAATCTGACACCAACTCGCAACTAAATAAATCATCAATCCTGAAGAAGACCCCTGCAATGGCGGTCGAAATATTGGTTGAAGGAAGTTCGCAACATACGGCTAAACTCAAAAGCCTCAATATCAAATCTGGCCGTTAAAACCTAAGAAGTTATTTACGAGTAAAAATGTTTGTTATTTTTGCAGACCATATTTTTCGCCACTTGAGTTTCGATTTTTTTATTTTCCGATAACAACTCAGACTTGTCTAAGTCATCTCCGCGCCGACTATCGTGGTCATCCGCACAGGCAATAACGGTCCAGAAATGCGTATCGAATGACTGGGCGGTGAAGGACTGAGCGGTCCCCGGATTTGACGAGATGCCACAGAGTTGAACGACTCCTCAATCGTTACCATTATTATTATTTACTGGAGGCAATAAAACGTACGTATGTGTGGCGTTTTTTTCACTTCGGACAGTGTCTAGCGGATAAGGGCCTATGCCAACCAAGCGGACTACTACAGAAGATGTGGCCTCTAATTACCATAAGTTCATTGCTGAGTGATGCTATTTTTTTTAGTAATTAAATATACAAATACAATTATGCATCAAATTTTTTATACGCATCAATTCATTCAGAAAAAATATCGGCGGACGCGGGATTCGAACCACGAGGCTTGGAACCAACCTTTGCTCTATTCATTTACACCGCACAGTCCACTCGATTATTTTTCTACCTGAACGGATACGCGAAAGATGACGTATTTATACCATTGTTACCATCGTATAACGATAGATGTCCCTATAGTATTCAGAGTATGTATATTATAATTTTTTATTATTCAATCAGTCAACATTTATTCACAAGCTTTTTATATTTTTACTTTTTATTTATCAAAATATAATTCCGACACCACAATAAGTAATGGATTTTCGCATAACCGGCTGTTGAATAAAAATATCCTGCAAAGTGTTTAAATCCTTGAAACACATAAAATATTTTTCCCTTCCACGAACAAATTAAGCGAGATAAATAAAATACTCGTAACGTTTACCTTTTAAGAATATCATATTTTTATGATACTGTAAACAAAGTCAGTAAGATGTTCAATATTAATTATCACACTCGGAGTGTCGCTAAAAGATAGAATCCGAAACGAGGAAATACGCAGAAGAACTCAAGTAGTGGATGCTACCCAACGAATAGGCACACTCAAGTGGCAATGGGCAGGACATATCTGTCGAAGAGACAACGGTCGATGGGGAAGAAAAGTATTGGAATGGCACCCAAGAACTGGCAAACGAAGCATTGGCCGACCCCCTGCAAGATGGACTGACGACATAAGAAGAATAGCGGGAGTGACCTGGATGCGGAAGGCGGAGGATCGAAGAGGATGGAGACTCATGCGGGAGGCTTACGTTCAACAGTGGACGGATACAGGCTGATGATGATTACGATGATGAAGGTAAATAGTATTATTATTATTACATGGGCCCTCATTCATTTCAACATCTGCGTATCTAAAGGCCGAACACACTGGAAGTAATTTCCCCAGCATCTAGGGCACATGCCCTAGAATCCGAGTCCAAATACGTGCCCTACCTTACCAAGATTGATGTTTCCCAATATTACATTTTGCATTATGTACATGTTCTCTTAATAACACTGCTATTCCGACCATCCATCACCTACGCTAGAATATGCCGTTGTACAAGTACCAGGAAGTACACTTCAGTTATCAATTATATAGTTCCTTCATCAGTTCTGTCAATAGATCTGTTTTTTTTTAATAACACCATTATTGTATACATAAATAGTATTTATTATTTAAATCCACTGTGATGTGCAAACTATAGATATAATAAATAAAAACTATAAGTAGTAATGATATTTGAGTTTCTTTGTACACGAAACTTGTCAATGTAAAGACATACACTTAATTGATTTTAATGTACTCTCTTATAACTTTAAAAAATAGCGATTAGTTATTAAATACACATGAGAACAAACCCAAATATTTTTTTATTTTCTTTAAATTATAATTTGAATTTATATTAGAATTATTAATATTCATATAGTTTTTCATTCAATAGTAATTTTTTTTTTAATTTTGAATATACAATAAATATGATACCCAAGTGGAAATGGGCAGGACATATATGTTAAAGAGACGACGGTCGATGGGGAAGAAAAATATTGGAGTGGCACCCAAGAACTGGCAAACGAAGCATCGGCCGACCCCCTGCAAGATGGACTGGCGACGTGAGAAGAATAGCGGGAGTGGCCTGGATGCGGAAGGCAGAGGATAGAAGAGGATGGAGACTCATGCGGGAGGCTTACGTTCAACAGTGGACGGATACAGGCTGATGATGATGACGATATTTCAATCATTGAATTAATTACAAAATAAATATACTAGCTATTCTATGAGGAGATATTCCAGTTCAGAAATATAAAAAAAATAGTTTAAATAAAAAAATAACGACAACCATTTTAAATATATACAATATATACTTGTATATTTACGATTATTTAAAATGTTTGTAATCGCGTGAACCCTAGATGATAACATGGATCATAAGACCGCATTGAATTTTTATTTTATAACTAAATATTTTTTGTTTTCATTTAAATGAAAAAATAAACACTTATATATATATATTATTGTTACGCATATTTATGTTTTATTTAACCCTAATAACGGTACAAATATATTTTTTAAAACTAAAACCTCTTTTATTGTGGAGTATAATATAGTATAATAGTCAGTGCCGATTTTAGGGGGTGGCGCAGTGGGGCGGTGGCCCAGGGCGTCGAATAAGCTAAAGGCGGCGAGGCCAATCTATCTCATACATTTTTTTAAAATTATTAATTTAATACATACACTATGGGGCGCCAGAAAAAAACTGCCCTAGGGCGCCGCAAGGTCTAGAGCCGGCACTGATAATAGCTCAAGCATAGGGCAGAAGCACTCTCGGTACATCTATGAAGTCAGTGTTGAGAAATCGACATAATACTCGTAATATAAAATATTCCCGTCCAAATTCGCACTGTCACCATTGCTAGCGCAGTGACGCGCCGAATTCCTTCCCGTTAAAAGGGGGAAATCGAATAAAAAGCTGGCGGTGCACACGCCACGCTGATGTGTTTAATAATATAACACTTTAATCCGTGGTTAATGCAACAAAACAATTTAATTTCTCGGTATAATTCCGAGTTATTGGCAAACTGTTATTATTCTGACGGATGCGAGCCGATAACCCCTTCAAAGACCATCAATATCGCATTTCAATGTTTTAGAATCAGTTGAGATATAACAATACGCATACAAATAACTTCTTAGGTTTTCACGGCCAGATTTGATATTGTTGCTTTTGGGTTTAGCCGTGTTGCGAATTTCTTATATCCGATATTTCGACCGCCAGCCATTGCAGGGGTCTTCTTCAGGGTTGATGACTTTGTAGTGAAACCTGAAAAAAGTCATTAACCCTGAAGAAGACCCCTGCAATGGCGGTCGAAATTTTGGGATAGAAGAAATTCGCCACACACGGCTAAGCCCAAAAGCCACAATATCATACACATACAAGTGCACCGAAACATAGCATACCAATATATATATTTTCAATAATTATATTCACATTACGTATGTGGATATTATATATTATTTTTACCTAGATCTTCTTATTCGTGTCAGCGACGTCAAATTTACCTAGATAAGCTATTAAGATAATGGCAACCACAAACAACCACCTAGCTTTGAACCTCCATAAAAAAACAAAGATAAACGTAGAATGCATGAACCATGTGAGCTATTTTACGCCATTTTTATCAATTTAATTACTGTTTTATCCGCCGCCATTATTTAATATTCACAAACAATGTTTGGGAATTTACATTAAATGAACAGATAATTTTTGGTAGCATTTATTAATTGTGGAAATCTATTTCAAAAACTGTCAGTTTTCATGAAACTTATTTTCACTTGCTTAATAAAAAAATAATCTTTATTTGGTCATCGTGGGGTTTCATCTCCATGTTCGTATCGCGTCCAAAACTATGTGTCCGTCTGTTTCTATTTCCTTGTGTCTGATATGTTAATAATAATTAAGAATATAAAATTAAGAAAAAAATACTAAACGTGAAATATGCTTTTAAGAGATAACTGGTTGTTAGATAAACAGTTCTCTTCTTCTAGGGCGCAGAACAAAGTAAAAAGTAAAACAAAGAAAACAGTCTCATGAGATCCACTAATTACAGAAAAAATTACATAATTTACCTGGTAATTTTCGTCAAATCATATTAAATTATTTAACTAAATATCAATTTTGATTGTATTCCCAGGATGCTGATTACGATAAGAAACATCTACAATTGAAAACATTCGAAGCCCATTGTAAAATTAATGGATAAAATAGGAATAAAATAATAATTGAGAAATAAAAACAAAAATAATTAATGCATGTAAAAATATATTACGTAATGATTTTTTTATACCGAAAAAAATAATCTTTATCTACGTTTAAACATCGCATTTTTTAAATTCTCCACACATCTAGTTTTTGATAGTAGAATCAGTGGGAGACCGCAATAATTGCAAGTGGGAAATGGTAGCAACACCTGTAGGAGGAACAATGGAAATAGCAGACAGGCCGGCAACAAAAAATGATAAATCGGGTATCCTTAGAGATTTGCTGTCGGGGTAATGAACGCGCAAACATGCGGAACGGATTCCGGACGGATACGGAGCGATATTACCCGTGAATGGTATTATAACGCTACTTATTGGGTAAAATGACTCTATAAAATTACATTTACTTCTATATCACTTTTTGCACGGCAGGGCCACAAAAAAAACACCGAAATATTATTCGTATAAGTTTTTTAAGATTTAATATATTTTAAATAATTGGTATATTTTTTCAGGCAGCTTCGATAATTCAAAGCAAAATTAATAATAAAAAAATGAAATCAGACAATTTTTGAGGACATCAAAAAATCTGTCATTAAAATTACACCAAAGATTTGAAGAGGGGCCAAAAATCTGAGTAATAAAAATCATAAGGTTCTCACATCTCATTGTAATCAATAAAATAATAAATGTCAGATTGTGCGACTGCGGTTACCTGCAGACCACCTCACACCTGAGATCCTGCTCCATGTGCCCAACAAGCTGCACACCTCAAGAACTAATGTTAGGCAACACACGGGCTATCGATGTTGCCAGATACTGAGCAGAAATAATTTGACGTCGCTGACATGAAGAAGAAGAAGAATGTCAGATAATGTATATGTCATGATAATGTTTTAACTATTGTCACCACAAATTGCTGCCACATGGTTCTATTAGCTGTCATTATCCCTGCCTTGTTTTAAGACATCTCAACATCCGAAGGGCTACCCAAGAACATACTATATATATAGTTCCCAAAAGCCTTCAAGAAATGAACCTGTGGGAGCCAGAAAGACGACAGCTTATTATTATATTAATTATCGAGGCATATTTGGGTGTTTTGTGAATTTTTCTTAGAAGATCGGTTGAATAGCCAAGGCCTGGAATATTTAGTCTAAAAAGGCAGTTCAATCAAACGATCAAACAAGAACCGCGCTTATAAGATGATATTATCTATGATTAGCTATTGCCATTTCATCAACAAAATAAATAATATATTTTTAAAGCGGTGCAATAAATTATATTTAAAAAATGATTATCGAGAAATGTGTAGCGCAAGGACAAAGTCTCATATAAGACAGGTAGTTTCTTAGAACACGATTGTTTTTTGGCTTCTCCACTGTGGCGCCACAGACTTTAGCGGTCATCAGCGTCCGCCGTTTGATAACAAACACAATGAAGCGAAACGCCCAGCGAAGAGACAAGTCCCGCTATCTCAGCGATAACCAACCACCAGCAGGTGTACCGATAACGAAATATTTCCATCTTACATCAGCATACACAAAAATTACAGATATCAGAAGACTATACTCGTACATGGTATTATATTTTTTGGTCACATTTATTTTTTTCTTCTTCGTAGTATCAATCCGGTGGATTGGTTTGCAGCAACAAAATCTTGCATCTCGATCTCCACTCTTCTCGATCCTCGAACACTTGCTGCAAATACTCCCGTATAGAGCGCCCTCTGCAGTTTCTACCCTCAACCATCCCTTCCACAATGTTGTGAAGAAGACCATCGTGGCGCATGATGTGACCAATCCATCGGGCTCGCCTTTCTGAGACGGTTCTTACTAGGTGCCTTACTTCCTTGATTATGCTGCGAGCTTCATTGTTTGTGACGTGGTCTCTCCAGAAAATTCCGAGAATTCTTCTGTACGACCACATGTCAAAGGCCTCTAGTCTTTTTGTATCACTTTCAGATAAACACCATGTCTCATAGCCGTACATTAAGATGCTCCAAACAAGTGTTTTGGCAAGTTGCTTGCGGAGCCTTAAAGTAATATTCTTTGACTCAAGAATTTTTGCTTTTTTATTGAAAGGTAGCCTTGCTTGATGTATGCGACTGTTGACTTCTCTTTCTGTTCTGCCATCCCAGGTGATCGTACTTCCAAGGTATACAAACTCTTTTGCATCTTTTAGGGGTACTCTCTCATGACTTAGGTTTTTGTGCACATTACAGAATTGAAAAACGAAAAACAAAATTGTCAAAAATTATGTCAAGACCAGCCATTTAGTATATCTTTCTCGGTTGTATATCACACTCATATCCAACAAATTCTACGTTACTTTTTTTTTATAATCAGAAGCTACATCGATAATACTCGTAACACATATCTACATTTATGGTGGTAGTTTTTCTTAAAGCAAACTCAATACCAAGTTCATAATGAGGCTTAAAGACCCATCTTTGATTAACTAAATCAAATTGATGGATATTTTATCATAGGTTCGCAATATTTTTGTAAGCTGTTTACCCAATAGCACCTGAACAATCCGGACGGACCAATAAGATCATAAAGTGAAGCCAGAGGCTGCCGAGGAGCAAAAAAAAGCTCAATAAATATTGAACCGTAATGGTGAATATTCGGACACCGTACAATGTGTATTGCGTCGAAACGTAGCCTCATTTTACGTGATAAATATTTTCGAGGCCATGTTTGTATGTACATAGTGATTAAACACTTCAATAAACATGATATTGCAAACGATAGATTAAATAAAACGTCATGTTTACATAAAAGTACTTTCTTGAGAATTTACGGAACTTTTAACAAGATATTTACTATATCATTTATATTTTTTGCATTCACTTTAATATACATTTCAAATATAGGGAGCGGCAAAAAAACTGAAGGTTTTCCGTCGTTGTTTTGATTTAAAACCGTCAGCTTTTTTTCTCCTCCCTGTATAAAATAAAATTTTGATTTCTTTTATTTTTTTCATTATTTATATGCATTACAAGAAGTACAAAAGAGAGTGTGGTCGTGTATCTACGACAACGCGATTTTTGTAGAAGAAGTATGGCCGTATATATACGACAGTGCATTTGTATGGGTGACTGGTGTGTTTATGCTTCAAGTATGAATTATGGTTTGATGAGATCATGGTTTCGTGCACTCTACGCACTTCCACAGCCACGTACTAATAAACAATCACGGATATTTTTAATGTATCTCTCCTCAAGAATATATAAATATAATGTATGACTCGCCAGATTTTATGTAATTGATATAAACTGAAGGATAAAGACTATTAATTGCATCTTATCCTCCATCGTTTGTTGAAACGCGTAAAACTAGCCTTGCATTGCGTCTTTAAAAATATACATTTTTTTTGAGTGTGAATTGTTTAATCATGTGATGAAACAAATTAGATTGAAATTACACTGCAATTATTAGGTGTATTTTGGGTAATGTGTTCTTCATTTCCTCGATCGTTGGACCTTCCGTCCGGCGCGTGAGGGACCTTGCCGCTCGTGACCCGCGGAAACAGCGATGATGGTCTTCCGAAACAAAGCAATTACACGTCCGTACCCGCAAAAAAAAGCTGATAAAAAACACATCAGACGTATGTGAAAGTATCAGCGCATCATTATCGCGAGGTAGCAGCAACATTGTCATGATGCAAGAATCGTCTTCAATGAAACAGACATTCGTCAGCTTGTTCCTCAATTAGACGATAAGAAATAAAAGACTGACGTATAAACGAAAGGTCTTACGAATCGTACGTTGCGGAAAATATATTTTCATGAAAACCTTGCACTTACAGATTTATTGAGTTTTATTGTAGTAATGCTCAATATACATGATGCAAGAACGGGCGTAGTGACGTCCATGATGAGGAGCGTTCTAGACGACAATCGCAAAAGTGGAGGCAGCGATGCTCTCAGATAGAAGAGTGACGGTTCGTAAACTCTCCGAAATGATCCCTGAAGTCAGCAAAACCTCTATTGACAAGATTTTGACGGAGCATCTAGGGCACGGGTCGTCATACGGACCAGGGCGATACGTATTCTAGATTTTTTCCCACCCATATACTGAATTGAAATATAGCGAGGTTGGTGGGCGGTAGGGAAAATTTACCATTAAAAATAGGCAAAAGTGGGCGCTAGGCATAAAAATGTTGACGACCCTGATCTAGGGTATGCTAAGGTTTGCGCGAGGTGGGTGCCAAGAATGTTGACCGTACGATAAATTTGAATGGGGTATTGTCAAATACCCACCCTACAGCCCGGACTTAGCCCCAAGTGACTGCCATCTCTTCCCTGACATGAAGAAACACCTGGGTGGAACGCATTTCGGCGATAGAGATGAGCTGGAAAAGCGGTTCTCAGGTATCTGCGTGGCTTGGCGGCAGAATTTTGTTGACTCGGCCATTTAAAAGTTCGTATACCGCATGCAAAAATGCATTGACCTCAGTGGCAACTATGTAGAAAAATAGATAAAAGTCTGAAATTTCCAAAAATGTACGCTTTCATGGAATTAAATATCTGTGAAAAATCACTGGAAACCTTATTTTACGGATAATCATCATATTTTTATATATATTTTCAGTTGGGTTACACTAATGTTGTGAATACGTGCAAAGGTGTTCATGTCTCATCAAATAATAATAATTGTAAATGGTCAAAAAATAACACAGTTTAAAATACAATAAATAATCTGAATATTTTTTCTCCGAAATACTAATCACACGATGATGTACTTGTAAATAAAAATATACACTATTTTCACCGTGAATATGATACTTATAAATCAGGCAATATTCCGAGACTCCTAAGCCAGCAAATTCACACTATTACCATTAAGTTTTGTTTAACTGATTGCCGCCTACAGCTTCGCATATCTGTCGTAAAACTCAAACATGGGCTGATTACTCCAATTTCCTGCGCTCTGTGGTATTAATTACCTCAAGGTATTTCCTACAAGCTTCTTCACAAGTACCAGCTCGGCATTTGTAACTCTTTATATGAAAATTTCATTGCCATCATTCAAGCAAGATCGTCAAACTTAAACAGCTGTGTTATCGACAGCGCGAGCCATCAAGTAAGCAGATGGCGAAGCTTCCATTTACACTATACATCCATTGTAGGCAACGGTTTTATTTTTATGTGTATTTTATGTTAACATTACATAAAGGAGAATACCGCCAGACGGTGATGAAGAGACCTCATATGTTGATTATAAAACACTTGCTATTATGAGGACAGCATCGTATATGGTATTAATTCGCTAATAAAATTAAGTCAAGATGACCATACAACTGCCCATTATTTTTGAAATTACGCTAGAAACCTAAAAATTGATTTGTCATATTTAGCACTTACAGTTTCTGACCAATATACTGCGTGTAATATGTATATATAATCGTGTCGGAAACAACAGGGTCAGATCCTGTCTGCAAAGAAATGGGCGTCGTCGATGGCGTTACTCCCATAGAGTAGGTTGTTTCTGGTGGACACCTTTTGCTTAACAGACTGGCTGTTTCTGATAAGTGAGGGTCCTATCCAGTTTAACCCCTAGGTATTTAGGTGTGTCGCAGTGCTCTAACACCAAGCCGTTCCAGGTAATGTGAAGCATTCTCTTGACAAGTCTGTTGTTGAGATGAAAGGCGCAGACTTGGGACTTGCTTGAGTTTGGCTGTAGTCGATTTTGGTGGTAGTATAAAGAGAGGGCTGTAAGTGCTTTAGTGATCTGGGTTTCTCCTTCCTCGAAAGATGTTGCGTGTAATGGAAACCTATTATAAGTATTTGTATGTTCGTTTAGTCGTCGCACATATTATATTACACAAATATTTTTGTATGTAAGTAATAAAGCTGTAATTTATTTGTAAATTAAGACATATTCTTTCCTCCGCGTTAAATAAACATATTTCAGACATTAAACGTGCATTTACAAACCGGTATACTTGTACCGTGCGCATAAACAAATAAATAAATGCCTCAGATCAGATTCGAACAAAATGTCTTCATACCCATATGCGTTACTATTGTAAATAGTCAACAGTGGTCCATCGGCTGGTATTCAAGTACAGGGAACGGTAACCCAGCAAGTACAAGTCGATGCAAATAAAATCGAATGGCCCATAAGCTGGTAAATTATTCGCAATATCGGCTGTGCGGCCCATCTCAGATAATGAAACAATTAAAACAGCGCATTAAATTTTATGCGAGTCCCGACCGCAGCATTTTAAACCGACGATTCTCAACCTTCTAATCGTGACAACAGAATGTAGAAAAGAGGATCGCTATAGCCTCGTTTGACCGGTGATCTTATTCAACCCCGCCTAATGCTCATAACTAGAACATCCTAGGATTCCAACAGCTGGACTACATTATTTTACGAAATCAATGAGGGTCTTATGTGGTATTGCGTTAAAATGCAATTTGACTGTAATCTAACCAAACTTACTTTTATGTACACATAAATATGTAAATAAGAACTATTTTTTTTATATTTAAATATCCATGGTATCGAAACCGATTCAAATATATAAGAATATTGATTATATCGGATTTTTTGATCGAAAATTCTTAGTGGAATTCCATAATATCAGATATAAATAAAATAATTTTTAGAATTTATCCCACAATATATTTGTAGACGACATGTTTCAGCCAAAACACATATTACCCATGACACAATTCATATCCACCCTTTCACTCACTCTTTGCTTTATATAGAGCCAACACTCACTTTACTAACTGACTTGAAAATGGCCATTCGACGTGACTGAAACATGTCGTCTACAAATATATTGTGGGATAAATTCAAAAATTATTTTATTTATATTCGAATATTGATTCATTAATGCAGCAAGGACAAGATAAGAAGAGTCAATATTAGAAAAATTCGTTTTCGATTACAATATTCACATGAACTATTTCACGATTTTATCCTCTAATAAGTAAAAAATAAGACAGTGCGCTTACAATTTTTCACATTTCTTACAAAAATTAGTGATTATTGTTTACGAGAATAACAAAATAATGACAAAATATGCCATTTCTAAACGATTTAAAAAATAAGAAAATAACCAGCAAGTGGTTAACTGACGACAATAAAGGGCGGGTAATCGCGGAAGGCAACTTGCCGAGAGTAAGACGAAATAATTAGCAAGGATGGATTATTATATTCCAGCGAGTGTTGGTCATAAAATTTCGTATTGAATGATACAAATAAAATAATACATCAGTGCTAATAGAGATAAAAATAAATATGTGCATATTATTGTAAATACTCGTAAATGGATTAAGGCGCCTTTAAATCGAATAAAATCTTAAAAAAAACTCTCAACAATTTTATTGTTTTAATAATATCATATTTAAAAATGAATAAATGATACAAAAATACATCTAAATTTTATCATTACAATATCATATACATAATTATTTTTATCTAGTGTGAGTCTTCCTTCTCGCTCCACGGACAAGCCAAAGAGTCTCGGGTGGACCCACCCAACTCATTCCTACCTTATTATTACAAGTTTCAGTAACTTATATGTTGAACGTAACTTTTCCCATTTCATTTTATATTCTTTGAATGCTACATCCAATTCATATCTGGAGCACATTACGATTATCATAGTCGCCAGTGTCAGCTGACCTAATCTCATTCCATGTAGTAGTGTAGTATGAAGTAAAAGGCATTCCTCCAGGGCGACGAAAGCCCGGAGAAAATAGCTATTTATTTGTCTGGATAACGTAATCATAATCGGGTCGATGGTGTCTGACACATTTATAATATATATAGTACGGCAAGATTACTCTGAATACTCGACTTTAACCTGTACATCATATAAAAACATTATTTTTATAAGAAATAACCGCTCCAACCAGAGTCATCTACGTGATGATAAAGCAAGCTTAGGCAAATCTGAACTATTTCTGACAGCTTCGCAGCTTCACCGCCTCGCCGCAGCAGCGCTAGCGCCAAGTCACATCTGATACTAGTTGAAGGAACTGAGCTTAAAGTGCCTTTAATATTAATTATTTTATCATTAATACTCTATTCAAATTCACATTTCCTTCGGGACACTATAAGAGGTGACCGACTGAAATTTTGGTTTCTGTTTTGAGCAGTGTTCGCTTTCATTATTGACCGAAACATTTTTCGTGATGCGTCGGGCCACGTTAACCCATTCAAAAATATTTTTTCAATAATTTCGTCATTATATTGCAGAAATGTAGTATAATAATTTAAGGCTTATTTTTTGTTATTTTTAAATTTTAAAAAAACAAGACAATAATTAATGCCTACCGATGAAATGTAAAAACCTATATTCACTCATAATGAAGAAATATTTGAACTTACCCAACATCAAAGTCGTCGCAGGGAGGAGGAGGGTTCCAAACAGAACTATGGCACAGCATCCAGTCGGACCAGACCTACAAAATTAATGCAACCATTAGAATGTACAAAATTTCGCTCCATTATCTTAATTGATAATCTTACTAAATTAATTGTCACTATAAATATCGAATATATATTTCAACTTTTTTCAATTAAAGTATGTACATTTCAAAATAATTCTAAAGTCGGACCTCCAATCTGTGGAATAGAGACGATAAATTATTTTACTAAGGTCAATTTATCGTTAATATCGTCACATTGCCCTTCAGAACATTTTCCATTGATCTGCACATATGCATCCTCTTAATACTAGAATTAAAAGTTATCAGAAAAAAGTCCCACCGGACCTAATAAAGATATTTTCAAATTCGTGAATATAAAACACGAGGCTGAAACGACGATTGCCCGCTCAAAAATTAGTGAATGGGGAGAATTAATTCAATGGAAAAGTTAATAGAATTTTTTTGTTCAATTAATTTTCGAAAGCAAAATAGGCGTTTATGTTTAAGGATTATTTCAATTATAAAAATATTTACACAAAATAAGAATATTATGCTCATTCAAGACTCGTGGAACCCCTTCTGATGGGTTTCCCATGCTCTGCATGGTTTACATATGCTGACGTACAGCTTTTTCTTCATTAACTTTTTTAGTACTACAATGCATCATATTTTCTTCTCAACATACAGGGTTTGTCCATGAAGTAATAGGACTGATATTTTTCCGCCGCGACTGTACTTCGGAGTGCGCGCACCGACTGGATTCCGTAGAGAGGTTCCTAGCTTACCAACGAGCGGCTGGTTAGTTGTCTCCGAGCGCCCAGAGAGTCAGGAGAGGCTTTTTCGCGCGGAGTGTCTCTGTGCGTGGTGGAAGCCAAAAATGTTAGAGCAGAGGAATGGGATTAAATTCTGTGTGAAACTCGGTAAATCTGCGACAGAGACGTTTGATATGATCAAACAGGTTTACCCAGATGATGCTTTAGGAAGAAGTGGTGTGTTTCGGTGGCAAATGTCATAAATCAACGTAATCTTACATTTCTTTTCCACAATACGGTTAGCTTTATCAAAAGTAAATCGGATTGGCAGACGCCCGCCCGTGTCCGCGATGATGGATGTGCCAGGAGTGTATCAAAATGATGCACA
Source organism: Glossosoma conforme (assembly GCA_022606575.1). Lineage (NCBI taxonomy): Eukaryota > Metazoa > Arthropoda > Insecta > Trichoptera > Glossosomatidae > Glossosoma > Glossosoma conforme. Next base: position 727,811 of record JAGTXR010000188.1, on the reverse strand, counting down.
ACGCTGCAAAACAAACTCGTCATAAAAAACATAAACAAATACAATGACAGCGAGACGTGAGGCAATGTTGCGGATCTGTTTACTACCCGGTGTTTACAAGATTCGCAACGCATTCTGGCAGGTGAGGGGGGCTGCCTCAATGCCACCACTGACCACAAAGGAAAACGACCAACAAAACTGACGGAGATGCGTGGAAATAATGCGTGATGAGATCGAACTATAACTAATGTAAACTGCGATACAGATGCAATAAAGGTATGAATAAACTTGAGCGAAGACGTAAACAAATACGCCCTATTATGGAGGGCACCTGCAATATTAAACTACTAACTGTGTGTGTAACCAACATGTGAGGAGGGAATTGATTCGCTAACTGCCTGGAATACAGCATATCAAGAATCAACCTCGGGAGGAATAACCAAGTCTTTCTTTCCATCCATCGAACACTTATTGACGTGAAAAAAGACGAACTTCGTGGACTTTCATCTCACTCAAGCGTTTACCGGACACGGAATTTTCAGAGAATTCCAAAAAAGATTTGGCCTCTCTTCTTGCGACGCATGTCCATGTGATCCAGGCATGCAACAGACGGCGAGACACTATCTCGTTGAGTGCATCAACCATGAAAAAAGAAGACGCATTCTGTATTTCTTGGGAGGATTTTCCTGAATTGCTGCTTAGTTCTGACGGTCCCTTGCTGTTAAACTTCATCAGGGAAATCGTCGGGGCTACAAGAGCGGTTAATGAGGCTGACATGGAATAGGCTTCAACGTTCTTCAACTATTTCTCAAAAGTTTACCTGTATTCTAACCTTGTGCGTAACTTACAGGGTACAATACGCAACTATACATTTTTTCTACATTTTTTTAAGTGAAAAAAAACAACATGTGAGAAAAATGTATAGTGGTTTAGTGCAGGAATTGACCAGGAATTATTTGCAAGTGGAGATGGGACCAAATAGAAAGTTCAGATGATAATATTAGCGATAAAACAGAATTAACATATCGACTGAATGGATACTGAGTTATATTAATGGATGATTAGACGTTAGGGTGGCAATATTTGTCCGTCCAACTTGTCATTTTAGGATTCAGTCAATTGGCTACCGTATTGGAAAACATGGCGAATTGATTACTGTACAGAGTTGGAGAACATTGAGCGATATTGACAATCTGTAAACGAAATGCCCAAATTGGAGACCCTGATTTGAACGCCATTTAGTTAAAGTCCTTGATTTCCTCAGAGATTGTGCAATCGTAGACTAAATATACTGTGATCCTATACGTGAAGAACACAAATAATTGGATTTGCTAGCTGTATACCTTTATAAATTTAAAACGTTCAACTTGGAAACCCTAGATATTTCCTAAAATAAAATTTTTGCTTTAAAGATTTGTAAGATATCTGAAGAAGTATGTTTCTATCTTTTTAACTTGTTCCATCACGAAAATGAATTACTTCAATATTAAGAGTCTATACGACAGCACTTAACCACGTGAAACAGCGGAATTGATATTGTAGCAAAAATGTATGAAGCCATAGATGCTCAGAACAGACGGAAACTTTCAGTCCAAGAAAAGGATGATCACTCCTTACCAAAACCCTTCATTTGACCGCTATACAAATAAGTTTTGTACGCCATCTGACGTTACAATGTATCCGAATCTTGTGAATAAACTGACTACTTGCCTCCAGTGTGAGATCTTTAAAATATATAAATGCAACACGGATAGTATAAAGATGTGTAGTCGTACGGTATTGCAGCAATATAAAATAATGGTCATTCGTGTATTACGCGATATCCATTTAAATAAAAACTCAATCATTTACACTGTCAGCGCGGCTGAATAATATTTGCAATTAAGACAAATCCGCTAATGCTCCGGTGGGAATTTAACATCGCGATAATCCGAGCATAATTTTTAGCCAGACGGCGGGCGCGGCATTAATTCGCGGGATCATCAAAGAGCAACTTTTTATGATACGACAAACGGTATTGATATGAACGCATTCTTTCAAGGGTTCACATTTAAATAAGATTAGACCTAACATATGATTATATGATGAAAATATCTTTATCCTGAAATGTGGCGTATATATACAAATAGTTTGTTTGTCATACGGTAGATTATTCAAGGGTTCGAGCTAAAATTAAAATTTACAAAACGTAAATTTAAAACAACTATTACGCACAATCTTGAAGGACAAATAAGACTTTACGATGCTTGTGAATTTTGTGGGCTAAAGGGAAAAAGGTCTGAAAGCCTTATCCGAATAGGGATAAAGGATAGCGGAGAGCTTGGTAATCGAATTATAGAAAATTGAAAACCTATTCAACGAAACAATAACTTTTTTTATGTAGTACATCATTTCCTTGCCTGTGACGTGTAAATTATAATATATATAAACAAAGTGATTACACGGACTATTTTTTTAGCACAGTAAAGGAAATGTAGTCAATTAATTTGAACGATTTTAAAAAACGAATAATATAAGAGCAATAAGAAAAGAAAAATTGACATAAAACTGGAGCGACGCAGTTTTAAAAATATGTATATCATAATTGGGAAAGATTGGAGAATTGTCTGCAATTTAGAAAATATTATTCACAATTTTCAACAATCGGATATCAAATTAAACGAAAGATGTTCCTACAACATCGGCCACCATCAGAATTGCGCTTCAGTTGAACTAATAAATTCCGCACGCCGACAATTGGCAGGCAAATAAATAGTATTGTAAAAAAAACCGGCGCCGACTCTGGTGAAAAATCACGCCGACAAAACTGTTACTAATGAAGACAAATCGGATATCAATTTGGGCGACGTAGAAAATTTGCGACGGTCAGGAGGAAGCTGAATAGTATCGGCATCAACGATTGGTGTTGTTACACTTTACACAGAGTTACTTGTTGTTCATAAACAAAACATTTTATGGCAGACATTTTTAAATTCACAATAAAAATCACTAGTAGATACATTACTCGTATGTATGAAATCTTGTTAAAAAACCAGGTGATTGACGCGACCATTATTATTATAACGAGTGGAATTACAATGAAATTTGTAGTCATATATGTTTTTTTATGTAAGCACATACAGGAGAATACCGACAGATGGTGATAGTAATTCTGAAGTCTCATCTGTGGAATTCTATGACGCTTACCATGGTGCATATGGCTAAGCGCTACATGTGGAGTGTTGATCCGCCAACGTCAAAGACTACAGCCTGAGGTTTACGCATCATCCTTATTAGGCTATGACTGGCATTTTACAGGAGAGGGATCAAATTCACGCCAACCTAGAGCTCAGAAATCGATTAAAAATCGTTTTTCTTTTTTTTAAATCTCCTTCGGGGATTGAACCCACGACTTTTGGCATGCAAAGCAAACGCTTTGACCATTGAGCTATACGGTTATTGTTATTTCGCCGAAGTCAATCAGCATTACGTGGAGCGTTCTTGGATGGGTGACCGATGATTGGAATCTAAGCCTTTTAGATCAAATAATACATGCTGTGGGAGCGTCGGCGAATACGATTTTCTTAAAAATGCTGATTGATAAACAAAACCTAAATACACTCGAAAAATACATCTGTCTTATATTCAAGCCCCCGGACTTTCAAAAACTAACCATATTAAATAGTCGGCGAATCTCCAGATACAGAGATTACTTCGACGAGGCACGCGTAAGTAGAATAAATACCAGCTGACAGAACTGAATGGCAGCTATTCGTAGCATCCCTACACTTAACTATAGGGCAGATATAGAAGATATATATACAATTTCCATTTTTTTGTATTTGCGGATACGATAAGTTTGCAAATAAACAAGGTAATTCACGCCGGCAGTAGAAAATTTCAAAGGTAGTGTACGCAAAAATTAACGTTATAAATAAAATATACACCATTGATTTTGTTGGCCCCGGGGTAGGTTGATTACTCCCATTAGCCATTCTTCAATTTTGTAAATTCACCATGCAATAATATCAAATTCATATTTTTTTTACTTTTCGCGGCACTCGCGCGATTTTTGGGCAATGTGGTTGCCAAACCAAGGCACGCGACCCGCGCCTCGAGCAGTTGTATTTGAAATACACTAATTTTAAATATATATATTGCATTTCATGCATCATAAATCGCGCGAGTATGCAAATAAAAAATACAAGATCAATATTTCTGATCGATAATTGCCTTGGTTCCCTAGATAGATGGATGAGATAGTGCCACGGCGACGAGGAAAATGGTTCGGCAAGGAATTTTATCTGTCAAATTTCGTGTAAGACAACAGGCTACAATCGCCTTGGAGAATAGGTTTTAAAAGATCATTATCTAATCAAAATACACAATAAAAATTCTTATTGCTTTATCATAGTGAACGACTAATGGTATTAATTATTCTCCATTATCGGGTAGCTCGTGACTGACGATCATTGTGTATACATGTTACAGGTTAACATCCTCTTTACTAAGGAAGACGACTTCACGTCGCCGGGATCGTTATTAGGACACATGGTGGACAGATGAGGAGCTGAGCAACACACAGACTTTTTTTCGGCGCGAAACTAATTACTGGCCACCGGGCGCCCGTGATCGATGACACCCAGCGCCGAAATTCATCCAGTTGGGATTTAGAGAACTAATGGGGCGCCTATGACAGACAGCCACGTAAAATACTAATGACACACCCGTGACCGGACTTGTCAAAAAACCAATATGGCGACACATACATGTCCGAAGAGCGAACAAAAAGTGACGAAAGATCGCATATCGAGGTTTTCGGCACCAGCCTCCAAGGGCTATATTAACGTGTTATCTGTTTCTATCGATAACAATATTGACGGCTAATTAGTTTCCGGCGTCCGCAGGTTATATTCATAAAAATACATTTACACAATAATATTTAATAACCATAAAAATATCTATGTGCCATGAATCTTTCTATTATGATGTATCATTTTCTGTCACGGACATTAACTAACTTTTACTCTGTTATATTTATTTGCCATGTCAGTCTATATTCTGTATTTTATTGCCTGTTATATTTAGTCTTTATAAAATCATCTTATTATGTATTCTAATATCCATTTTTAACATTATGTAACCACTGTATTATTTGCAACTGCATTCCATTGACAAATAAATAATAGACATTACTATGAATCTAGTTCCGACTTTGCCAATTTTTTTAGAGATATGCGATATAAATGTTGTCGATCCCTAATGAAGTGTCCAGCATCACTCCAGAGAAAGTTGCCGCCCTGTAATAATCGGAAATTAGGGTAATCACAAACAAATTGCAGTATTCTCGAATCAAATTGGGGTTATCTAAAAGCACTTCATCACTGTCGGCAAAAGGCTTCAGGATCAAGGACGACGCATCTACTTGATACGTAAGGTTCACACGCGCATAAAATTGCCATATTTTTATTGCAATTGAACCCCTGACCTTGCAAACGCATTTTATTTATCATTCAACAATATTCAATAAAAAATATATATGCCAATTAAATATAATATATCTAACACCAATGAAAAAATAGTGTAGCTAGTAGCTGACAAAATAAACAATGTCCATTTGATGAGACTGCAATACTTAAGACTCGGATTGGGTCGCTCTAGGACTAAATAGTTCAGACCTCGGGAGCGTCAAGTTAATCATCCGATTTCCTTAAAAAATAGGCTAACAAATCACCTAAAATAAGCCTATGATACTACAGCAGCTGTCTTTTCAAGTCCTCGGGCTTCTGTCCTAGACACCGTCAGGAAATATACGAGTATATCTTCCCAGGTGAACTTTCGGGTCCAGATGTGTCTTGGGAGATCACGATTGTATATTTTGTACTCAACAGATATACTATTCGACATATCTGTCGAAGAGACGACGGTCGATGGGGAAGAAAAGTATTGGAATGGCGCCCAAGAACTGAAAAACGAAGCATTGGCCGACCCCCTGCAATATGGACTGACGACATAAGAAGAATAGCGGGAGTGACCTAGATGCGAAAGGCGGAGGATCGAAGAGGATGGAGACTCATGCAGGAGGCTTACGTTCAACAGTGGACGGATATACGCTGATGATGATGATATACTAAATATATGATATACTTATATGGTAAACGGATCAAGAGTCACGATAATTTATTTTATTATAGAAAAGATAATACATTAAATTGGGATTTCATTTATTATCTTTATAATAGGACGTGGCATAACAAAAAAACATATTTTTCTAATGTACAATATGGTAAATGATTTGAAGAAACTTTTGTAATAAACAGTACTTTTGTATGTGAGAAGAGTTTTCTTACCTTGAGCGCCGGTAGGATAACTAGCACGTCCTCGTGCACGGCGAGGCGCGGCGGCGGACACCCAGGCGCGACGGGCGCGCTCAGGAGCGCGCAGCAGCGCTCCAGGAGCGCGCCGAACATGCGCAGGGACACGGCGAGCGCGCGCTCCTGCAGCTCACTCCGGTACCCTCCACCTATCAGCCTGTGGGTTCCATCTGCAACAAACAACAGCATTCAAATACTATTATATCATGACCTATCAGAGACACAGTGATAATGAAATGCCAAACTCTTATCTACACATACTGAAAATACCTTTTTTTATATCCGGCTCATAGTCGCCACAATCATCATACAGTCACCTTGCTTTCTCCCAAGTCAACTTAACATCCAGGAACATTTCTAGCCCCCAGGGTGAAAGGTCTGTGAATTAAAAGTTCGGAAAGTGTAATATCTCAGGCATATTTGGGTGTTTGTTAATCAGCATTTTTTAGGAGATTTGATTATAAGCCCGACTCTTTCGAGGCATGGACCATTTGGTCCTAAAATTCAGCAAATAACGATATGCAGCGTTCAAGTTTTGGTTACCTTAACTTCAGTGATCGAACGAAAACCGACATGCAATTATCGTTGCCCCTAAATAATTACGTTTCATTTTTCAACTCATTTTCTTCGAGTGAGAGACACATGTAGATAACTGCACGTGATATATCTCCATTTCATTTTAAAAGCAACCTCGGCAATAACGAAGGACAGCGTTGATTGAAGATATAATATGGACGTCTTCATTATGCAGTGGACTTATATAATAACAGACGATGATGATGATAACAACATATCAGATATAAAATAAAAGATTTTTTAGAATTTATTCCTCATATTTTTTTTTTTGACGACATGTTTCAGCCAGGTCGGGTGGTCATTCTCAAGTCAATTAGTAAAATGTTTTGGCTCTATATAAGGCAAAGAGTGAGTGAAAATTGTGGATTTAAATTGTATGATGGGTATATGTGGTTTAGTAAATCATTAATGTATAAGGGAATTCATTGATGTCACAGCAAAATAATATTTATAATTACAAAGGCCATTAAATAACAATTAACATTTACATCAAAATGCACTTATGTAAGAATTGGTGGATAATCCAAAATTCTAAAAAATCTTTTATTTTATATCTGATATGAAATTCCACCAAGAAATATCGATCGAAAAAATCGAAATAATGATAACAACACTTTATTAAAAGCTACGTTCAAAACGCAACAGTGCCATTACCGATTACCGAGAAGAAAAAAAAAGCACAATCAAATGTGATTAACAAAGCTCAACCGTGGTCTGCGCAATAAAATAATTCGTATAACCGAAGAGAGATAGAGTTCAAGCATTTCGTTTTGCTCCCTCGCTTACCTAGCTCAGAAGCTAGGTAGCTAGGTAGTATTACAGGTAGGTGGCGGGTTGGCGGCCTTGAGTCAGCCTTGCCGGTCCCGGGTCACCGCCCTCTGCAGAAACAGCCGCGGCGTAAGCCGAACTCGCGCCGCTAGGAAACCTCGCTGAAGATCGCAATCGCAACGAATTTATGGACGCAACGTAAACCGAAATTTCGCAAGCCCAGACTAAACTTCTTTTACAAAGCTGCTAAAATGCCTGGAGTCAAAGAGTGGTCTCTCAAGTGCAAGTACGCTTTAATAAAAAGCCGAAATTAACAGGTTTTTGACATGCATGATAAATGTAGATAACAGAACATTTGTGAGATTATCTGCCTATATTTATCTATGTACGGTCGTTGCCAATAGCAAGCATCAACGATTTTGCAATTAATTAACCTTTTATTTACTGAATTATGAAATAATGTATCCACTTTACTGATTACTTTTATTCAAATAAGTGTTGATAAGATTTAGATAAAAAATAAGATAAAACATTATTATTTTCTAAAATAAGCATTTATTTCATAGTTTTATAAATCCGACTTATAAGTCCTGTCAGGGCACAACTGCAGCAAAATGCATGATCAATATTAGATTTTGTGTTAGTAAATAAAGGGTTAAACAACAACAAGAAAAAACTTCCTTTAAATGGATATTCCTTGTTATTATTAAATAATATATTTAATTATTACGTCAACCATGTACGTCTACGTGAATTAACCCTGCTAACACAAGTTATTAAAAATCTCATAGACTCTAACAAGACCATCCAATTTTCTAGTCATTGTAAAAGTATAAGAGGTAAAGGATAAATATATTACATGTGAAAACACTCCCTGATTGCATTCATATTGGAAAAGAGCGGACTAGATTGATAGATGGCTAGATATTTAATCATTACAACAGCATCAACTATTATAAATTTTATTGAATTGAATATGTCTTGTAAGCATTTAGAGTTGTCCTCAATAATTTGTAAATCGCGTCAAACGTATTTCTAGTTAAGTGAGTGAGGAAAGCTATACAGTTGCATTTATCGATTGCAATAACTAATAATACTATGTCCAATAAAACGATGTACTTTAAATAATGTATTAGCTTAATCTACAATGTTATAGTCATGTGCTACTGACCGGATAAAATTAAAATTAAAATTGAAATTCAAGATTAGATCGAATTAGAAAAGTATCGTAACACAGTATATAACTTGCAAATATGGAGCAAATTTTCTGTGTACAAGTATTTTGAGCCCTAAAATAACAGATCAGGACACATAAACTATTTAGAAGTAAGATAATTTGGAAAACACGTTGATAAAAAAATCAGGCCGAGTGAAGATTTTGCAACGATTTTTTTTCTATAAGATGGCAATGGTGATTACCTTTCATGAGGAAATTTTTGGCTTTGAAAAGAGTAATCATTATGTTCTCATACGTACAGGGTTTGTCCATAAAGTAACAGGACTGAGTCGATTTAAAAAAATATATTGAGCCAATCGTTACAATTCTTTAAAAACTTTCAAAGTAGGCTCCTTCTGCGTCGGTGCAGCGCTGCCAGCACGATTTCCAAGCATTGAAGGCGTCGCGGAAGGCATTCTCCGGAATAGCCTTTAGAGCCGCGGTGCAAGCTGTTTGGATCCCCTCTGTCGTCTCAAAATGCTTGCCTTTCATCAGCCTTTTTAGGCGAGGAAACAAAAAGAAGTCCGGGGGGGCACATCTGAGCTGTAGGCCGGCTGCGGAAGCGTTGGGATGCCTGCTTTGGTCAGGTAGCTGGTCACAAGAAAGGCGGTGTGAGCCGGGGCGTTGTCGTGGTGCAACTTCCAGTCGGCTGCAATGTTTGTCGGACCCGATTGACCCTTTGTTTGAGTCTCTTGAGCACTTCCACGTAAAACTTGGCGTTGACGGTTTGTCCAGGAGGAACAAATTCATGGTGAACGATGCCTTTGATGTCAAAAAAGCCAATGAGCATCATTTTCACTTTGAATTTGCTCATTCTTCCCTTTTTTCCTTCCTGGCCCTCCGAAAAGGCCTTGTGCCACCGAAACACACCACTTATTCTTAAAGCATCATCTGGGTAAACCTGCTTAATCATATCAAACGTCTCTGTCGCAGATTTACCGAGTTTCACACAGAATTTAATCGCATATCTCTGCTCTAACGAACGCTGCATTTTCGGTTTGCACCACTCACAGACACTTCGCGAAAAAGCCTCTCCTGACTCTCCGGGCGCTCGGAGACAACTAACCAGCCGTTCGTTGGTAAGATAGGAACCTCTCTACCGAATCCAGTCGGTGCGCGCGCACTCCGAAGTACAGTCGCGGCGCCCTAAAAAATCAGTCCTATTACTTTATGGACAAACCCTGTATTTCCGAAGACAATTTGGTTATTTATTTTCTGCAAAAGAACAATTCAAAACACGAACAGCTGATGCACTCGCCCAAAGCCTGTATTATGACCCTTCGAATGCCGAAGAGCTACAGGTACAAAGCTCCGGCCGAGCATGTGTGAGTGGATAATGGAAGGTGGGCGCCATCTTTAGCGGTAATAGCCTGTCCTCCCCCCTTCCTCCAACCACAACATCGCGAATGCCTTCTCTATTTATAATGCCCTCCATCAGGGGTAAAAATTTGCGCAATGCTCCTTGAGGTTCACGACTCGCAATTTTTTTTGCGTGGTATACTAACTTACTCGTACATTTAACCCTGCATCGCAATAACAAGTTACTTGGAGATGAGTTGTATAGTACAGCCCTAGAATACTCTAAACTACTGTTCATCTTAGTTTTTTTCCCGGCAAATATTGTATGCCGAAATTCTAACCATCTAACCTTTCCTTTAAATACGCTAGTATATCTGATTATAATCTTGCACTGTAAAGTCCTTCTAACACTCAAATCTAACCCTAACCTGTAATTTTATGAAGAACACTTTAACTTAATCCTTATATGGAGATTATATCGTTTTCGGGATAGTACTCAAATCAGTTAACTGTTTGTCCCCCATTCAAATCGACGGTGAAAGTAACTCGTAATAGATTAGACGTAGAATGTTTGCTAACCCTGCCCGAGACGTCCTAGGCATTCTGCAGGAATTAACATACCAGCTCCCAGAAACCAGCCATCGACTGTGAAGATGTGTCACATACGATAACTATAAGCTTAAACTGTATTGCATAATCTTATAATTGAATAGACGTAATGTTATTATTATGAAACAAACCTGATAATATTTCCGTAAGAAAGCTGCATCTGAAAAATGTACCCAGATGCTGTTTTTTTTCCTTTATTCAAAATGGAAATTACAAGCCATTTCAAAAAATAACCAGCCTCATATCAAAACCTTATTACAACTGATTCAATAGTTCAAGTATGTTTATATGGCATACATTACCATACATTTAAAATGAAAAAAAATGCAGGTACGTTTTGCGAGGCGTAATATTCAATATTTATTTGAACGACTTTCTATATATAAATGTGATAATAATGTACTCTAACAACGTACGTTTAAATGCATTAACCCTGCTTATACGTAAAAAAATATATCTGAGAACCTAACGAGACCATCCAATTGTTATGAAAATGTAATCTGTAATGGGTGATATATTATAGGATATATAGATTATAGAGGATATACTGCAATTAAAAGTCTCCTTGATCGCATTCGTATTGACAATAATCTGACTAGATCAGCGGTCGGGGAAACCTTTTTAACCATTACCCCAAAATATTTTTGTGTAAATCGATATTACACCAAAATATTTTTGCGTAAGTCGATATTACCCCTTCCCCCCATTTTGAAAAGAAGACAATCAATGTATATTTAAATAAACATTATTTATTGAATTAATTTACACGGAAAATAACAAAAAAGTTGTATGAAAATAGAAAGTTTTATGAAATAGCAAACTAGAAAAATTTCTTTATTACCCCAAAAATACATTTTTACCCCATTTGGGGTAATTTACCCCGGTTCCCCGACCGCTGGACTAGATAGACAAACGTTAATTTAAGTACCGTCGAAAGATCAATACATTAAGTTCTGAGAATTAAGTTATTAGGTTTAGTACTTTTATATATATTGGAAACTTCTTTGAGGCAATCTTTCTAAATATAAGTTAATTCGAATATTACTTTTAAGAACCTCAACTACAAACACGTGAGATAAAATAAAATTTAAAATCATTTCCATTCTTCTCATATAATCAGATGTATGTGGTGCCTTGACATACGAGTGCCCCAACATGCTAGTTTTTTTAAATACGAGCGATTTTTTGCTTTAAAATACGAGCAAAATTTGAGATACGCGTAATCGGATTGGCAAGAAACACCCAGAAAAAGTCGCAACTCGTTGTGCATCGGAGCTATTTAATGACATTTCGAGATACGAGCAAGGTTGCGGAACGAATTAAACGCGTATGTCGAGGTACCACTGTATTTCTAAAAAATTATGTTTTACATGTGACCTGCAGTTTATGTACAATTACGCGGCCTCTTCATTAGAAAAGTTTACCCAGAACAAATGTCACCATTAAACCAAACAAGACATTCATCTTAATAACTAGACAAATAGAAGTTTCATGTTATTTATTATTCATATTATTATACAGGTATAACTAGTACTTTATGACAACTCACAGTATACGCAAGAACACATATAACTATATTTAGTGTCCTTCGTAGGTGTCCGGATGTGAGACGGTAAAAGAAAACTCCTGGTCCAACAATTATTCTCCTGGTGGATTGTTTTCCGTGGAGCACTGACGCGATAGCTAATTACTCAATTGTCGCGGGACTCGCTGCTGGAGGAATGCACGCTAGGCCCCAACGACTATCTGCAAAGGAATTTCTCCAGCGCTAGCAATTATCGTCATCATCACCGCCTGCCGATTCTTCTCCTGGTATATGGATGGGCGATTTCTTCCATCGATTGCATGCGATTTAAAGTGGACATTTTTAAGATAGTCTTTCCACATAAACGTCGATCGGTGGTAATGGAATAAAGAGTGGTTCGCCGACTAACAATGAGCTTGTGCTGGCGATATGGCGCCAGTATGAAGGTCTGCCCATACCAAAAAGTGGATATTGCTCTGAATGAAACGTGCCGGGTGGTTAAAAGTATCAAAGCTATATCATTTTACTACCATAAGGAACTCACCAAAGCACTCCACCCTATGTTTGGGTACCAAAAGATAACTACACGTCAAATCAATTACAGTCGAGGAACAGTTCAAATATTTATTTTTATTTTAAGCCTAACGGACCATGAAATGCGATTGGTCTTTCTTTTGTTCCCATTTCCTTCAATGTTTACGCCATCGACGTCGCCCACTCTGGGCAGACAGGATCTGACCCTGTTGTTTCCGACACGATTATATATATATCGGTTGTCGATATATGCCGTCAAAGATTCCCCGAACGTTGACATCGGTTGACGTGATATATTGTTTTACTACTTTCAGTACTCATTGTGACATCTACGGTAGGAAAATAAAAGTGCAGTCATTCTCTTTATCAATCTACATGTATTATTTACAGAAATCATTAAAGCATGTAAATAAATATCGTTAGGTTTCGTCACAGGAGCGATTTTTATGTAAACCACATGTGTCAATGCCACCACATGAATGGAGTTACATAATGAACGTTTGTTAAATATAGAAGTATTTTTTGCATCATCTGATAGAAGGATAGAAGAATCAATGTGAGTTATGAAAATAGGTCAGATAAGTACATTTATGCTTCAAATACTAGTTTTAAGCAAAAAAAATGCTTGAAAAATTCACGCCGTATTGACAGTATAATTTCTATTCCACCGAGCCGTAACGAAAGGGTTAACGAAAGTCGTTCATATAGAGCACTCTTGTACCGATCAGAACGCTTCTGAAATCGATAGTCTTAAATTACACTCCGAGGGAGGTCACTCTATTACTGGGAAAACTTCCACGCGATTTTCTTTCGTGGATTCATCTAGCAATCTTCTTAAAATACTTATTTCGATTTTTTCGATCGATATTTCTTGGTGGAATTCCATTATATCAGATATAAAAATAAAAGATTCTTTAGAATTTATTCCACATATATTTATTTTTTTTGACTACATGTGGCCATTTTCAAGTGGAAAACTGTGGAAAACTGTGGAACTTGAAAATGGCCATCCGGCCTGGCTGAAACATGTAGCCCAAAAAAATATATATATGTGGAATAAATTCTAAAGAATCTTTAATTTTTATATCTTCTTAAAATACGATTAAAATCCATGAAGATTTGAAAAACTATTTTTAATTATCAAATAAAACAATCGATCGATTACTCGTAGATAGAGTAAAATACTGCGGACACTAAACGGTAAAATAAAATACAGCGATCACCCATGCAAGTACTGCCCACGGTTATGTCGCTTCACCATGATATTATCTAGTTTTCTGTAAGTTTGCATGTTAGCTATTGACAAAAGTGCACCGCCTATGATGGAGGCGAGATGAAACTTCCTTTCTGGAGCAGGCCTCCGGGCCGTCTCGGCGGAGCTTCTCCGGGACGAAAATAGCCGTCGCGTGATTAGCGGGCATAGCAGGCAGCGCTAATAACGACACGGGCTTAATGGGCGCGGGAAGGGCGGGGTTGGCGCCAGCACCGCGGGACAGGGCGGGCTCCTTCCGCCCGCAACGAAGAAACTAAAGGTCTCCTCAATCTCACGCTCCTTCGATGAAGTAGATGAATGTTAAACGCGTAACATCAAGAGTGATCGGCAAAGCGAGCTCCAAAAAGCGATAGACCCTGAAGATATACTAAAGAAGTCCTGAACTTGTGTGAGTTTAAAATAAAATCACCGTCATTGCATACACATACAAGAGGATGCTTGTTTTGAATTGATACTTCATTTTGATGGTTTTCAGTAACCGCAGCACATCTGGATGAGAAAATTCTAACCCTTTCGTTCAAAATACATTATGAATATATATCTCGAGGGTTACTGGGTTATAGAAAAGTACTAAAGGAATCATCATCAGCCTGTGCCCATCAAATGCTGAACGCAGGCTTCCCGAATGAGTCTCAAGCTACTCTCGCTATTTTTCGATGTCCTCAGTACATCTTGCAGGGGGTCTACCAACGCTTCGTTTGCTAGTTCTTGGACACACACTGCCTTGCCCATTGCCACTTGAGTGTGCCTATTCGTTGGCAAACCTCCACTAGTTGAGCTCTTCTCATCCTTGCTTCAGATTCTATCTTTTCGAGTCACTCCGAGCATTGATCTCTCCACAGCACGTTGGGCACGTTTTTATTTTATGGGTAAGATTTGCCGTTAGATTCCACGTCTCTACGCCATAAGTTAATACTGATATGATGCATTGGTTATACGCCTTAGTTTTTAGACATTGCGGAATTTTTGCTTTAAAAATATACTTAAGTTTTCCAAATGCTACCCATCCCAGTTGCTATATGAATTTAAAAAAAACGAATAACTATCCAGAGTCGATTAACGAGAAAAAATAAAAAATATAAAGAATGTACTAAGGTTCAATATTTCAACAAATAAATATTTAAACACATATCATAAGAGAGCGTACCAAAGGTTACAATGTATTTTCAATTATTAGTTCTACCGACTACATTACTAGCAATAAGTGCACTTCAACATAGAAGGCATTTCGCCATTGCAATTGAAAAGCACATATCCTACTCCAAGAGAATCTATTAGTTGGTTTTCTCCAACACGCGCCTGTATTTAAAAAATAGTGAACATCAATTTAATTACTATGAAGAATTCTCACAGACTCATATTATTATTTAACCCGCACGCACCCCACAAGTTACGCAATATTAATAGCGTATAATAATTACTATAATCTACACACGCATGCGCCGCGAAAACAACTCTCTGAATAACATTACGGCCGAGAAGACTCCGATAGCTGGCGGGGAGATCCGTATACATAGGGTCACCATCATATGATGTCGGCATGAGAATAACTACATCCTTATAACATTGAAGCAAACGAAGCGTTGGTCGGCCCCCTGCAAGATGGACTGACAGCATCAGAAGAATAACGGGAGTAGTCTGGAATCGGAGGATCGAGAAGGATGGAGACCAATGTTCCATCAAGGCAGTTTGAAACCTCTATGTAATACAACTATTCGAATAAATTTTAAAATAAAGAAAATAAAAAAATGACAACCTCTCGTCTTAGAAGGAACATTGAAGAAGACTCGTGCAAGAGGCCTACGTCCAACGGTGGACAGGCACAGGCTGATGATGATGAATAACATTGAAAAGTAGTATTTTTTTTACAGTTTTAGAGTTAGTAGTTTAGTAGTTTATACACAGTACGTACAGGGTACAGGTAGTACGTGATTTAGTTTAGCAGTGAATGGGTTAACAGTATTCTAAAATACAACATGGCAGCCCTAAGATTCGGACTTATTTATCGGCCTAAAAGTGCAATATTCTTTCTGCCTATTTTGAAATTGCGTGTCAATTACGCTGGCCGATATAATCCATTTATTTTTCACAATACGCTGTCGTAATTTTAAATATTTGCACTTGGTTACCCGACTTGTACCTGGCCAGCTGTGATTTAAAGCGCAGGAAGCGTGATTCATTACTCCATTATATCCGATATTCAATGAAAATCTAACACGGAAATCACTTGGTGTTATGAATATTTTGCCATGTTAAAACCTGCCTTGTAAAATTAAATGCACCAGTCGATTGTATTCTATTATATTCGACCAGAATTGCCTTCAAGAGCGTTATTGATAAACAAGTTCATGAACAGTGTTCACCGGATTTAGGTAGTTTATCAGTAAATAAACACGTATATTCACATAACCTATATACGAGTAGAATGCTGGAGTTACGGAAATATTTTAACTTTTTAAGGATAAGGTCCCCGGCATTCCCCCATCACAGGAATATGAACTTGAAAATGGTCCTATCTAAGTCATAATCGCCGAATGCAAAACATCATAACGATACTGCATTTACTAGAGCTCTGGTGCTATAATAAGAGGTCTAATTATAAATTTTAAAGGGTGGTAAAGATAACTTGGATATACGAAAGAATAAGCAGCTGTTGCAACTGTGATGACTGAATGGAGCAGATATGTTGAAGACAGAGTAAAGGGAAACTGGCGATGGTAAACGTAATGGAGCTGAAGTATGATTCTCGGCTACTGGCAGTGAAGTGCCCAGCAACACTCGACACCTGATACCACGACAATGTCAGTGCGACCGACCAAGCGCACATCCCGGGAGGCCAAGAACCCTCCGGGGGTCAAGGCACTGCCCCTTCAATCGCACCATCAAGACTTCCATATTTTTTTAAATGTTAACACATGCAGAGTATAACCGCCAGACGGTGATGGAAAGATCTCATCTATTAATTATTTGACGATTATCATAGTTGCGGATGATTATGCGGTATATGCAGTGTTGTTTCGTCAATATTATTAGGTCACAGACCGCAATTCCTTATAGATATGATATGTAAAGGAACATATAAATGTGTGGTGTTCCCTCAACGATTTTAGTAATAGTTGCAATTTTTTTTAAGAATGAGTCTTTGAATATTAGCTCAATAAATAAACCAATGAGAAATAATGTATTTATCATTAATAATTTGAGCAATTAACATAGAGTAATAAGATACGCAAAAGGATAAAAAATACACGAAAAACAAGAATATTAAATAATCATAAATATCACATTCCTAACCTCGTAATTGTAAAACAACGCATATTTCAATTTGAGGTGTCTGTCCAAGATCAGTCGAATATGCAAGGTATCGAATACTCGAATAAAAATTACGTAGATTTTTCAAAATCTGAGCCTATAAAACATATTAATGCAATATGTGTATGTATATTCTTTTCATTGAATTTAAATTACAGCTTCTGAATTGATACAAGTAATGTGCCGGTAAACGTTTTTATAACACAAAGTATTAATGCAAAAAGCTTTCATGCAAAAGACACGCATTCAATTCTTAAAGTAAGAATTATAAACCGTTTTACGTCTCATTATGGTAGGAGTACTTGATCCATCGGCCGTATAACAAAAATATTCCAAAAAATATATGAAATCGTGCACATCCCCGACAGGCATAAAATTGCCTTCAGAAAGTGCATTGATGAACTGTATTGTATGTGAATGTTTGAAGAATCGAGATAAATTGCACCGCAATAAATCACAATGCATCAAAATGAAACAAACAAAACGGGAATGCTGCACTATACTCGTGCAATGGCGTCCAAGTGAATATTCCAGTAAATATATGACGACTTTGATAATATCAGGGTTAAATGTGTGTAGGTTGTTTTTACTATCGGGAAAAAAACATTTATACCTATTTTCAGTGGAAAGACTTAAGGTACACCTTTATGGAAGGATCTAACAGAAAGCAACAAGATGGAATATGAAAAAAAGTGCATTGTACTTTTCCGAGTTTGCAAAACGATGTCACGATACTACCAGGAAAAATATGGAATTCCCAGTAAACGGGTAATACTTTCGGAACATACCATCGGAAGATAAATCCGGGAAAACCCCTGCTCTCCCACCGGCCCCGGGGGAGGAACCGAGGCCCAGTAATAACATGTTATTTACGAATTTGCAGGAGACGTGTGCGCCGATACGCATTCTACACAAATCGGACACGACATTCGACCAAATCTTAAAGAACGAGTTTCAATAGGTTGAAACACAAAAAGCTTACTGCATTGTGAAGACGTGCAAATATAACATTTTTGGATGGTATAATAATGATTTTTAAAGGAAAATAAAGAATATATCCCATGTATTTGCAAGAAAATATAAAAATTGATTATTTTTGTAATTTAAAATGGAAATAACAATCAAAGTTAAGCAAATGTAGATTTAATCATCACAACACAAGTCCGCAACCCTAACTGGAGAATATGGTCGTCATGATCTATCACCACAAATCTGTCAGCCGCCATGGTCCTCGCCTCATTCCATGTCAGCTTTGCCTCCCGTAGCTCCGCCGAGTACATTTTATATACAGTTCGCGATAGCTTTTCAGGACGAAGAGTAATCTTGTGTTGTTTATGCTCTTCTGCGGTGTGTTTAAAGGACTTATTACGAATATACAAGACTCACCCTTGAGCTGTGCAGACTCTATGGCGAACATGTTGAGGGCGGTGAGCTGCAGCAGGCGGCCGCAGTTGATGGGAAGCGGCGAGTGGCGCAGCAGGGCGCGGAACTGACGCAGCATCACACCGGCACTCTGGCAGAACGTCTCCATGCTGGACAAAGTCAAAAACACGACATCAAAACACAATCAACTGCATAAACTATTGAAATACGATTCGCCTAGAGTTGTACTCTTTACGGCAGTCACGTCGATTTTGATGTTTACTATTGCCAAATGTAGTTTAAGTGATTATACTGTAAAAAAAATCAGTGGGCTAGGAAAATTCCACAATTTTTAGTTTAAGGCGTAAATGAGAGACATATTTCAGTGTTATCAAATGCCTATATGCTGCTATTATTCCATAACGATCAGAAATGATTGATTTGGTCTCTGTACAAGGGTCATTTTTTAATTACTTTACGTGTATCTTAAATTTTACTTGATTGAAGTATGGGTAAGATATTTTGCTAATGAAGGAATAAATCTGAATGCATAAAGTACCTTGAATTATAACATTTTAATATTCTATACCACACATTGTTTTACTACAACAGGATGCAAAAACTTGGAAATATGTTAATATTTATAATAAAATGCACCCAATTTACAACAACAATTCAAATGAAAATATTTATTTTTTTATATATGTTATTTAGTAAAAGTTTTGACCAATTTGTACTGAAATACACAATCTGCCAGATATCAAGCGTTGTGATCCAGCAGCCATAATTAGGTACTGCCATTACTAGATGTTTCAGTGTGGGGGATAATTGTTAAAAGTACGTGGGGAGGGGTAATTCACAGAGGCTTCGATAGACTTTCATAAAAACACTGGGGCAGCAAAGAATAAATCATCGCACGAATTACTCCGGGGTTTGTAATTATTTACACATTACCCGCGCACAAAACATTATAAAAGGTGCTAATCGCAAACTCTAATTACATTTATTATCTTCTCGAAATAATGCAAATTATAAATAAAAACTTGATTTTCCGAGACTGAAGTTTCGAAAAAAAAATGTAAAGATAAAAGGTCGACGTACATTAAATTTAAAAAATATATATTGTATGTTATCTACGAGAGTCGCTCAAGTAATCTGATCACATTAAAACAATAACAAACTCCCATATATGACTTACATAATACATAAGTATTTTCTTCAAACTCCAGGCTCTCGTCCTAGAGGTCGTTAGAAATAATATACCATAGTAACTAACTCGTATAACGTAGTATGAATATATTTTCCAGCTAGAGATAGGATATGAAAAAGAAAGGGAAGATATGTAATTTGCAATCTTTATGTGAACTAAACTATTCTCACCAAACCCACACTTGTACACACAAGACAGCTTTGACATCTTCTTGAAAATTCGTTATCTTATCTTATAGTAAGTAAGCAAATTTTAACAAACTAAAGCGCGGGTGTCTTTTCTATACAGCCGCACAGAAGTGATAAATTTATAAAAAACAAAGCTCGAGTGTTGACTACGCGTCACATTTCAATAATCTATATTTATATCTCAATAAAACGGTGAACGTAATTTCATAGTTTTTTTTACAACTATTACGCACAAATCATAACAATATATTGCTTTGTATATAAGTACGAGTATAATTACATTGTGGGTCTTACTAGTTTCCTCACTTGACTTCCTTCACACCTTATTACCAAATCCCTAAGTTTTTTGGCTCCACACAGTGCGACAATACATTCGACGTATTTAAATTTTACGACACGTTTTAGAGGATAAGTCATTTAATTGAGCATTAAAAAAGACAAGTTTACTGAGGAGAAACATCGATGTTTAAGGGATACTTCATATCCTGTATGTTTGACCATACGTACTCTGCTCCACCCACTTGGTTGGCCGGTGTGAGGTAATCTGCGTCTGCATTATTATGCATTCAGCTTCTAGTTGAAGGAACATCGTAGATATGATCGCCCTCGCGTTCGCGGCGAGAGAGCAAAAAGTCGCACGAGAAAAATGAACCTTCCTACGCATCACCACACGGCCTCTCAACACTTTACCAACATTCTGGTCGGAAGTAATATATTTTTTAAGTGCCGATTTCAAATCGAATTGGCGAACACTCAATAGTACGTTATCATTGTATTCATAACATCATTATTTTCATCCCATACTTATACAAACTTAAGAGTCCATCAATAGGCATTCCATTTACAGATCATTATTCCAGAATATGTCAAATCTAGTGTCTTTACATAATTTCTTTACAGATCTTTTTCAACCCGCTTAATTTACACGGCTTTAGGAAATAAATAAGTCTACTAATTACTAAAAATACGTATTATTACATAAAAATAATTATCTATGGCTTTCATTAATTCCATTTTAAAAGATAATAATCAATCTCGCTAATGAATGAAGCTCGATATTCTCGGTCAGTGAAACGATAAATGGGAGGAATAGAATCCATTATGTGGAATAGGATCCACCATGAGGAATTAGATCCACGGTGTGGAATGGCATAAATTTAAAATTAATGAAAAAGTCATCGGTTGATAATGTGTTTGTTCGATGCTCGGGGCCGGCTCATTTGAATCGGGAGATATTTGTGGTCGACTCAACACCTAATCGTACACGAGCATTCACGGCCACGCAACCAATCTTTGACGAAATAATCACTTTTTTCGAAAAATAAAACATTACATTAAATATTGAAACATATATTAAAATTGAGGTATTCGACGAAATGGAGGCGATATTACCTAGAAAATACAGTTGAAAACATTGTTTTCTTCCTCCGCTGCCTAAATGGAGCATGTGATAGTCACAAATTTTCACAACGCAATTCACGAGTCACCTCTTTCGAACTTCAAGCTTCGCCGATTGTATGAATACTACGGCTTGGCTTGAGGGATTGAAGAAAAGGCAATTTCAGAGCTACCAAAGTATAGTTCAGGCTTTTGTCAAACTGATTTTTTTATAAAGAAAGATTTTTCAATTTTCAATTATTTTTATTTTCAATTATTTTTATTTCCTTTAATAACATTACTAAATATTCATATTTTAATTCATTACTAAAGTAATTACAAGTGTGGCATTGTAAATGTATTGACATATTAAGTGTCAATGACCTCGCACTCAGAACTAGTGTCGGGATACTCACGCAAATAGTTAGACTTGCAACAACAAAAACCATGTCATAAGTACATCATGTTTGACAAACAAATAACACGGCATTATTGGTACAAAATCAAACATCGGAAAACATTTCGTATCAGTCAACACCAGCACTGAATCTGAAGCAATATTACACTAAATATGTCAATATCTTCACTTAAGTTGGTTTCAAACACTGTTCAATGCGATTCTTTCGTCCTACACGTATCCATGGTTGAACGATGGTCCTTTCAGGCCACACTTCAGGCTCCATGAGAGACTTCAGCGAAGTCGCGATGACCCAGATCGATGCTCCCGAGTCATGTACCATTTAATAATAACCCTAAATAACAGCTTTAGCTAAATTTAAATACGTCAATAATAGCAAATGGGTCTCCTGTAAGACTTATTCGGTTAGCTCCTCACTGCACCCAAGAATACATTATATAAAAAAATCATAGTGAAGCAGGTACAAGAGATCATCAAGGCTCGTATCCTAGCCATTAAGTTGACAACATAGTCGCTTTTAGTGGCAACAGATTGCTGCCGTGAATGATGCTGACGCATTAGTCGTGCCGGGCCCTGCAGGGGCAGTCGCAAACGGGGCACTTGATGACCGCATCAGGTGGCTGGACGGGAGATTTATGGCAAAACTATTGCAGCGATTTTGCATAAATTTTGAGCTATAAATATATTCAATAAGGTGCAGCAAGACCGTATTTTATACAATTATTTATGAAATGTATTTAATACCTTCTCTATTTTATAAAAACAACACTATAAATATTCGTACATTCGAAGAAAATCGATAGAAAAATCATTCATAACATTCTTATTTATGTGCATAGAATTTTAAAATTGTATCAATATGGCCGTGGTGTATAGCCTGTAAAGCACTCATCCATCATGCCAGATTGCTGGGTTCAATTTCACGTATCTCAAAGTATAAGTAAAGTAGTAAGTAAATATGATTGTTTAAAATTAAATGATCAATAAATTTACAAACTAGAATTATTCAAAAATATATCTCAATAAGCGTGGATATTACATGAAACTGATTCCTCATCCGTAATAATATTTGTCATAATTTATCAATTTATGTTGGTAATAGACAAAAGTCATCACACGCATACCAACCCATTCAAAGTGAGTCTCAACAAAATCTAAAATCCATATACAGCGCTTAGTCATTCTCAAAAATGGCAAATATGAAATTCACACACGAAATTTATCCAACACCGTCTGACGGTATTTACTCGTATATTTTACATATAAGTAAAATGCCTAAAATACTCTCATGATGCTTTGGCAGAACATGCGGCGATCATCTGAACCACAACCAAAAAAAATGTAGAAGAATGGTGCAAAAGACTAGTCATATACCAAAGGATCACAACACTCAGCAGTGAGCCTAACTATATACGAGAGAAGAGATAGAGAAGAGCTGGAAGAAGCGGTTCTCAGGTATCTGCGTGGCTTGGCGGCAGATTTTTTTGACTCAGGCATTCAAAAGCTCGTATACCGCATGCAAAAATGCATTGACCTCAGTTGCGACTATGTATAAAAATATGTAAAAGTCTGAACTTTCCAAAAATGTACGCATTCATGCAGAATAAAACATGTTTTACATTGTGAAAAATCACTGGGAACCTTATTTTACGGATAAGCCTCGTAAAATAAAGAGAGAAAAATCAGATACATTCAAGGCTCAACATTTTAAAGTTCCCCTTGTTGAAAACCAAGGCTTCTCTTTACCATGAAAATACCTTGAATACAATTTAAGGAAAACAGGTAAAATCTACTCTACATTTTATAGCAGAGATCGCAGTCAGTGCTTGTAGGAGTAAACAACCAACCACTATTATTTCTGCTTTTTTTGCAAAGATGTTCCCAATACATGCTCATTGCAAACAATAAACCAGCGAGCGCTATTTTATATAAATAACATCCGAAAGCTCTGACTGTACAATTAGCACATAAACAACCCTCTCGGGGTAATTATGGTCTCAACTCAAGGATTTTAATCGTTGTGTAATCGATCGATCGATTTCAACAGTATGTACAAATCGCGTGCGATGAAAACCGCGATCTTCATCGGTTTAACCATTGGGTCATCTGTAAAGCTAACGACGTGTGGATACATCGATAAAAACGAGAATTTGAAAAAGTGGGCAGGATAAGGCTAGGCAGGGATCCTTGAGTTATTGGGATCGTTATTTTAAACGCATGGAATAACATTTTAAGCGAAATATAACAGAAAAAAAATAAATGGGCGCACCTGTGATGCATCCTCGCAATAAATACTTTTGTAAGACGTTTATCCAATCGAGTGTATCACGTTATAATTATAAATACATACGAGTATAAATTGTCACTTTATTTTACTAGACAATAATCCGAGTCGTGCACGGTTTCTGATTTAATATCATCCCGCGTTGTTAGACTTTACAAAATGCTTCAAGAAAAACAAACGAAAAACAAATATACTTATGGATTTTTTTAAATTTTTATTAGAATAATATTTTATTATTTCAATATTCTAATCTACTTTTATAGATCATTGACTATATTACAATATTTTTATTAATTAAATATAAATATACTATACATAAAATTCTTTTTTTTTCAACGCGTCAATCCAAGCACAAAAATAACGGCAGAAGTGGGATGCGAACCGCGGACCTTGGAAACCAATTAAGCTTGTGAATAAATGATGACTGATTGAATAATAAAAAATAAAAATATACATACTTTGAATATATACTATAGCGACATCTATCATACGATGATAACAATGACATAAATACTAGTTTCAACGTCAGTCGGTCTAGGCATAGCAATAGCCAAGTCGGCTGAGCGGTATGAATACCTGGGCATAGTTGGTTTTCAAGGTCCGCGGTTCGCATCCCGCTTCTGCCGTTATTTTTGTGCTTGGATTGACGCGTTGAAAAAAAAAGAATTTTATGTATAGTATATTTATATTTAATTAATACAAATATACTTGTATTATTCAATAAAATACGAGTGTATGTGTGTAATAATATCTTTATTAATTACTCGTACTATAAGATCGCGTCTTTTCATGCGGGAGGCCTACGTTCAACAGTGGACGGACACAGGCTGATGATGATGATGATGAAGATCGCCAATGGTTATGAATGAGTTACTTAGGTCGAGCATCTTCTGCCACCAAAATTCCCATTGCTTTAAAAAATATATATAATTTATCCTCGACCACAATTCTGGTCCGGCATCCCGAAAATTGCAGGCCCCAAAGTCTTTATTTATGCAACGCACCATTGCGTAAGGGGGTCCATTAAACCCACTGCAACTCGGCGCGTGAAGAAGCACGAGGATAACAGACACAAATATTGAGGGTCATGTCTAAAGATGGTGATTTTTGGATGTTCTGCTCCTGGACATCCACCACTTATTGCGGCAGTGAAATATGTAGGACTCGATATAGTGAGTTACGAAAATTTTCAAGCAAAGAGAAGAAATTAATAAGTAAGAGTATTATGGTTGTCGATATGTACCTCCTAAGCATATGTATTACAGTATGTATAAAAAAATGTGTTTCGATATAAACAGTTTATATATTTTTTAATTGGTATACCTGGAAGTTTATACAATACGTAACAAAACACGACTGAAGGAAAATAAAATATATATTATTATTTAATTTTAAAAAATGTATTTACTTTACTGATTCTTTTTGTTGTAAGTTTTGATAGGATATAGAGAAAAATGAAAAAAAACTTCTTTTTCTGAAATAAGCAATTATTTCATAGTTTTATAAATCGGAAGTCCCGTCAGGGCACAAGTGCAGCAAAATGCACGATCAATATTAGATTTTGTGGTATGGGACTTATAAGTCCCGTCAGTAAATAAAGGGTTAAATGATAAAATTGTTGATGTTTATTGAACAAGTAAAAATAAATGTAGGTATATTTTTGTTAGTATTTCTAAATATTTCCATCTACTTGTAGTAAAAATATTTAATTTATTTGTTTCTCAAAAATAATATAATAATAAAAAATAAATAGCCTGTTAAATAAATAAACGTTTATCTTGTAACTAAATTATTTAAGCATATATTTACTCCTATGAAACAAATTTCTCATATTTACAAAGTGTGTAAAATGTAATCCGAAATGTTAAACGCGATAAAATATATTATTTAAAATTGATGTCTCTTATGTATCTTAACGTATGTGACACATCCCAGCTGCATAAATAAATAAATATTTAACAAACGTTAAAACTAGAAAACGATAGAAAATAAACAGC
The DNA here is from genome assembly GCA_022606575.1 of Glossosoma conforme. Classification (NCBI taxonomy): domain Eukaryota; kingdom Metazoa; phylum Arthropoda; class Insecta; order Trichoptera; family Glossosomatidae; genus Glossosoma; species Glossosoma conforme. Next base: position 701,531 of record JAGTXR010000188.1, on the reverse strand, counting down.
AGGTAGTCATATGCCAGCTCATTATTTTGCGTTACAAACTACAACCAGGTAAAAATTCCTTGCCTTAACACATTCAAGCCGAGGCATACATAAGGGTGCACCCAAAATAAAAAGTATATGCATTTTTTATTTATTATTTAATGATAACAAACTAATTAAAATGGTGATTTTACTCATTAATCTTATTCGCTTCAAAAAGTTAATAATGAAAAAATATTCTACGATTTTATAAACACACGATTTGTTGTTACTTCGGCTAGATGTCACGTGATGATAATTTCTCGATAGAAAACTAAAAATGACACATGTCATGTAAAACTAAGAAAACATTGTACACATTCAAATAATAAAAGCGTATACAGTTTAAAAAAATTAAACATCGAATTTTCCTTATTATGAGTTTAATTATTATTATTTAGTTATTTAATAATATTTTATCTTTACGTAGATTTGGTCATAATTAAGCTCCATACGAGTACTGTGCAATCACTTATAGAGGCTTGATGGGAATATAACAGCACACCCAATTTAATTTTGACTAAATATTGAAATACGTACAGAGATTTTTCCTAGTGTTTGAGGCGTTTTTTTTTCACATAATGGTACCTTTTATTTTATTTTGGGTTGAGCCGCGTCGGTCCGGGACTCGGGAGAATCGGGTTAATCAACCGATATTATGAAAATGTTATAACAGGGTTGCCTGTATTTAGAATTGATCCATGTTAAAACAAGGTAGGAAATATTTATCTTTGTAATACGGAATACATATTCAATCTATTCACATTGATATTATGGAATACCAACAATAGTATCGATCGACTAAATCCAGTATCTAATACGACGTTTTGTTGACGTTTTTACGATATTTTGCGATTTAGCCTAAGAATATAATATACTCGTTATTTTATATAGCTGGTGGAGAACGCCATAGGTCCGGTACTTAATGTGTTATCGGCGATGTGCAAGCGAAATCGGAAGTGCAAAATTTATGTCATCGTAAGTTCCCAAGTTCCCGGGTCGGCGATCGCGGACCATAAACTATTTGAACGTTTCAATCGCTCCCGGTGGTGGCACTTTGCCCGCGATAAGATCTCCAGAACCTTCCTGCCAAGGACAAGAGCGAGGCACAGACGATAGGATCGAAAACACCATAAAACCCTTGTAGATATTACGCTAGCTTGAGGTTAACTAATCCCAGTTTCACTGATGAGTTAGTTATGAGTGGTATCTCAACATTGCATGAAGCCTACCGAGCAAAGGCACTCGATTATTGTGAAAAGATGGGAATAAATCCCAGGACGAATTATATGTAAATATCTCTTAAAGTTAATTTTATAAACATAATCATCATCACATCATCTCCATGTCCGCCCCCCTAACTAGAGCATACAGTCATCACGGTCTGCCGCCATAAAGCTCTGTCAGCTGCCTTGATCCTCGCCTCATCCCATGTCAGCACTTCTTCGAGAAACTCTCTATATATATATATTATATTATATTTCAACCAAGTCAACCTGTGTATCCTCCTTCCTACAATCTGGATTTCTTCAAGAAACAGATAAATTTTCTCTTGCAAACTCCCACAAACACGAACACAACACACGTTTCCCGCATGCAGCGTCCAGCCTCCCTGGCTGAGCGTTGTAGAGTGCACTGGTCTCGACCGGTTGTGCTCTCCTGCATGTGATTACATAGAAAAAAACCTTTGACTCTTGACCGACTGTAGTATGGAAGGCTGCCTTTTCTGCTCTCTCACGTCAAGTCAAACCATCGTACCCCCAGTATTCTACACAGACATCTGTTCTCGAAACCCACTAAACGGCTGCATTGACTTTTGGTGAGATATCAGATTTACAGCCATAAGAAGTATTTTATTATCGTATAACTTAAAATCATATGTCATCTGGACCATTCATTATAATCTATATACAAATGATGTCGACCTCGCTCAAGGGTAGACACATATATTCCTTCTTTCCTTCCGTCCTCGACAGAATAAAGATCCCGTGGCTTATTCCAAACCATTGAACTAGTCAATTCATGACTGGTTACGGCAATTTTAAGGCTAAACTCTTCAAGTTTAGCCTCGTTGATAGTCCAGACTGCCCATGTGGTAGCCCCTTGCAGGACGCTGAGCGTGTTCTGTGGCATTGCCCAATAATAGACTTAAGTAGGGAAAGGCTCTTTAACGTAATCCAACAGAAGCCTGGACCAGTTGGATATGTCAACATCATTGCTACGGAGTCTAACTACCATGCCTTTTCTGTAGACGCGGCGATCTTTGGCGAAGTTAAAAAGTCCAAATTTTAACGTCTGAACTACGAACTTTTACACCCATCTTTGGTATTGCTCACCAAAGCCCGTTACTTATATAACGAGAAAGCGCTCTAAAAACAATGCCTTGGTAAGTGTTTCCAAGGAGCGCAGGTACGAGGCGACCGGTCCAAGGAGCCTTAGGCCCAAAAAAATATATACAGAAAAAATATATACAGGCTATATACAGATGAGCAGCAACACCAGATTTTTCGAAAAACAAATAGCAAGCAATTGACGCTTAACGCGTGACTGGACAAAGATGACATGCATAGGTGTCTAATATCACGTGTAAAAAGTTGTATTCATATATGGTTGCAGTACAAATGATTACCAAAATTCTGAGAATTGATCCAAACCATATCTAAGATAGTGATGCAAGAAATATGTTTCCATAACTAATCTAAATTTATGTTATTACTCCTACATTACTTATGTCGAACACCGATAATACTATGTAAGGGACGTAGTGACCAAGTTGTTTCTCAGCATGGAATTTTCCTTCCAACTTGACAGAAACCTGCATAGTTGTGGCCACACTTCCTTCCTTCACAATGGGCAAAAAACATTGTTTTCAACACAAACCGAGAATCAATGTATTAATTTAGGAAATTATTAATTTTATTATTAGAATAATTCATATAAAGCTCATGATGGCTAAAGACGTTATCGACAGTAAATAAAATAATGTGAAAATCCTGCCTTCAAAGTACAAAGCTAAGACTAATATTGACATCATGACACGACATGTAATCATCTATCACCTCACGACATTTCTAGAGATGATAGATGTATGAATTTTATCTATAATAATTAATATTATATGGACTTACCCAATTTTCGTTATAAGCTTCCCATGCACATGAAGATAGCTGGTTATAAATCTCTTGTTGAGCTGTGAAAAATAAAAATATTTTTTATTAGATAATTTTAACAATATTTTTATTTTTTTTTATGCAAAACAAAAGTTGGCAAAACCGGCTTTTAATAGGTTTCTATGAGAACACTAAAAGTTGTAACAATATAGTGGACACTATAACTCTCGCTTACACGAGATGAAAACCTGCGGATTACTTCTTTTTCCGCGTCAATAAATTATTGTTGGATGAAAAGTAAGACTTGGTTATTTTTTTTTTTTTATGATATGTAGCGTTCAAAATAGTTAGCGAATCATGCATCAACTTAATGAAAGGAGTAATGAATAATGAATCACCTCTACGCTGGTCATGTTGGCCATCTCTTCATCGTCGCTGTCTTGCGGCGGCGAAGCGGCCGGAGCTGCAGCAGTGTGGTGGTGCGCCCCCACCGGCGCGCGCCCACACCTCGCGCCTCAGCCCCCCTGGGGGGCGCGCGCGGCGGCCCGCTACTGCCACCGCCGCCAGAGTTGGCCGCTTCCGCCGCCTTGTGTCTCTCCGCTAGCCGCTTGCGTTCGCTCGATTCATACTGGAGGGACAAAAATACATTCCTTTATGTAAACATGTGCATAATAAAATAAAAACCAAAAAACCTTTCTGTGCCCGATTTAAAAACCACCAAAATGACTAAGCACTGAATGCTTGACACTGTTCTGCATCTTATCAGAATATGCCCCACCCTTTAATCCGGCGATTGCAAACGTTTTTACGGCTCCCTACTTTTTTCTTCACCCATTCACTGTGTATGATGTTAATAGCGGTCATGCGTTTTACATGGAATCTGTAGCCTCATATCATAGCTTTATTCTACGGTTGTAATGTTAAAAATTAACTATATATCTGAATATAAAATATATTGGATTCCAGTCAAAAATTATTAGCAATATCTGATATATTTGTTTATTACAAAATATATTACAGTCTATATATATAATGTGCCTAAAATTCGATTAAAGAAATCTAACAGTAAGGTGCCGCGTTCAAAAGATTAAAATAGATATGGGCTCATTAATAAAAACATCATTCATGTTTAAACTCACTTCAGAGAGAATGTAAAGGCTGGCATTTTTTTTTTTAATAATTGATATTATTTTTTTTTAGACCCATAATTATCCTCAAAGTATACCCCATGCAACTTCAAGAACTATGATGGAAATCCCTTATAGAGCACCAGTGACATCCCCACGGAGCACTAGTTGCATCCTCACAAAGCACACGATTTATGTATGTGTTTATAACAGATTCTTCAATTTGTAGAGGTCGTAAAGAATTTTTCATTACAAGTTGAATTTACAGGGTACCAAAATCATTAAAAATCAGTTGAAATAAAATTGAAGGAATGCACCGCAGGCAATCTTTTTAAAAAACTGATAATCTTTCTATTTAGATACTTTTATTCTATATGATAACCTCATTTTTTTCTACATCACAACTTGCTCTAAAAGCCATTTTTCGTTTTATTTAAAAAGATTATGCTTTATCAATATGCATATAGATTTATAACAATTACTATTTTAAATGTAATTTTTTTCATCAATTAATCAGAGAAAAATACATGGTAAATGTGAGATTCGAACCGCTGATAGTATACACAAGTCTTGTCCATTATATGGACGTTATATAGTAGAATGTTCTCGAGCAGTAAATAGAGCAATATCAGAGAAAAAACTTAAACTTAACAATTCATTTATTTATTTATTTATTTATTTATTTATTTATATATATACAGAATCGAAATTCCAATTTTTTTTACAAATATTTAGAAACATAGAAGCTACATAAATATACAACAAATAGAGAAAATAATAAAAAATAAAAATAACACAAAAGAATAAGAAGATGACACGTGTCAAAGATCACAGAGATCAAGTAGAACAATACCATCGACAAAAGAGGAAAAGGATGCAAGAAAAGGATCGAGGTGTGCTGGTAGGCCATTTAGGAGCAACATTGCCGTTGTACCAAATTGAGTGCTTGAAGCTCCACAAGCATTGACTGGAATCAAAAACAATGGTTGGCTACGAGCACGGGTGTACCTATCTGGAACATAGAAGTTAAAACATTCAAGAATCGCAGGGTTGTGAATTGAACCGCGAAGAAGAAGGAATGAATGTTTGAGTGCAGCAATTTTCCTCCGGGACTCTAGAGAATGGAAAGAAAGCATCCCTAGAAGAAAAAGAGTTGGGTAATGTTCGGAATTAAATGAATTGAATGGATAGTTACCGTAAATATAAAAATAAAGACGTCGGAGAAATTTTTTATGAATTTTTTCGAGCATGAAAATGTATTTGGATTTATTGGGATTCCAAACTAAGCTCCCATATTCCAGAACAGATAGAACGAGTGAAGAATAGAGAGTACGAAAAATTAGAGGGTTATGAAATTGACTAGCCTGGCGGGTGATGAATCCGAGAAGTTTGTTGGCGCGTGAAGTTAAATTGATTATGTGAGTATGGAAAGTGAATAATGAATCGTAGGTTATACCTAGATCCTTGACAACTGCTACTCTGTCAAGCAATGTTCCAGATAAGTAGTATTTGGACAGAATAGGATTTTTAGAACGGGAGAAAGAGATAACGTTACATTTGTTGATACTAAACGTGATCTTATTTATGGCAACCCAGTTTGATACACTATTAAGATCAGATTGCAGATTGTGCATATCTTCGATGGAGGAAATGGAAGAGAAGATTTTAAGATCATCAGCGAATAATAGGCACGAGGAGTGGGTAATAAAATTAACAATATCATTGAAGAACACAAGAAATAGAAGGGGACCTAAGACAGAGCCTTGAGGCACTCCAGAATATGCAGAGAATGGGAGAGATTCATATCCACCGTAGTCTACAAATTGTTTACGATGGGAAAAGTAAGAAGAGAAGAATTTAATAAGCATAGAAGAGGCACCGAAAGCGCTCAGTTTACTAAGAAGTAAGTCATGATTAACACGATCGAATGCTTTGGATATGTCGGTATAAATTGAGTCGACCTGGCAGCTAGGCTTGGAGATAAGTGAATGTGTGATAAAATGATTGTATGTATATTCATATTAAATTATTAAAATAATTAAACTATATCACTGCTAATGAAAGAAATAATTGAATGATTATTCACTGTACTACACATGCCAGTGTTTCTTAAGTAAAATTGTGAGTATTCCAAGCATTTTGTACACTTTTAGAGCCTGGTAAGAAATAAAAGGATTTGCTACATACAAACTATTTAGATATATATATTAAATGTAATAATACAAAAATTATCTGGCCTGCATTTTGTATATAAAGATTCAAATGCGCTAATCAACGAAGTTATTCTATTTTTATTGAAAAACTACTGTATGTCTAATTTCTGGATTAATTTGTATGATACTTACACTGCCATAATTCTGGTACTGCAGCAAGAATATAAAATATATATATTTTTAAATAATTTTGTCAAGGATTTTGGTTTCATATAGGTACTTATTGTTTTGAAATAAAGCCCAAAAGTACAGAATGTCATTAGGTCTATCAAATCTACATAATTTATGGTTTCAACAATCCAATATGAAAACACTTATGTCCCCCGCAGCACAGAAAGGAATATAAATCCATGTGAAGATATAAAGTTATGTTGTTTATATGACTACATGGCTTTCATCTCTCCGTGAATTGAATGTTTCCTTTTAAATTTGAAGCATTTTGAAACCATGAACAAAACTCACCTTTTTTCTGTTTTCATCAAATAATGCAATGAGACTCTCTCTAGCCGAGTGGAATGGGTTGGATGACATTAAACTCCTCATGTAGAAGTAGACTGCGTCCAGTTTGCGTCTCTGCAAATACATCAATGTTAGAATTTATCCATGAATAATTAAAAAAGTCAAAATATTTTCAACAGTATTATTTTTATTATATTAAGAAATAAAAATTTAATTAGTATGTCCTACTAATTAAAGTTCAATTAAAAAACATGCGAAAAAAATTGAAGCAATGTTTTGATCGCTTTTTTATTTAAAATATTTACAAAAAAACTATTTTTAAAATATCATAATCATTATCGTAATCAAAGTTATATAATTTCTACTTACAGCATATACAGCCAAAATTGCTAACTGGTTATATGGTCTTCCATTTTTAGGATTGATCTGGTGAGCTTTGGTATACCAATTTTTGCTTTTAGCATAGTTTGCAGTCTCATTTACGAGCTCTTTATACCTGGCTAGGTCCCCCAAAAACAGGTAAATCTTCTGCACAGATATCAGAGCCAGGCCGACGTAACCCAATCCTGGAGGAGTCGACATGTAGTTGGCATTTAAAAAGTCTTCAAGTTTAAATTTAAATGTCGCTTGTAATAGATCCAAGAGGACCTCAAAGTAATTATTGCCGTCCTTGATTATAAAGTTGATGAGATCAAAGTATTTGGATTTGTTGGCTTCGTCTTGCACCATGGCCTTGCGCATGGACTCTATGAAGCTGTGGTAGAGCATCTTCCAGAAGTGGTGTTCCACATTCTCTGTCTGGCAAAACTTGATATCGGTTGTGAGAAGTGTCTGCAATGAATGCTGAAGGAAAGGTCTGCAAATAAACAATTAAATGCATTATTACTAATTTTCCATATTCAGTTTAAATTTTTAATTTTTTTCTTACAGAAAAATATCTGATCAATTAGTCAAACAATTAAAATTTTCATTACAGTTAAAATAATTGATTTTATAAAAGAAATCGAATGTGTATATTGCACTCAATAACTATTAATACGCCCATTCATATTTGTAGAATGCAGTAACTTTGTGTTTTGTCATTTGAGTTCTAATTTTTTGGAGACAACTATCCTTCCTCATGACAAACTTAAAACTACTTTTTTTAAGCTGAAAAAACTGTACTCTTGAAAAAAAATTAATTATTCTATAATATTTTTGTAGTTCAATGTTGATTAGAACTAAATTTTTTTAATTTATTATTTTTTTAATTAAAATTAATTCTAAAATTATAATTATGCAGTTTCACCAAGTATTGTAAGTTGATAACCTTAATGTTGATTAGAACATAGTTTTCCATTTAATTAAATAAGATTCTCATAATAAATAATTACCGCATTTGCATGATAGTGTCCCATTCGCGCAACACCGTTCCATTCTTGATGATCCACTGCAATTTGATATCAACACGCTCAACCTCCCTCAGCAGGTCTTGATGGCGTGCAGACTTGAACGCAGCCGAGTTGACATCATAGTACACAGGCCTTCCACTGGTCTGGACCTCAGCCGGCTGTACTATCTGCTGTTGCGGGGGCACCGGAGGAGAGTCTAAGGCACGGCCTGAAGAGGGGCCTCCATGAGCCACCACAATTGGTTTTCCGGGATTGCGGGGATCGAACAACAGTCTCTGCTGGCCGGTTGCACCTTGAGGACTGGTGGCAGTTGACCCAGCATTGCTATTGTTGCCCCCGTAAGAGTTTCTGTAAACCATAATTTTAAAAATTTAACATTCAAATCCTAAATTTAGCATTTATCATCCATTAGTGGTAAACATCATATAATACATGGCATTATATAATACATCTCTTCCCAGTAGCATAATTATATTAGTGCTAAACCAAAGGTATTTGTAACATCCCCCACCACAAATAAACTCTATGCAGTTTGAGTGAGTGGGGTCAAAATGTTAAAAATATATATATTTGAAATAAATTTTGCATGCCAATTTCCTCATAATATTAATGTTTTAATTTATTTTAGAAGCCAAAAATGAAATTTCTTGAAAATTAAAGAACAATTCATGATATGTGCCCATGATTATGAAAGTGGTGTAATTCATGTTTCATTCCTTCAGAGATATTTAAAGGTTTGTGTTTTTGATGTTGGTTGAAAACCAATGAAAGTGCCAACTTTATGTTGCATAGAATGGTATATTAATTTTTTAAATTCATGTTTGATGAAGATTATATTAATTCACAACAATGTGAACTGAAATAAATTAATAACAATTATTTTTCAATATCTTGACTTACACCACTTTCATAATTAAGGGACATTTAGGGATTTATTATTGTTTTAACACGTACCCTCTGTTATGGTGGTGTTGCATAGCCATATCCATGCTTCTGGTTCTTTCGGGAGCACCCTCTTGGGGCAGAACCAGAAGCCCTGGAGCGAGACCCTTGACGTCGTGAGGTCTCTCTGATATTGCTGATCCAATAGGCTCATTCCTTGGACCTCTCTTAGTGTCAACTTCACTTCTGCAAAAGAAAAATGAGCATTAAACATTATTTATGCTGACCACATCACACAAAACATTCGCCATGAGAACCAGACCTAAATTGATAACTCATAGTAAAGTAGTGAAATATACAACTTCAGTATTAACAGTATATATATATATTAAAAATAAAATAGTCAATTCAACTATAAAATTATACTACTAACGACTATAAAATTTGAATTTAGAACACAATACCATATATACCCACAAATTAAAATAATTCTGGATACTGACAATAATATATTATCGCTTAAATTATTTTTATGGAAATGCATGCAGGATATAACAAGTAATTATTTATTAAGTAGTTATCAAATGCACTTCAGTATCCTTTGATGTTTTAGACTGGGAAATTTCTTTAGAAATTAAAGAAAATGCAACTCCAACATATATCATTTAATCAGGAACTTTTTACCATTCAACCATTACACGTAGAAGAGATATTGAGAAAAAAACCTGAAAGATTATCGCCCACTATAAGGTTTTTGAAAGAGCAGTTATTATGAAGAAAGATTTTTAGCTGTGATTTTCTATGCAATCTCCATGTGGAACTCAACCTTACGGAGCATAAAAATAATTATAGATTTATTTTATTGCAAGGGGTAAATAAATATGCACAATCTTATTGAGCAATATTGATACAATAATTTAAACATTTTTGTAATAATGACTACACAGATAGCATAATTTATCTATTGAATCATTTATTTAAAAAAATAACTTTTTTTGTATCAAATCTCGTTTTAAGAATATCATTATTCTCGTACAGTGTACACTAGTACTGATGTTTCTAATAATATTGAATGTTTTAGACAGTTTTTCTTATGACGTTACTTTTATATTGTACATTTAAAGTTGAATCTGCCCTCAAGAACACCAAATGGTCCCAGCATAAGGAACGTCAAAAGCTAATTATATGATCTTTTTAAAATGTTATAGGAAGCTTGAATGTATTTCATATTTCTAAGCATCAAGTATCATTTTTACTAGTACATTTCCTGAAGAGTTTTACAGAGTACGTAGAAATTACTTCAGGACAACAACTGAACTGACCTATCAGGTGTGGGTTGCATCTCTTCACGCCAGTTGGTGTTTGGTGCTGGTGTTGATCCTGAGTGACGGTGGGTGTCTGATTCTCGACGACGTCGCCTTCTTCCACCACCGCCTCCTCCTCCAGCAGCCCCGCCTCCCCCGGCCCCTCCTGCGCCGTGTGGGGGAGACATTCCTCCCTCACCGCGGCCGCTCTCTGTGCTAGCATGGCGGGAGCCGCGACCCGACCAGCTGTCTCTACGATTCTGGGGATGCAATAGACAACATCAAAAAACAATTAAAAACCTCATTTTTTTTGTAAGTAACAATTTTTTCTTTGTTTTAAAGTAGATTTTTAATAAAATTTACATCATAATTAAATAAACAAAAATAATCAAAAAAAATGCGATGGGAAAAACTATTTTTAAGAGTTTAAAATATATTAATAATAACAATTATGTAAAAAAAATAAGTCTAGTAACTTTGTTACATAAAAGCGATTCATAGAAAACTGTGGTCCCCGTGATAAAAGAATAATTTTTACAAAAATTAATTTAGAAATAAAAAATCAGGTAAATCAGTACAGGATGGAACAATAATCACTTAACATTTAAAATAGTTATAAAAAATAAATATGCTATTTTGAAGTACATAAAGTAGGGTATTCTTTTTGAAGATAATATTATGTAAGTATGAACCTTGTTTCATTCTTCAATAATTGAAGAATGAAACAAGGTTCAAGACTTGCTGTATTAGTTTTTTTTTTTATAGAAATTTATTTTTGTACAAGATTTTTATACAATGTAAAATATTTTGCCCTTAAAAAAGCTGTCCCTTCGATCGAAAAAGCTTCCATTTAACCTTCTAATTATGTCATTTGTTTGTTTACATTATCACTGAAAGCTGTGACTCTACTTACAAATGTATTCCTACTCAGAGAGATAGTTTGGTAAATCTGGACCTTTTCAGGACAGAGAATTGTGGATTTAATCAAATATTCCTGGATGAAATTTTCACCAGTAAAAGGTTTTGAATGTTAAGCTTTTCTTCTTTGTAGTATCAATCCGGTGGATTGGTTTGCAGCAACAGAATCTTGCATCTCGATCTCCATTCCTCTCGGTCCTCCGCAACCCTTTTCAGCTCAGCATAAGCGCTACAGTTCATGTCCTCGAATACTTGCTGCAAATACTCCCATCTAGGGCGCCGTTCTGCAGTAATGTTCGAACATTCCAGGTGGCATATCTTGTTGGCTGAAGGTTTTTCTTATTTGTCTTGGTTGTTTTGTCTCGAGCAGTCCCCACCCGGAGATCCGATTGGGGGACTATTTTATCTCCGGAAAATTTTACTTGAGATGCAATCATTTTTTGCTGATACGTGGGATGTCTTTAAGACCTTTAATGTGGTATTTTCCCTTTATTTCCACATCCTAATGCCGTTGACCATAAAGGTTCATCCGCCTTAGGAGGGCATTTACTACCTCAAGGACAATAGAGTGCCCTAACCAGCTTGACCTGATGAGGTTAGCTGGGTGTTAGCTTATTCCGGCCAACATTCAGTCCAAAAAATCTGATCTTTCAAATTATCATCAACCACAACGCAAATTGTTTTTCTGCGTAAAATTTCGTACAAGAAAAATGATTCATATGAGTTGCCATGAAGATATAAATAAAATAAAAATGGCCGACATCGGCATCGCCACGAGATCTTCCGCCAAAGATGTTGCGCGTCGATGCTTTTTAACGAGCGATCGCTAAAGATGCATATAAACCATAATGCACGTTTTGTAGAGAATTTGATGACGATTCTGATGGTGTTAGAGAATGTTTATAAGTTTTATTTTTAAGTGCGATTTATTGTTTAAAACAAGAGCGACGGTATAGACGTCTTCACTGCAAGGCGTCTATACCGTCGAGCTTTTAAATAAGCTTATAAATAAGCTTTTAAATACAATGAAAAATAACTCGCAAACAATGATGTTTCACTTTCTTGCGATAATTAAATAAATCTGACTGTTGTTTTTCAAACACAGCTTCAGCTGTTTCAATTTTTCATTCCTCATCAATTTCTCGTATTTATCATATATTGATTTGTGTTATACATTATGGCAGTTTATATTATATTATTTTGGCAGAATAATAGTTTTTTTAAATATCAAAAATATTATATGATTAAAGGTAATGAGGTAAATAAATATATTATACTATAAAAGAAGATTTAGTGCATATGCTGACCTGATTCCGAGAATTTCTAGGATTGGGTGGAGGAGGCGGAGGCAACCTAAAGCCTTCACCGTCAACACGACCTCTGTTGTGGGGGTTCTGCTGATGCTGCTGGAGGTGTTGAGGAGCATTGAACTGAGAGCCGCCTCGGTCCCGACTTCCTGGTCGACTTCCTTGGCCTCCGCGGTCGTTACTGCTCGTACGGGAAAAGCTATATCTGCAAAAAACAAATAACTGGATAAATCATAGAACTCTGTTGAGAAATGTAAAAATTGAAATTAATAATTTGATATTATGGGTATAATATTAACGAATTAATAAATAAAGTTAACATTTCTTAATGTACCCTAAATATATTTTTTTAAATATGTATGTTAAAATACATTTACATAATTGTTTGTACATGATTATGATCAAGATATTCCAGAAGAAATTTATATGCCAACTTTATTTGTCCTAATTGAAGATGCATTTACATTTTTAAAAAAAGGTTAAACAAATGTAAAAGATTATTTTTAAATTATTCCATTTAGCCATTGTCGAATCAATTAGGCAAGAAAGTGTATGCACTTATATAATGCAAGGTGTGAGTGAGCAGGTGGATGTAGGTTATGAAATGGGTATATGTTTTTTCGTGGAGTGATATGTCATCCCTCAATAAAAATTGTGAAGTAATTTCAAAATAATATTTTATTTATATTTGATTTTAAGGAATTCTACAAAGAATTAATGAAAAATTTGAAAAAAGTATATTTATTATTGTCATTTTGTTTTGTTAATAAATTAATTAATAAAATTAAACCTGTCTCGACTGTTCTCCCGGCTGTATGGGTTCCTCGGCCATTGGTTCCTGCTGGACGGTCGATCCGCCTCCTGCTGATATCGGTGCTGCTCCAGCTCCGGCTGCTGCCCGGGAGTTTGCTCCTTGCTGTCTCTAAAGCCGTCTCGGTAATTCATCCCCGGGCCGTGTGGTGAACGATCCACCCTCTGTTGCTGAACTTCTCCGCTGCGTTCCCTTCTGACACTGCCCCGACTCGAACTCCTGATGAAACCGACCATTAAATTATTAATTAGCAAATCACATTTCCACCTCTTCATTTAAAGGTTGAAGTTAAATTCTGGGCAATTGCTTCACTTCAGATTCAGATATGCAGGTTATCTTCATCCATATCATAGCCTCGTTCCACGCAAAATTCTCTCGAGCATATACATTGCATAGTTCCTAAAGGCCTCAAGGAATACAGCCAGGGAACATCAGAAACATATTTTGGTTGTTTTTTAGTCATCATTTTGAAAGCGATCACATTTGTTAGAGAATCAATTTTCATCATTCATTCAACTCATTTCTAAATACAGTCTACAAGGACCGATGGTCAGCATATTATAGGCTACAATTAATGACTCCTACATCTCTAGGAAGAATGATATACATAGTTATGTTTTCTCAGGGCAACCACGATGGAGGAGGTAAATAGCTAGCTCTAGATCTCAATGACATGTTGTAGGAAAATTGGAAATGGGCAGAGTGTGTCATTTAAAAATTTGCTTTTCTATACGTAGAAACAATATGATTATTATATAATATACTAATTCATTTATTTTTATTATTTCCTCAACTAGGCAATACTCTCGGTAAAATATTTCTTACTTTGACTTTGGATTTTTAGATCTTTAAATATTAAATTGAAAAAAATATATATACTTTGAGGAATCGGTATGAAAATTACTACAAACAAAAGATTAAACTCAACAGTTTCTACAATTACAACACACTACAAGAACATTCTCATTAAGTTTTCAATGTAGATATAACAATTTGTATCTACACCAAAAAAGGTCTTTCTAAACCTGTAAAAAAACAACATTAAGGAGAAAACATTTTTTTTTCTGTGAATGAATTAAATTCATTATATTCATTTTACATTTGTGATCTATAACAATGTGAAATAGATGGACTGTGCGAAATAAAGTAATTTATATTCCATGCAATGATTTCTTAGTTTGTCCTGTGCTGAAATGTGTAAGAAGTGTGGGGATAATACATACTGATAATAAGAATAACCTAAATGTATAAAAAGTAATTAAAATACTAAAAAGATTTATAAATATAATATTTGTGTACATGCATGCATAATGAAGTGTGTTCAAGACACGAAATAATTAACAACAAATGTATATTCAAATAAACATTAAAGATCATTTAGAAATTAAAGACCATTTAGAAATTACATTAAATTTTCTTGAAATTTGACTTGTATAATTAACTCATAAATTATATTAACCCTCGCTTTACTATGCTAAAAACTTCCGCGCGTTCCGATGGTGTCAACTCGTTACACATTCTGATTTAAAGTGAATAAAATAAGTAGAAATTCGAAAAAATGAAAATATTCAAAGATATCGCTTAATTTTACAATAGTTGATGTCAATAAGCAGTAATAATTGACATTTAATAGCTAAAAACATGAAAAACATCAGACGAAGATCTCAAACGGCCAGACGCACCTTGTCGCGTGAACTTCCGAGAGATACTAACATTACTTAGCCTGTCGATATATCGATGTGCCTACGCTCGTAGATATCATTTCGAACGAGCCGACCAACTGAGGTTTCCCGTCTCGCTCACTCATATTAGTACGTCAGCGAAAGTGAGGAGTATAGATGCCGCCTCATCTGAGTATTTTTTAATTTTATTTTCGCACACGCTTCCGGCAGGTCGAATGATTCATGACAGTTGACGCGTCTTGATTGTAGTGGTGAATTTATTCCGGATTTTAGAAAAATATTTCCTGCTCCCGATGAGTGCCTATTATTATAAATATTTTATTTTTTTCAATACGTAAATGTATTAAGGAGGAATACCTAAAATCTGAACCCTCTGTGTATTATATTTACAGAGATATTTAAGTTATTACAAGCAATGTGTAGTCGATAGACATCACCGGGGAGGAGAGGTTAATGGCGTTTGTTATTATAAATATTATTTTATTATTTCTATATAAATTCCTAACCCATAATGCCTTTACACTATACAAATTAAACATATACCTATCTCACAATCTACATCCAACTTCTCACTCACAACTTGCCCTATATAAACATGCACACTTCCTTACTTAATTGACTTGACAATGGCTACCTAACGTAGCCGAAACATGTCATCCTACAATAAAAAATGTGGATTAATTTTAAAATAATCTTTTATTTTTATTTTGATATTATGGAATTCCGCCAAGAATTATCGATTCTGAAAATCTAAAAAATGGATATCTCTTTAATATGAATGTAATGATATGATTAAATAAAAGCAAAATATTAATAATCTACATAATTGATACTACAAAATCTAAAATAATGCCAAATTCATTTAATAACACAATTTTAACACCCTATTACATGCTTTTTCGATCTTGAACAATGTTTTAAATATGTGTGCAAATGGGATGAAATTACATAATATTGATAATTTCAATTTTGAGTCTTGCATGTTCAAAATATGAAACATTCCTTATCCCTTTATAATTGATATTTTTATAATATTTTTATTTATTTATTCATGGTAAAACTGTTAAATATAGTCACAGTTTTAATATCAATCATCATAATAACCTTAGAGCAACAATGAAACTAAAATACCATCGCAGAAAGTAAATTGTGAGATGTGACTTTATTATCAAATATGTCTGATGCAGACAAATCATTACACTTGAGATGAACCAAGAAGTGCCCAGAAGCAAAGCCTCTAGCTGTGATATACATAAATGAATTGCTATGACTACAAATAACCATTGGATATAAGATTTCTTATATAAATATTGAATAAAAAAATTAAAAGTCTTCTTCAAGCCTCCGGGCTTTCACCGCCCAGGAAGGCCATGATACACGGTTGTTAGAATGAAATAAATAGCAGTCACAAGTAAACCTCTCAAAATAATTCTCTCAAAACAAGGTAAAGAAAAACCTTTGGCACTGAGATTTCGCAATACTGGAAAATTATCAATAAACTAATATAGAAAAATACCAAACATAATAAAAACCAAACATAAATAACCCAAACCTCTTTTTTTGAAGAAGAAAACACATCACTATAAAAGTATATATGGCAAATATTAAAGTAAATGTATATAATGTAATTCTATTCACCAATATCCAACCCGACATGCATAGCAAATTTACAGTTTTTGTCTTAAAAACAAATACCACTTAAAGAAGCATGAAACCTTACCGATTTCCAGTATTTCTTTTTCGAACACCTCCGTTTCTGGATTGAGGAAAACAAACATGGGTTTATAAATAGTTAACCAAATTTTGTCTAAGCAGCCTAGGCGTTATAAATAAAGGGTAAAATATATTTTTATGTGGATTTGAATAACAAATAAATATGCAAACAGGAGATTACCAAAAGAGGGTGTTAGGCAGAGATATAAAGCAATAGTATTATTAATATTTACACAAGATACACAATATTTGCTGGAGACCAACAATGTTCTGAATAAGAAACATTACACTTACAGTTTAGATTCAATTATTTGAAATTATGATATTACATTTTTTATGTACACTTAAAAATACAAATAGTTTTTTTTTATGCAAATCCACATTATAAGAATTAGTATTATGGGGATAATTCATTAGCTTTTAAGGGAAAGTGACAGCAATTTATATTAATGGTTATTATGGGCGACACCAAAGCAAATTTAGGTACTTCTTAACTTATTTAGATGTATATATAAATTTGAAAAATTGACTCATCAGATAATATTTTCAATGTTTTAAAAGGAGGCAGCTATTCCTTTTACTGTGAAGTAATGTAATTCAATATTGTGGTGTTAGGGTTTTGCCGTGTGTGGCGAATTACTTCTTTCGAAATATTGGAAAGAAGTAATTGAAATATTGGCTAAACCCAAAAGCCACAATATCAAATCTGGCCGTGAAAACCTAAGACGTTATTTAATGTAGTTCAATGTATTATATTTTATTACTATTAAAATTAAAGTACTTAATAGTAAAAATTCAATTATTGTAGAAAATGAAAATAATTGTAAAAAATTATAATAAAAAATAATAATTTCAATAATACCTCTAATATTCTTATATAGAAAATTAAGGTTTATTTTGAAGATTATCAATATAGAATTTGTCATTCATTTCATATAGGTTTGCTAAAAAAAATTATATGAATAAGATTTGATTTGAGAAACATAATTTTAAAATTAATCATAGGTTATTTGATGCCAATAATCATTACATTGTGAAAGGTTAAAAAAATGCAGTTAAAGATATGATAGATTGATCACATAAAATAAACAATTGAATCAAAATATAATTTAAAGGCATTCTGAATGATAACTGTTGTGTTCGGGGAATATAAATTATCATGAGATTAATATAGGTTTGAGGTCAAGATGCAATGGCTTAAAATACAAGCCGATATCAATAATCAAAACAACACAAATAAATTATAAAGTTTGACTTCACAATGTTATCAACTTTAAAACAGTAAGAATGCATCATTCAATAAGGGATTGATATTGTGTTAACAATTTAACTGATGTTACGAAAGTAGATATAAATCGCGAAGGTTTGTGATTATTTTTTTTATACTGAGATGGCCGACCTTTTCCGGCCGCTCCGCGACTTGCCGAGTCTGCCCTCGCCCTGTTTGTTGTCGGCTCCGCCCGACTGCCGGCTCTTGCCCCGGCCCCCGTCCTGGCGAGGCTCCGATGTTCTTCCCCCGGCAGGCGGGTGCTGCGGGGGCGCATGCTGTGGACCTCTCTGGGGAGGAGGCGAGGTGAGGCTCCTGCTCACATCCACACTGGTCACAACATCATCAGACCAACTCTGCAAATATTAAACAGACAAATTCAATGTGTGTATAACGATGGCGGTCGGCCCAGAGAAGCACTAGAACCTCCACATCCCTTTTATTTTAAGCTGATAAATCATTATAATGTATTAAATTTCATTTATATTATATACAATATTATTCATTCTATTAATATTTAGATTTTATGCTCTATCATAACGTTTTTTTTGCACTGTAAGCTTCATTTCACACATTGTACGTTTCGTGATCTATCGCTCTTTTAATTTGCATACATTCATCCACTCTCATAGACTGTTTGAAGTGTACTGCGTGGTTGCTGCCTGATCGCTGAGCGCAGAGGCAAGTGCCACAGAAGCTGATTCATTGTCAGCATTTGTCGCATAAGCGGATTTGGGCTCATTCATACCAGTTAGCATTACAGTTGCATTTGAATGTTCCGCTCATTCGGCGCATAGACGCTATTGCTGTAGGCACTTATAAAATATTTTTTTCGCCGCTACACAATCTTCTCCAGGAAATTCTTGAATACATATAAAAATGTATGTCTTTTTCTATAGTAGACGAGTTAAGTAAAAAAGAAAGAAGATTAAAATAAAAGCATAATAAATTAATTAATATTTTTTGTACAGCATCCCTTGATTCAAAATCTACGCCATTGGGGTATAGATTTAATTCAATATTTCCGGATCTAAGAGGTGCTTTAAAATTAGCCCAAAATATAAAACAATGTTTTCCTCAAAAACTTAATATTACAAAAAACCATTACCAATATTATTTATATTTTTTAAAATAAGGTTTTTCTCATTATTTTCTCTTCCCATATATACTATAAAAGTGTCTTAAATTAAACTATTTTATAAATATTTGCACAATCAAAATAGGAAATAGGAGCGATGCATGCATTGAAATGTTTGTTGTGGTATTTAATTGTAACATAGTTTTTTTTTCATTCTAACAACTGTGTGCCACAGCCTTCCCGGGCTGTAAAAGCCCGAAGGCTTGAATAAATCAAAAGATTATGACCCAACCAAGTGTACTTTCATCTCTTGACCTACTGTAGCATGAATGGTTACCATGTAATAAAAAGATTGGTTATCTTGTCATTCTTTACAAAGATAAAGACAATCATACCCCTATTACTTTTATTTATTTACGCACTATAGTAAAATAAAATACCAGACCTTTGATTCCACTTTCCGAGCAGGCGGATGTGATCCCATGGCAGATATTGACTCCAATAGTCTGTTGGAGTTGGAGACTTCTCTATGCGGAGTCGGCGGCGGAAGGTGAGAGTCTTGCGAAAGCAACTTGGCAATAGAAGGAGCGTCTCTTCTCGGGGGAGGAAGGTCATCGGTCTCGTCTGCCCAAGAAGTGTGATTGTTATTCCTGGATGGGGGCTGCTGGGGCGGAGCCGCTCCGGAAAACTCCTATCTGAAGGTTGTTGCCGGCGTTCGCATTCAGAGGTTTAACATTCTGGTGTTGATAATTTGAATGATCTGAAAATATTTGATTTGGTATTAATGACTATGTTGTTAACATTACGATGCATATTTGTTTCATGAATAATTAATTTAAAAGCAAAGAAAACATGCAGATTTTGCATTAAAACATTGCAAGTTGACAAAAGAACAATATTTTGTTTCAAGATAAAGAATATCTGTCAGGAAAATCATAATCAATACAGATAGTTCTCGACTTACGACGGCTCTACTTACGACGATTCGCACTTAGGACCAAAAACTAATTAAAAAATTAATTAATAAAATTTAAAAAAATTACGACAAAAAAAATGCATTACGGTGTGCGTTATTGAATTATCATGTGAATTTTAAGTAGAGAGGCAGTTAGGGCCGATTACATGGCTGCTGAAGATTTTATCGAAATATTTGGCACCTTGATTAGAAAAGAAGAATACGACAAGGAACAAATTTTTAATGTTGACGAAACCGCGCTCTATGAGAAGAAAATGCTTCAGGGTACCTACATTAATAAGGAAGAAAAATGTATGCAAGGCTTCAAGGCATTTAAAGATAGTTTTACACTTTTATTGGGTGGCAATATTGCTGGATATCGTAAAGACATAGACCAACTTATAGAAAATAATTTGAAAGATCTTACAAACGAAGAATTATTATACATCGAAAATCAAAGGGTTGAAGAATAGGTCTAGGAATCTCCAAAAAAAATTGTATTGAAAGAAAAGTGAAGCAGCATTCCTTCAAATTGACCAAGTATTGCAAAAATTTGAAAAATTGAATTTGGATATCGAAAGATTTTTTAGTATAAACCACCGTATTCAGGAAGATCTTGCTTGCTACAAAGAAATATACAGGGGAAAAAAATAACAAACAACTCAACTAAAATTGCATGTTTTTAAAAAAGACTACTACTGCTCCTTCTTCCACTACTGTTGATGAGCCAATGGATTGTACTTATATAAGTACAGATGACAAAACATTTTAAATATTAATGAAGTAAATATTTTATTTTGTATTAATAAAGAAGTATAAATATAACACTAAAAAAGTTAAAAAATACACATGTTTTATTTTAATATGTAGTACATACATATTTTATATGAAATTTGACTTATGACCAATTCGAATTACGACCAAAGTCCAGGAAGGTATCTCGGTCGTAAGTCGAGGACAACCTCTATTTTAAATTAAAGTCAAATCTGATGTGTCGTAAAAGAAATTGAATCGTATGAAAAAAAATGTATTATAAGACAAATTGAATATCAACCAATGTAATCTCACATTTAATTGATACTGCAAATAAATACAGTGTGCTTCTACTAAATGATAATTTTGAATGTCTTGGAAGTGTTCTTAATATTTCTTCAAAGTAATTAAGATAATACAGTATGACCAACATCACAATTTATTCTGGTTTTGTACACTTTGTCGTTGATGATAAAGAAAGCTTTCTTGAAAGGTTTACTTGTAACAGTAACATGACAACTTTTTTTTTAAATAATAAATAAAGATAAATTACGTAATTTCAAACAGTGTTTATAATATTCTTATCAGTTTCATTCACTAAACAAATGCAGCCATAAAAAATAAGCTCAGATTATAATTGCATTGAAAGGAATTGCAATAAAATGCGCAAATAATAAAGTTTTTTTTTTCACCATTGTTTCTGCCGGACTGCCTGTTGGATGAAGACACGCCCATTGTTTTATCAGAGTATACTTGTTCTTGACAGCCAACAGGAACGGGCCGGTTCACATACTGCTGAGGGTGACCGCTTGCTGGAGCGTGAGGCGTAGATGAACGGGAATCACTTCCCGATTCAAAAGTAGGCAAGTAAGCATTTAGTGAATGTTTTAACTTTTCTGGATCAAAGTCTTCATCTCTTAGACGACCGCGACCTCTAGAAGGCAGGGTTTGCGACCAAGAAGGAGGGCCATGAGACTGAGCGTGGCTGTGACCGTGACCAGCACCCTGACCGTGATTGATACCCTGACCGTAATAGCCACCTTGAAATGTCATTGTATTGCCGTCCCATGAGGCTGGAGTCGTTCCGTCAGGATTCAACTGTCCGTTCTCGACCAGGAATTTCTTTCTAAATCTCGGCGGTAAAGAATCCAAGTTAAAATTAATTGAGATGGCGGAGTTTCTACGACCGGACGGCGGCTTGCTGCCGTTAGAATGGTGCGAGAGCCTCGGAGCTGAAGATTCCATGCTGCGCGTATCTCTGTTCCTGCCGGATGATGATTGATTATCGTTCATGGGCTTTCTGGGTGGCGACATGTTCCTCGGTTCAGAGTTTTGTCGGTCTCCTCCGCGCCTGTGTTGGTCGTGATCTCTTCTGCCGTGGTCGTCTCCCTCGTGTCCTTGCCTACGATTGCCGTAGCGTTTGGGTCTCCCGTCGTGATTGTTATGTGAGTCATTGTAGTTGGGATGTAACCTATCAGACTGTTGGTAGTGATCGTTGAACCTGTTACCGGGACCTCGATTTCCAGAGTCCGAGGCATGCGATTCAGATAAAGCGGGACTTCTGCTGTTGTCATCTCTATCACCCCCAGGAGTTTTGTTAGAAAATTTAGGAGTGTATATTTGCTGTTCCGGTTTTCTCTGCTTGAAAGTCTTCTGAGGCTCTTGTTGAGAGATGTTGATTTGGGAAAGTTTGTCAGAGAGATCTTCATTAAAGCGGTTCGAGTCCTTGCTTCCGTGGTGGTTCTTTTTGTGACGCCCGTGCCCTCTTCGGGACCCTTCGCTGCTGCTGTTTTGGTATTCAGATTTCCCGTTATCCATTTCGTCGGTGCCAAGGGGACTCTTCTTCAGGGGACCACTGCCCGGGCGATATAACTGCTGTTGCGGTTTCCCTCTTCTCATTCCCCGAGGATCATCATCCATATTGGTTCCAACCTGCAATAATGAATGACTATGAATAAACAAACAATATTGGTAGGATATCATATATCAGATATTTAAGTATATTTTGGTTTTCAGATTCCAGAAAAAAATATATTTTGATGCAAACCAAAAATATTTCACTTTTATTAATAAGAATGCTTTGGTTTGAAAATATTTTTCAAACAATACAGCATCAAATCAATATTTATCATCAGTCATACACGGACTAACTCACGATCACCAATACCTGGTCCCGATCAGCTGTTCTAGATGTGAGGCAGGAAGTCAAGTGCAGGATGCCGGCCCAAGAATCTGACTATACAAATGTACCAGCATCCTCACCGTAAAACAATTGATTTTACTTCTTTACACTTTATAATTCCTTTTTTAATCCTACAACAGCTGGGTTAGGGTATATAAATCATCAAAGGGCTACATTAGTTTATTATAAATGTTCAATATCAATATTTAGCGTATCTTACAGGTAAATTAGCAATTAACGTGAGTGTAGCAAATTATTTTGATGTCACTATGCTCAGTTTTGAGCATCATGGCTGTAAAGAAGAATGACTGTTGAAGATATTTGCAGAGGATGTTCTGACAACCAGTGACTATGATACCCAACATAACTTATTAATAGGTTAATATTTCACCCACTTTTTATTAATAGTTAAATAAATGGAATGTTTGACATCACAGATTGATGATATTTATTTCAGTTTGTAATACAAATTTGATTTATTTTTTCAACAAAATAATTTTAATGATATTTCATAGAAATCATATATTAACACCATCTTGACATGACTGAGATGACAAATTAACAAAAGGAACTTAAATATTTTTAAGTTGCCATACTATTCGTTAGGCACTCGCTGTGCTTAGGCATAATAATGCCATTCATTTATGTTTAAACGTTTATGTGAGAGTGAACTTAGCTGAGAAGCTCAGGTGTAGATAACATCAGGGTGTTTATTACCACTTGATGATCATAATCTTTAGTAACACATCACATTATTATATCAATATATAAAATCAATACAATATGTTATAAATGACAAGTAGTAATTATTACCTATTTATTTTTATGGTTAAAAACAAAAGGTTTCACCTTTTGTGGTGACTTTTGACAAGAAACTGCAGATTTTTAAAATGTAGAATTATTATGAATATTATAAATTGTTAGACTATTAGAATACATTTTTTTACATTAAACATTAGTAGTAGTACATAGGTATCACAAATAACCAAATTCACAGGAAAAGTAAAACATAGGATTTTTACCATTAAAATGGTCTATCTAGCAATGAGCAACCATTCTTAATACCACTGTCAGTCAGGTTTGATTGTTAAGAAGCATATGCCTATGATATAAAGCTTTATACACTGAAGTAAAATTTTACCGATTTTTAAAAGAATAATGGATAAGTACAATTAGGTTCAACATCAGATTATATTAGAATTAATTTTAATCCACAATAAACTATGCATCATTTATTTTTAAACAAAACAGAAATAACTACCTACTGTGGTTTTATATTGATCTTAAGCTATCTAGAAAATTAAATCAATCTAATACTTGAGTTTTCTAATATTATAGTACGGTTCAAGACTATTTACTATGTGAACAGAAAACACTAGCGCGATCTTAACATGAGTTATTTCAGCAAACAAAATGTACTATCAGTAATGTCAAACATTCCTGGAAATAAAATTCACAAACACTGAACAACGATGGATAATAATTACAATTATATTAAAATGAAATGAGGTGATTTAATCACAAACACACAAACAAATTGTAAAACTTACTTATAAAATGACTTGGAATGTTTGATAAAAGGCGTCCGGAGTTTATATAATAATTCGAGTTTTCGGGAACTTCAGGAATAATAAAAGAGTTACATATATTATGCTTACATATATATATAAAATAAAAGCGATATAAATGCAATAAACGAATAATTTATATGATTTTACGCGTAATTCATAAAATCTACATTGAGGTTATGTTTTAAAACTGAGCATTATACAATAACGGACATATTTAAAAGGCGCTACTTCATTTTTAACTGTGCATATACGTTGTTCTTACCATCAACGTTATTTTTCACTGTTTTTCCAAGCGATAATTACTAATAATTGTACATTTTTCTTGTTATGAAACTGCCACTCGCCATGTTGTGATTGATGCCGTTTATTCTTTGTCAAATTTTCGAGAAACGAGAAATAGCGAAATGTGACCAACCTCACGAACGCTTGAACAAACCAAGGATATTATCACAGCATGGATAGGTATATGGCATACCTATGGTCTGCAAGATAAATTTTAGCAGTGTTTCATGTCTTTTATGTTGAGCCGTGCGTAGCAATTTTTTCCTACACAAGAAAATTAAAAAAACACCAGAGACATTTTAACCCCCCAATTTTAATTTTAAATTATTCGGTCAATTTGGGGTATGATGATTCGTTATAATCAATTGGTTTGACTTTGAACCTATAACACTAAAATATGCATGATCTCTGATAGCTTAACATCCTTAATTTCAAAATTGTATAAAAGTTGCAATAGTAATTAATAGTAAATAAATAATATTAAAAGTAAACTAAATATTAATTATTTGGGGAAAAAGTTAAAAATTATAATAAAATGTAAATTGTTTAGGTAAATACTCGGGGATCATGCTATATTTTCTTAAGTATACAATTTAACATCACATACAGACCCCAAGAAATTCAGTATGGAAAAAAAGCCGCTCACAGGCCCCTCAATTCTAATCACCCTCAGTTTTTTTAATAATTATAATGAATACGATTGCGAGCCTTCGGAAACAACCCCGTTTCCTCCTGCTCGTTAGGCCTAGCTCCTAGAATTCAACCATGGACGTATTTTATAAGAAAATATAATTTTATATATATATGTATAAAATTATATATATATATAAATTTACATGTAAGAGTAACATTACTTTTAAGTTAAGATATTTATAGCACTTAACCCTTTCGCATCGGTTGTCAGCATATGCCGTCATAAGATTCTCCCACCGTTGACGTGATATATCGTTTTGCTACTTTCTTAGAATAGTTTTTTATGCATCATCTGAGAGCTAAATGATACAAAAACCAATGTGATATATGAAAATAGACCAGATAAGTACATTTATGCTTCAAATACTAGTTTTATAATTGACAGTATAATTTATATTCAAACCTAGCCGCAATGAAAGGGTTAAACCCTTTTCAGAGCAAATAATGTTATCAATTAAACAAAAAACCAAGTTTCATCATCAGCCTGTGTCCACTGTTGAACGTAAGACTCCCGCATGAGTCTCCATCCTCTTCGATCCCCGCCTTCCGCATCCAGGTCACTCCCGCTTTTCTTCTTGTCGTCAGTCCATCTTGCAGGGGGTTGGCCAATATTTCGTTTGCCAGTTCTTGGGCGCCACTCTAATACTATTCTTCCCCATCGACCGTAGTCTCTTCGACAGATATGTCCAGCCCATTGAGCGTGCCTATTCGTTAGGTAGCCTCCACTACTTGAGTTCTTCTGCGGATATCCTCGTTTCGGATCCTATCTTTTAGCAATACTCCGAGCATGGATCTCTCCATAGCACGCTGGGTAACCTTTATTTTATGAGTAATAACTAAGTTTACCGTCCAGATATTTGGTTATCTATGTAATTCAGAGCAATACTTTCTTCTTCGTAGTAGTACCCATGCGGTGGATTGGGTTGCAGCAACAAAATCTTGCATCTCGATCTTCACTCTTCTCGATCCTCTGCAATCCTCTTCAGCTCAGCATAAGAGCTACAACTCATGTCCTCCAACACTCGCTGAAAATTACAGTTTCTACCCTCAATCATCCCTTCCACAATGTCGTGAAGACCATCGTGGCACATGATGTGATCGATCCATCAGGCTGGCCTCTCTGAGATGGATCTTACTAGGTGCCTATCTTCCTTGATTATGCTGAGAACCTCATTGTTCGTGACATGGTCAGAGTAATCCTAGTATTTTTTAAAAACCTCAGTTTCTAACGTTTTTGCAGCTACCTCTCCCCAAAGTACATTTTCTGTTAGCCCCTATAATGACCAAAATAAAATCATACTCTCCGCAACTTTGCTTCCCAAATTTTGATTAGTGTGCATTTGGTGCAGAAATGACTTGGAAGAAGAAAATAATGGCAGGTGACAGAATTTTGTGGCGGATAATTATGGTGTTGCCAGCAAGGGAGTGGAAATGAAAATCTTTTATTACACTCGGGAAATATTAGAGAAAATTACACTGATTAAACAATAGTAATGTATTTTACTTGATCACACAAAATCAACACACAGATCAAAATTATTACTTTGATAACAAATTACACTGCATACAAATCACACATAAACAACAAAATATAAACTGTAACAAAAAAATAACAATATTGCTTGTTTCAATGTGCTCAATGTAAATAATTCATTTATAAAAATGTCTCCCTTTTATAACCCTTCATATAAATAATCCATCACTTTTATATCCCAGTTTTTTTACAAACACTATATGAAATAGTGTCACTAAAGTATTAAAAACATATAATGTTATAATATAATGATACATTGTAAGGAATTGACAAAAGCCATGACTTCTATTAACCTAAATTAACCCCAAAACAAACAGAAATATATTTAGTACATATATTATCTAAAACCAAAGAAAATAATTAAGCCATGTTGTAAATAAGTTTACAAATCGTATTCAGAAAAAATTCACAGCAGGTAGAAAAATAACACTGAAGATGATATGGGAAGTATTGTTAAACCCCATTAAAGTAAATGGGGGTTGCCAAATTAATTATTTATGTATATGGTATATAAAATACATCTATTTTAATATGTATAATTTCAATACAAAAAATATTTTAAATTACACTATGGAGTAGATTTAATACATCAAAAAACAAATGTTTTATTTGATTAGTTTTATACATAGTAATAATTATTTTTAGTATGAATATACATAAATATCTTCTATTACACATATAATCTTCTTCACACAAACTTAAAGCTTATTTGATCATAAATTGTACATTCTTTGTGGCGAAATTGAAGCATAATTGAAAATGTATATTTTTCATTTTAAATACATAATATTGCAAGGCTTAGTAATTATATTTATATGCTTTTAATGTTGTAAAGGCAAGATATTATTAAGTAATAATGTTAATATTGCAGGTAAGCCGATACAAACATTAATGAAAAAAAAAAACGTAACAAACTCATTTAACAGTAGCACAAATCATTAATAAATATTATTATTATGTGTAGTATTAAAAATATTTGTTTCTTCATAGAGTATTATTACAAGAGGAGGTAACACCATGTTTATTATCCTAACAATACATCAATTCATTCAAAACTCAAAAATGTTAACAAAAATATGCAGCTTACTCCATTTTCTTATAACAAACAATTATTATTATTAGTTGATTTTAAATTCATACAACACTATTTAATCATATTTTTTTTCATTGCACAAAATGGCAAATCACATATTTAATTTCTTAATGTAATTTTAATTGCAAGTCAACAAAATATGGTTATTACAAAATATAAAATACACAAAAAAACTGAAAATTTTAAATGTTCATTCACTATCACAAACCCAAGCATACAACTATTTTCATCAACAAAATAACATCCAAAATGAAGACTAGTACAATATTGTAATTGTTGAAATATTCATAAGTTTTGGACATAAAAAAGAATAAGTACCGAAATTCATTACATCCACTATCTTTTCGGCATTGTAAAAGTAAGGCAGTGTTAAATAATCTTACAGTATTTTTTGATTGGGCAGTTTTTCACAACGAATTTGTCATACTTGATATTCAATACAAAACTTTATCAAATCCACTCCATGATAATTGTGCTATTTTTTTTGAGTCATTGATAATAGTATCATTCATAATAGTATCATTCATTAACTGATGAGCATTGAGTCAATGAAATTTATGTGGTAGCATCACGTTGAGTGTCCTTGAGGGGGATGGTGGACCTGGAACTGCTGTTGTCCCCAGTTGGCAGAAGGGGAACTTTGGAAGTTCCCACCCCGCTGAAGCCACGTTAAGAAGTTCCCTGAATCTTGTCCCGGAAGACCTACTCCAACATGCTGGCTCCCTCCAGCCATGCCGTAACTCCCCTGGTCCTGAGCAGTGGGCACATGATTAAATAACCCCCAGTTGGTTTGACCCAAAGCCGAAGCCACAGCAACCCGATTTACTGGAAGAGAAAACGGATTGGGGGGCACATTTGCATTTTGACTCTGAGTCATGTTAACATTAGATTGCATGCTTTGCCCGTTTATATCCAATCCTTGAAAATTCAGCATGTCAACATTGAAATTGTGGTTGTTCCAATTATTGTAGTCGTTGACATACTGTCTCTCTCTGAAGGATTCTTCTTTAGGATTATGTGGCATTCCATTTTGGTACATGTGGACATTGTCTGCATTGTGATTATTGGTGTTATTGTTGCCGTTACTGCGTGGCTGGTTCTGTTTGGGAGATGCGATTGAAACATTGACAGAGACGCCTTTGATGATGTGGTTTTCTTCGCATACGCTCTGCGCTACTTCCGGGTCGAGGAAGGTGACAAAACCAAAAGCTCTGAACGGCTTTGGAATAAAAACGTCAGTCACCTCGCCGAATTTAGAGAAGTAATCTTTCAGATCAGTTGTGGATATGTCTTCAGTACATCCACCCACAAATACTTTAAAAACGAGTCCTTTCTTAGAGTGAGGAATCAGCACGTCGCACCTCCTGCCGTCAATGGTGTGCTTCTTGGTAAGAACTCTCATCTGAGTATAATAGGTCGCAAATCTGACGAAAGCGAAGCCTTTAGATTGACCTTTTGAGTTTTTCTTGAGCCAAACTTTCCGGACCTTTCCGAACTTTTCGAAATATTCTCTCACCGTTTGTTCTGTTGCTCTCCAGGGTAAGCCCAGCACGATCAAGTCTGTGGCCTCTTTCTGCATCATTTTAAGGATAGAGTTTTCTTTTGGAAAGCTGCAGTGATATTTGTAGGTCTCCCAGCCTTCGCTGGGAGGATAGAGCTGCTCGTCCTTTAAGCGCAACCCGCGCACGGTCTCGGTCTCCGGGTGCTTGTAAGTCAGCCCGCAGCAGCCTGGGAAGTTGTTGGCCACAGTTGTGAGCATGAGAGTCCCGTCATCCTCGGTCGGGAGCTGGATGTAGTCGTCCGCCCATTCGTCGTCCGTGACAGAAACATATTCCACGGGCATGCTCGTCTCGTTCTCTATCGTGTATCGAAATCAGACCCACGGGTTTTTCATTAATGTAATAATAATTTAATAAATAAACCTTTATAAACACTACTACATAACCATAATAATATAAAGCAAATACGTCGTCACAATCAGTGTTGCAACATATGAATTTGAATATCCCATCACCAAATACATCGGTAAAAAAGAATGAAAATATATGTAGGTATCATATTATATTACATGAATACCTATTTAATAATAATTATGATTACCATAGACTTATTAGATGCATATTGAACGAGAATCGGGCCCAGTTTTCTATTAAAACTTTGTGTACTCTTTGTTTTAATCAGTGTACAAACTCAAAATTAGAGATTCTAGCTAGTTAGGTATTCCCGTTTTCTTACAAACAATTATTTTTTCCATTATTACAAAAAATATTTACCTATTGCTGGGTTTCCTAACCTTTTAAGTGAGCCGCACCTCATTGAATCTGATAATTAGTCTCCGCACCTATAATTTTTAAATATTTATTTTTTGCGAAATAACTCAAACATTAATTTTTGTTCGCCTTAAATATCTCAAAAATGCGCTGTACTGATAACACGGTCCCAACTTTTGCTTTATTATGGGGATTACTGTAGTTTTCAAATACTATATTTTCAAAAATTTAACCAACGATGTTTAATAATATATTTTTAGAGCTTCTCACGCATCCCCAAAATTACCTTCCCACACCCTCAGAGATGCGAACACCATCAGTTAAGAATGACTGACCAAAATAATAATTATGGATACCTTTTTGA
Source organism: Glossosoma conforme (assembly GCA_022606575.1). Lineage (NCBI taxonomy): Eukaryota > Metazoa > Arthropoda > Insecta > Trichoptera > Glossosomatidae > Glossosoma > Glossosoma conforme. Next base: position 670,554 of record JAGTXR010000188.1, on the reverse strand, counting down.
GGTAAAAAGGTCTAAATAGTACTATAGTCCATCCAGCGTATGAAGAACCCTGTGACACATTTATTGCCCTGTGCTAAATATCGTCCGATATAACGTTGTAAAAACGTTCGCTAACTATATTAATTTTATCAACATAAACAAAAGCCTCTCTTCTTATATATAATAAGTTATTTAGGTAAATATATCACAATAAAAACGAAATAATATATAAAATGTATATATTGTTACAAATTAGAAAAAATACGGCAATTTGTATCTATAATAATACAATATCTGACGCATGTAGGCCATCTCACATTACTGCGAAAACCAGTGTTGGGGTATAGATAATCATAGTTTCGATTGTTTTTGTAAATTCCTACTAAAATGAAATATTAGAATTATTATCAATTATAAGTGAATATTAACAGGTTTTAAGAGACATGTAAAACAAACTATAAATAATAATATTAGTAATATGACGTCATTTCTTATTTGGTGTTAATATTTTTTTCTCTTCTAATGAAGATTCATCGTATTTCTCCTCTGTGATCCGAGATACTGTAGATTTACCGATTCCTAGGGCATTCGCGACCCGATCTCGAACGTTTTCAACAGACAGCAATGATCCACCATTTTGATTTTCTCGATGAAAATAATCACGCAAACGTACGAAAAATTCACGTGATTCACTGCTGAGAATAGTTCTTTTCTGTCTCTTCAGCATTGTAAAAACACAAAAATATGATTCAATAAAACAACTTTAACAATACTAACAATAAATATAATAATTACAACAACAAAAAACGCGAATCGATCGAAGAACAACGCGCTACTAAAAGTCGGACATTTGTACTGATCCACACGCCGCCGTGCGGAAAAAATGATACTAAAATATAATTATTTTCGAAGAAGAAGAGAAGAAAAATCGATATAATTGAAATAAATATTTTCGCCCCATCCCTTTTACAAGGGGCAATAAATGTGTCATAGGGTTCTTCATATGCTGGATAGACTACTAACTGTTGTGAGCCTATATTAAACAATGGTAATTCAAGATCATCATTTTTTTTAATATTTAGGACTGTATTTATTTGATCAGTAAGTAATGTAATATTTGGGCAGTAAATTAAATAAATTGGCAGTAAGTTTAATAAACTGATAGGAGAAAAAATAAATTGGCATTATCCACTGTGTCAGTAAAAATGTGATCAGGTATAAAAAAAGGTCCGCAATATACTCAATATTGCAAGTAATTAATGTAAAATAAATAAAAATAGTTAGCACACAAAATGGAAACTTAACTTAACCAATTATTAATTTCCATTCGTGAATTATTTTCTGCCAATATTTATTTTTCAACTGCCAATTCATTATCTTTACTGACCTTTTTATATGTATTTATTATTGTCATTTTTTAAATATTTATTGAATTTAATACTGACAAAATAATTTGGTTCTTAAAATTTATTTCCTATGATTTAACAGTGAAAGAATGCATGAATGAATTTTAGTCAATTGGACAGCATTGAGTTTCCACTTGTATCATCTTTTGTTTTTTTTATACTCAGTTCTAGTGAGGAAGTGTCCATGGCTGTGCCGAGAAAAATATATTTTGTTTTAGTGCTATTTTAACTTAACAAATCTAACCCATTCTGAATTAACATAAAACAATTCAACACAAACAATTAATTTAGGATTAGTTAAACCATTATCATACATCTTATTAAATGTATGAATGTGTTTTTTAAATGACATTCTGTGTACTTACAGTAAACAAGACCAAGAAGTTATCATGCAAGGTTGATCTATGACCCCATATTTTGTCATCCCTTTGGCAGTTCTCTGCTCATACCAAATCTTACTTTGAATATTAATGAATAATAGTTTTTTTGAAAAGGTCTTCCCCTAACTTTATTTTTTAAGTGCTTACCTCCAAAAAGTTCATTATCATTCATGGTTTAGAATCCATGACAAACTACATAAGTTACATAAAATTGTCTTTGTCGTTGTTGTTGATCCCTTGCCAGAAATACCAGATTCCATGCCAGCATTCATTATTATTTTGTATGTATTGTATATTTATGTATGCTCTGTTTCTCATTTTGTATCTTGGAACTTCAGTTCTGTGTAATAAATAAATAAATAAATTATTGTGGGTATATTTTGTCGTTCAAATTAAGTGTTTTCCTCGAATCGCTGATATAATTTAGCAGATAATTGAATGAGTAGTAGAATTAATGAGCGTATCTGGTGTACTATTTATAAAAATATTCAAATTAAATAAAACAAAGGTGAAATGAAAACAACAACCAGTTTATTTTCAAAGCGGAAAACATATATGTACTTATTTTATACAAACTATACAAAAATTTACAATAATCACAATTATACACAAATAAGCTGGAACTAAACATTTCTGAGCCACGTCAATAGGACAATCATCAAACCAGCTCTCAATTTTAAGGACAAGAGTTTTTGGTTTAGGTACAATTTTTAATTCTCTGTTTTCAAAACCCGCTTAAAATCACAAAGAATCTCTCATCGATCGGCAAACTATTACATCATACAAAATAAATTCATCAACAATCTAATACATTGATTTGTCAAAGTAATCAAATACATTCTGAAACAGTATCATTTTCCAATAAGAACCATAAAATAGGTCAACGGAATAATTATTTAACAAATTGTAAGTTAAAGAAATGCGATTGTAAAAATTTTGGCTTGACAAATAATAGCAATAAAATTATTAATATCAATCGCATAATATACCCCTGAAGTTATTTCAAAATTGAAAATATTTTTATTTTTACTTCCTTTTCGGGCAACTCTTGAATATTCGCCCGGCTTTCTTATCTCGATAAAAACAACTACGTCTACTGCAACATTATCATTTAATAATGAAAAATAATTTTAGTCTATTATAATTATTATAGTTTGACGGCTGTAACCATTACACACATACAAAATAGACTAGATATCTTGACAGCCATTATCAAAACTAAAAAAATATACACATTTAGGTGATACTTAGGTGCTTATTTACACAGGATATAAGACATTCAAATTAAAATAATCAGTGAATTTTTGGTAGAGGCTTTATATCTTCAAACATTTCTTTACTGACTGTATTTGTCACTTGTTCAGCAATATTCCAAAGGCGCTACTAATCTATGAGATATAATACATGCATTCTTCGTCTTCTCTTAACAATATTGTTCATTTTACTGAAACATCCACGAGTTCGATACTAATTTAAGTTTTTTAGAATATGGATATTTATTACATCTAAATAAAGTTTTTTAAACATTAAACTTCACACTATTGGTCAAGATGTAGAAGTCTATCAAAAGGATGATTATTTTGATATTTTTTATCATTAAAATTTGTTAGTAATATTATACTGAACATCTTAGGGCTCAGTTTATAAAATAATGAGCATTTAACAAGATAATAACATTCGATCCTGCTACAATGTATAATATTCAAGATAAATTCAGATGGCAGTGAAATTTAATAATTCATTCAGACACGACCAAAATACATATTGGTAATAAAGGTATATTCACTAAAAGCATTCAAGGTGTTAACTGTTTATAAAATTTGACAGAATATTAGAAAATTCATTTTACATTAAGAATAATATAATTTAAGGTTTTATAAAAAAAAATAGATTATTGTTATGACAGTGTCTTTTAAAAAACTGCTAGATATTACTTAATATCTTTTTTAAATGCACCATTATGTATTTGTGCTTAACAAAAAAGAATAATAATATAAAGTTATATCATATATACACACTGCACAAAAATTAACTGAAAAATACAATCATTTGTGCTTCATACATCTATATGGATTTAAAAAATAATTCCTGTTTTATCTACCTTATCATTGAACAACCAAACAATGCTTTGAATAATAAATATGAAAATGTAACATCGATAACTGACTATAACAATAGTGTCAATAAGAGTCGGTGATGAAATATATTCACTTACTCATTATTTCAATCTAAATGCTTTACTATCCGATGCAAAATATTTAGGATTTACAACATAGGGCTCAATAATTTATTATTTTGAATTTACAAAGCTTGAAAACCATTTCAACAATTGGTTCGAGACAATTTAAAAAAAAAGAGAAAACCAAAGAGTGATTACATGAACAACTGCCGGTGCTCAATGAAAATATCTCAAAAGATGGAAACATTTGTGTTAGGCACAGTTTTAAATCAAACATCACTGAAGACACATTTTACATGGTGTTATAGACTGGATTGGCGCATCTGTTAGCGGTGGGGTTTTTGAGCCTCGTGAGTGGGTGTGTTTTGCCGTGTTGCATCTGCTTCTTGGTCTGCGCTTTGGCCACAACTGACGCCACCACAACATTGGCCGGGAAGCCGGGAGCCATGGCGACAACGGTAGGGATCACCGGTGGTCGCAACGTCACAGCCGGGATTCTCGGTATTCCGCAAATAGAATTCCGGGAGGCCGGAACAAACTGTTTCTTTTGAGCATTATTGTCTATATCACGATTCAAGCTCGACTTCCTGAGAGGTACTGGAGGCTCAGCGATGGACGTTTTGCTAGAGAATTGCTGACTCTTTGGCCGGTCATACTTCCCCACTAAAACCTTAACAGAGAGATCTTCCATTGAAGCAGTCTGACCTGCGCTGATGCTGGTGGGATCCAGCTCCTGCAGCTGTTGCTTGTCCACATGAATGCTGACGGGAGACGAAGGCAAGCTGCGACCCTTGACGCCGTTGTTGTTTCCGGTGTTATTTGCATTTTGCGTTACCGCATCACAACTGACCACATTTTTATTATCATTTTTAGAATTCGATTTTGCTTCAAACTCCATTTTTAAATTTCTCACTTTTCCGGAAAGAGTTCTGTTAATATTGACAGTTTTATTGATTTTGTGATCGTTCGTCATCAGTTTCACCGAACCGAAACTTTTAATTGTAGAGTTACCGGGTAAGTCCACAGGTTTGGATTGATACAAATTTCCTACTGAATTTGAAGAAGGGCTCAGAGGATGTCTGTCTAAGAAGTTGATGCAAGACCCCGCCGGAGCGCTGGCGGACAGTTGCGAGTAGCGCGCCCCGCCCTGCTTCCTGATGCTGGAGATATCTTCACCGCTGTTGAAGTCTAGTTCCTTTAATATGGCACACATCTTATCATTTGTCTTCAATTCGTTCACTACGCTAACACTTATGCCATTTGCATTTTTAATGTTTTTACTAGTTTTAATACAATTGTGTTCGTGGTTTTCATTTATAATGTCTAAATCACAAACGGGCGCCGATATCTTGTGCGTTAAAACTGTGTTGATAGCTTCGGTGACTCCGTTGCAAGAATTCGTATCAACATCCGGGCACATTCTCTTGGAAGAGCCTTCTTCTACTTTTTGTTTGGAACGTTTAACTGTCCCCATATTCCAGGGTTCATCATATGATCCCCAGGATGAGTTTCTAGAAGGCTTGGTGTCGTAGGAGCCCCAGGAGGAGTGACGCGAGGGCCGCTCCAGAACCACGGCGCTGTCGCAGGAGCTCCAGGAGCCCTGGCGGCTGGGCGGGGGCGGCGGCCCCTGGCCCTCACCGGTTTCTGCGTCACCCGCTTCTTGGCGTCGCTCTTCTTTATCAAAAACCCGGTCCACAGCCTTTGAGAATGGATCTCCACTGACTCTGAGCTTGACATGCGAGTCCACTATTCCACTATCACATTTAACTATTTCGTTCAAGTCTTTACTATCACTATTGATATTGTTTTCATTTAAATACTTTTTATGGTTGACACTTTTCTCCCCCGGATCCCAAGTTTCAGTTTTGTCTATGATTTCTTTATATTTAGCGACATTTCCGATCGTCTCGTTGCCGTTCCACGTGTCAAATTGAAAATTTGAATCTCCTATGTCGGCAGTTTTTTGTTCTGTCCTATCTCCGGAGTCAATAAATGCATCTCCGGGAGAATATTTCAGAGTGTCATTTTGATTGGCCAGGTTCAGCCGTAAGTTTCGCCTCTCTCTCTGCGTTCTCTTCTCGATTGCAGCGGCATTCTCCAATTCATTGACAATGTGCTTGACACTCGGTATTCCATCTTCTCTGAGCCTCATGATTTGGTTCTGTGAAACGCTGTAGCTACCGTTGGCGTATGGCATTAAAACATTACGCGCTTCGGGTGCAAGGTTTTCTAATGAAACTGATGTTGGGGGAAGCAGCTGTGATGCCAGGCGTGTGTCAGGCGACCAAGAGCGCGGTCTTCCTCGGCATCTTCCTGAGAGAGCTTGAATGAGAGGCGTCGGTTCCATGATTCTTGAGTCTGTTTTTGAGACGAGCCCAGGAGATTTCAAGTTTGTTTCAGACTTTGATCTTTGAAGTTTTTCCTTGTTTTTCATTGCGTCCAGGATTCCCTGGTACGTTTCCAGCTGAGAAAGGAAACTGTTGTTTGGTTTGATGCAGCTTCTCTTTTCCTTGACGTGCTTCATGGCTTTATCGAAGTTCCAGTCGAAGGCTTTCATGGCGTAGGCGATGACGACGGAGGCAGACCGGCTGACTCCCATCTTGCAGTGAACCAGCACCTTGGAGCCCTCCTTCCTCGCCCTCGTGATGTATTTGAAGGTGTTGTCCCAGTGTTTGAGGAGGTCTGTTTTCTCGTCATCGTACACCCGGATGTTGCAGTAGTCAAACATGCCAGGGAAGAAGTTGTCAATTTCTCGAGTCACATTTAAAATGTGACGCACTCTGGAAAAGGAAAATAAACATAAATAATTGAGACAAAATAAAAAGGAATGCACAAAATTGAAAAAAAAAAATTTATACATGGATGTATAAAAAATATGCAAGAGTGTGAATGTAATTGCAATAATTTTAATGTGTCTGACGTAAATGATTTAGCCGCTCTAATGATAGGAAATGATGTAGCAACTAACCCATTCTTCTGCAGCTCCTCCAGGTTGCTGGCGTTCCACTCGGATCCGAGGTACACGTGGTCAAAGATCTCTGTCGGCTTGTCCATCTGGCCGAGGATCTTGAGCATCTCGCGGTCGATGAACGGCTTGAACTCCCCCAGGTCCATGTCGAGGTCTTCCTCCAGCCGGCCCCGGATGGCCTTGCTGGTCACCTCGTCCAGGTCGACGCTCATCATGATTTCCTTGAGCGTCGTGCGGATGGTTCCCTCCGTCTTTTCACGCTCACCCGGCCTGAAAGCAATAGTAGATTCAATATTAATGTTTGTCAATAATTTAACGATTATTATACAATGATTTTCTTGTAATAAGACTGAAAATAGACAATTAATGGCTTCCGTCTTCTAGTATTGAGTTTCTGTGGAAATTTATGAATTCCGTCATGAAAAGACTGCTAATTTGCAGTGAACTGAAACAGTGATAATGGTATCTTAAATATTGACACAGCCCAGTGTGATGTGATCAGTGACCACCAATGTATTACAGATAAACTCTTGTTTCGAGTCTTTATTGTTACCAACTCGATATAGCTCTTTCAGGCTGGTGCAAAAAAGCCTCAATACACGTTATTATGTCTCTTATTTTAAATTGTTCGTCTGACACGCACATATAAAAATGTTTGTCTAAATTTTAGATCCAAGTAATTATAAGACGCGGCGCTTGCACGCGCCATTTTGTTCTCGATGTTATGCGGTAGCGGCTAGTTTCATAGATGGTCGCTATGTAGTTTTCACGCGCAGTGACTCCCACTGCCACCGGCCGTCAGTCTTCGTCCGGGCGCTATGACATATGCACAATGAATGTGTTCCAGTGTTTTTTTATTTTTTAACGTAAAATTAAATTAGCTTCTCGACGAATTATTTGCTTTGACGACCTGCAATTGATACATCCACCACGCATCCCAATAACAATTCCGCAATCTGTAGTCGCTTTATTTAGACGGGGGATGTCAATATGTAAGTCCACACTTTCAAACGTTGGTCTCTATATTGCATTAAGTTTATGGTTTTGACAATTGAGTTGGAGTAACACATTTTTTTCATCATCGTTAGCCCGTGTCCGTCCACTGTTGAACGTTTTCCTCCCGCATGAGTCTTCACCCCCTTCGATCCTCCGGCTTCCGCCACAACCACTATTCTTCTGATTTTGAACCATTTTATTAATCACGTAATAAAACAACAAAAGACAAGTTGGGTACGTAAATCGGCCAATACTGACTTGGTCCGCACGGAGTCCGGCGATGGAGGTCGGCGGGACTCGATGGAGTCCATGGCGTGCCACTCGTTGAGGCAGGACCTCTCAGACTCGATGCGCTGCTCATAGTAGCCAACCCAGTCGTGGCTGGCCGTGCTGAGGAAGAGGTTCTGCTCGCGCGCGCGGCAGCTCACACGGTGCAGCGTCTGCAGCGCCGACCTGGAACAAACACAACAATCAGACGATCATCCAACGACACACGATAAACAACATTCAAATCTGCTATTCAAGAATATTATCGAGACCGCAGTGTACCAGTCGCCGATGCCTGAATGTAGTTCATGTGACGACGTATAGAAAAAAAAGTTTCATTTAATTATACAATAAATCTTAACAGATGTTATATTGTGAATGAAAATCTCATCTCTTGCATCCGCTTCTTAAATAAAGCAATACGTCTTTACAAATTGCCGCCAAACAGTTCTATCAGTTGTGATTATCCTTGTCTTGTCCCAATTTCTTATTCTGCTTCTTCTTCCCATATCAGTTCAATATGGAACATATGGTCACAACAAATTTCCGCCACTTAGGTCTATCAGCTCCCACTGTCCATTCCTTATTCTAGGACCTAGGCCATATCTGCACTTGAACAAACGGTAACACATATGGCTCTCAACAACCTCCAAAATCAAAGTCCGATTACATGAAGAACTGTAGTATCCGAGGCATATTTTTGGGTAATTTGTTTATCGGTCTTATAAGGAAATCGGATGATTACCTCGACGTTCCTAAGGCCTGGACCATTTCGTCCTAAGGGGCGGCGCAACCCGCAACCTAGTCTCAATACTTAATGTTGATGCTTGAAGATAAGGCAGCTAAAATATCAGTTTGTTGTTGAACATTCATGGATTGGATGATTAGCCTGACAATCAAAAGGAGTGGATCATTCATTCCTAAATGCAAGCCTACCCAGATTAAGAACGTTAATTACGAGTATAGTACTAGCTCATTAAAGTATGCCCTATTTTGAGAAAATTCAACAAGCGTTTATTATGTGTAAACACTAGATATTATATTATATTATAAAGGTGGGCGGTGTAGGATCAGTACATGTAGACACTGCGGAGAGCTGAGGTATTCCACAGACGCAGAATATTCGTACGGACCGAGTCGCTTGAAAGCCGCCACCGGTTGAAATGTAAATACCCGAAGATAATTAAAATAATAAAACATAGTTGTACACCTTGAGACTCCGCGGTGCCGGGCGCTCGGTGACATATCAGGTGTTTTGCGATTGCAGCGCCATTTCGAATCGATTTACTAACACCTCGAACGCTTAACGAGATAATAATTTAATTGAATAAAATAACTATTGAGATCTCCGCGAATGCCAGACGCTGCGAACGTTCGCTACGTGGCATAACTATACATTAAATTATTTCCGTGCTTAACAAACCGATAAAATACATTATGTTAATGGATGCGCGGTATATGGTCTCCGTACAGCGAGCTGCGACTGAGAATCCTTAAAATTACATTAAAACGCATAATTATTCGTATATTGTAATAATGAAAATCCACTCGCAAAAAACAGCTCGAGATGTAATGTAAATTGTTGTAAATTCATGAATAATTGATAACATACTGGAACGATGCAATGAAATTTAATTAATACGTGAAGTACTGACGATTTATAATACTTGCTGACAATTCTTTTTGTTTTTGTTGATGCATATAGTGAGACGCTTTTCATGGAAATTTGAACATTACTTCAGCATGTGCGGGTACGTGACCCATATGGCATACACTGACACTGCCGTTTTTGATTTGTTTTGTAAGTCTTCTAATTTAACGAAATAAAGATTTTTACACATCAACATGACCACTGTTAAATGTTCTTTTCGGAAATGACTATAGTGTAAATATAACGTGTATACCGATAACTTAAAAAAATATTAAAATATATGCAGGCGATGAAAAATGTATTCTGTATTAATGTGTGCTGGTGATCATAAATAATAAGAAGAAACAGTCGTACGAGGGTGGATCATTAAATCCGTGTCTTCTTTAATTTCCAGCATTGTAACTTAATAAGCAACAATGCAACCGCCAACTACCACATATCTATAGACTGCCCCGCAGTAAAGAAATAATCTTCAGCGTAATTCAGCAATGTCTGTTCTTACGCAGAGTCCATTTCCCGCAACATAATTCCTCATTCATTTCCACGCATTTCATGGACTAGCAACAGGTCACCATAGAAGACAATTCAAGACACTCTATAGCATCCTAACTTCGTTATGAAAATACTTATGTTTATTAGCAGATTTATGCTACATATAGAATCAGGGGATTCAGCCATTCTCAAGCAAGTAGCTTTTTGCGAGCATCCAGTGATTCGTTCCCGTCTGGGATTTCAAATACTGGTAGGGACGGGGAGAGTATTTTCAACCTAAATTGGACTAGTTGCATACGTAGCCTCATCTTTACTTTGAGTCCAACAACAGCATTCTGCGCGATTTTATTCGAAATGATAAAACGAAAATATCGTATAAATTTCATGAATACAGTCATATTATCCAGATTAAAGTTACCGAGTTACTGTTTCTAAGCCCGAACAAATTAAAAAATCTTCGCTCAAACAAACGCTTACGACTTCGATCACATACTAATTAGTATTAAGTAAATATACAACAAAATGAAAAAAAACTTTGTGTATTAAGGTCAAAGAAAACTATATTAACAAAAATCATTTTTTTATTTTAAAAACACACGGGCTTTGTGATCTACACAAGAGTGTATACGTTATTTTCTCAACACCGGTCTTCGCGAGCAAAACTGTGTATCGGAACCAAGATTTATCATAATGTAATATTGTGAAACACGTGATACGACGACCGGGAGGCCCGCGCCGATGGCGAGATAGCTGGCAGAGGCGTGGACCTGAAGATGGAGCTTGTTTGTCGTCCGCAGCTGGTGCAGCAGCAGCGCAAGAAACCACCAACGAGGGTTGGGCAACTGGAGACCGAGAGGAGCGGAAACAAGGACAAGTGAGAGGACGAGGCTTCGTTTGAACATTATCGCTGGTATTTACAGTGTCAACGGTGGTGGTTCGATACAGACACGGCGGCGTCATGAATCAACAGGTGGAAACACATTATAGATAGACACTTGCGAAATTTTAACACTGTTCAAGAGGCAAGTCTCGTACCTCAAAGTAGCACTTTGTACAAACAGTAAACACTATCACAGTTAAAAGTCATAAAGTGTTGTTTGTAGCTGATGTTGCCACTCGTAACAGTTGATTCCATATAAGGAAAAGCGAAAAAACATTACAGAGTGAATTATTCTTATTAAAATTACAAAAGTAAGCACTTTTACAAGATTGTTGACAGTATTCTTCAATAAAATATTTTTACTGGGTTATTCTATTTACTATTATTAAAAGGCATTTTTCTTTTGCCATAAGTGAGCAACAATAAATAAACGTTTAAAATTAAAACTCGAATAATAAATTATATTGCTAACAAATATTTGCCGGCGGTATACCTCAATAGTCAAAGCGTTTTCTTGGCAAGCCAAAGGTCGTGGGTTCGATCCCCGAAGGAGATTAAAAAAAAAGAATTTTAATAGTTTTCTGAGCTCTAAAATGCCCTCCGTTGGTATGAATTTGATCCCTCACCCGTGAAATGCCAGTCATAGCCTATTAATTAAAATTGGTGGTAGACGAAAGTCGTCGCGTGAAGACCAGCCATTCATAGTGAATTCCTGTAATAATAAGGATGATGCGTGAATCTCGTCTATGACGTTGGCGGATCAACACACCACATGCAGCGTTTAGTCATATGCACCATGGTAAGCTTCATAGAATTCCACAGATGAGACATCAAAATTACTATTACCATCTGGCGGTATTCTCCTGTATTTGTTTATATATATATGTCTACTTTGCATGCTATGAAATATTAAAACTACCAAAAACACGAAGAAATTTACACTTAAATAAGACAGTAATTCGAGTAGCTTTAAATTTTACTACTTAGTACTGGCAATGCTACAGTGAACTTAGCGTATTTAAAATATATATTTTTACGTTACTCATACTGATTTAAATTTATTATATCCATGACGAATGCCACAAAAAAAATATCCACAATAAATATATGTGTATCAAAGTAGGTAGGCATTAAGCAGATAATGATGGTCAAGAAAAAATGAATACGTTTCGCTAACACAGTCGCTAATAATTACTCAAACTAAATTAATAAGAGATATTGCATGAAATATACAATAATATGCATAATATGTTTATTAAAAAATGCACGTCCGCTGTTGCAGGCAATAATTATAATGGCAGATAATGCGAATTATCAACTCCAGTGACATTTCAATGGCGCGGACATTGATGCACAGCTCATAGTAATAACCAACCAGCCAATCGATTACATGTTAAACAATGGGCGCAGCTTCAAAGAGATTTGAAAAATCTGCGCGATGTCGTCTGATAATTTGATGAACACATTTACTATGTTTCTAAACGCAAAAGCTTAACTAACGTGCTCATAGTAATATGTTAATTACATACGATGTTATTTTATAATATCCTTGTTATTTTACTGCAGACTGTTTCCATCATAACTCGTACGATTTTCATTTTAAAACAGAGACTGCATGGTTATACTGATATATATGCCGGCGGGTATAGCTCAATGGTCAAAGCGCTTGGTTTGCAAGCCAAAGGTCGTGGGTTTGATCCCCGATGAAGATTTAAGAAAAAATAATTTAAAATCGATTTCTGAGGTCTTATATACCCCCGGTTGGTGTGCATTTGATCCCTGACCCGTAAAATGCCTATGCATCATGGTAAGCGTCATAGAATTCCACAGATGAGACTTCAGAATTACTATCACCATCTGTCGGTATTCTCCTGTATGTGTTTACATAAAAAAAGATATATGAAAAATTACTTGTGTAAAATAATATGAAACCACTATACTTGTGCATACTCATATACCGAATCTATGGACATAATTATTTTATTATCTGATTCAAGCATACATGAACTTAATACAATAAAGGTAATAATACACGTATACTCGATAAACATAACTGATTAAAATGCATTGTTTCAAAATATTAATGAATGAATCAATAAAAAAAGTCTACATTGGCTTCAACATAAATAAAAAAAATCAAGTCGACCTCTTACTTGTTACACGATAATAGAGGACTTTAGTGGTTTTTTTTGTTATGATAACAATTAACCCTTTCGAATCGGTTGTCGGTATATGCCGTCATAAGATTCCCCGAACGTTGACATTGGTTGACGTGATAAATCGTTTTGCTACTTTCTAAGAATAGTTTTTTATGCATCATCTGATAGCAAAAGGATACAAGAACCAATGTGATATATGAAAATAGACCAGATAAGTACATTTATGCTTCAAATACTAGTTTTATAATTGACAGTATAATTTGTATTCAAACCGAGCCGTAATGAAAGGGTTAACTAAATAAACAAATTACGTGTATTAGAGGAGCGTAGATTAGAGATTAACGAGTAAATCGAACTTTTTCTAACACCCAAAATGTTAATCTTCAGCAATTAAACTTAAGGTGAATAAATAATTAGGTATTATTTTATTGATAAACACAATAGGAAAACTTTTGAGCTGCTTTTCAGTTTTTCAAAAACCACCCAAAGTTTCACCAATAACAAATAAACAATTATAAATTTATTAAGATGCAAGTTTTTTGAAAGCGTATTTGTAATCAACATGCAATGCACGGAGTTTATCCATCCACTTGTGTGATTTGCCCGAATACAATTCGGGCAGGTATTTTGTCGACACAGTGATTTGCCCGAACTGGATTCGGGCACATCGTACACGAAACATTTTATAGTGATTTGCCCGAATCCAGCTCGCGTCATTCCCCCACCAGTCTAGAGAACGCATTAGAAGGACGCGAGTGACAAAAAAAAAAAAAAAAAAACGGGTGGCTTTTTTTGACCAACTTTTTCCAAGAGGTTGACCACAGAAGTGGTTAAAATGGCTAGCGTCATATCATCTACAAAAGAGTTTTTCAATCATCTTTTGCCGATATTCTCCTGTACAGATGTTTATATATAAAATAAGTAACATTAAATTGTCAAGTGGTCTATGATTTATGATCCAGTCTGCCCATAACTATTTTATTGAATGAGTCACAGTTCTTACATCGGATTTCTAAAAAACCCGCCGCCGTGAGTTGAGTTTTCATAGACGTCAGTAAGGCAGGCTCTATTGTCGATGGCCGTGATACTTACGTCATACATTTCCTTGCTAAATAATGCAAGACTCACTCGCGCTTACTTTCCACTTAAGAGTTATTTTATATCACTTGGAAATAATTATATAAACATATATTTGTGACGTGCCACGATAAAACTGAATGCGATTGTTATGTATATAATATGCAGTGTAAATTTATTTCAATTACATTTTTGAAGAATCACATTTTTCTTAGAAATTAAAATAGTGAGTTGTTTTTAATAAATCAGACATTCAAATAATAACATCTTGCAATAAATACGTCATTTCGATTAAGCGCTATTTTGAACTAGTTTTTACATAGCTACTTTGATTCTAATAACAACTGATGAATGAAGAATTATTTATCGAGAAAATCGTAAAATCATGCCGGCGGGTATAGCTCAATGGTCAAAGCGTTTGCTTTGCAAGCCAAAGGTCGTGGGTTCAATCCCCGACGGAGATTAAAAATAAATAAAAAATAATCGATTTCTGAGCTTTAAAATACCCCGATTTGTGTGAATTTGATCCCTCAACCGTAAAATGCCAGTCATCATAGCCTATCAATAAAAATTGGTGGTAGACGAAGGTCGTCCCGTGAATACCACGCATTTATAGTAAATTCCTGTAATCTTATGGATGATGCGTGAATCTCGGGCTGTAGTCTATGACGTTGGCGGATCAACACTCCAAATGCAGCGCTTAGCCATATGCACTATGGTAAGCACGAGGTAATTCTCCTGTATGTGCTTACATAAAAATATGTGTGTAAATAATTATTTGTGTTAAAATTAAAATAAGAGATTTTTTACTGGAGCAAGACGTCGTTAATTGTGGCGAAGGAAGCATCATTTTAACTAAGAGAATGTAAAACTTGCAACAATACTCGATAATAAGCTCATTTGACACTGTGCATTTGTCCTATTGCAGTGTGGATGCTATTGAAATCTCACTACACTACTTTGCCAAGACTAGACTACTTTAAAGAGAATCAATGAGATTCTATACTCGTGTAAAGTTGTTGCTACGATACTTTAATGAGCGACACATTTTGAAAAGTTTGAATAATATAAAGTCCGGTTTAAGCCCCTAATCCTTCAAATTCGGCTCGACAAACGAGCTTGATTGATGCAACTTAGTTCGTTTGAAGTGGGGAAAGAATGGGCATTCGTTCGTTTGGTCTGCAGCGGGATTAACACGAAGACCTGCAATCGGTCCATAATAATAATAAATTAATACGTATGACGCTCTCGATTCTCCAGTTTCCTCGCGTTGGTTGGCGGCTCGCCTTATACAGTAGGTGGGGGGGCGGAACCGCTCGAACGATGCTAAAAAATAAATAAATAAAGTAACACGTAACGCCGGCATAATATTGTAATATGCGACAATCCGGCTCTTGGTTACAAGAACTGAGCATCGGCTACTTCTGAGTATATCGCGCGCGCAGAAGTCATTCATAAACACAAGCGGAACACGGTGAATGAGATGCACAAATGATGAATTTGCAACAACTTTGGAAGCATTTAGAACAAACGTGCATACGCACATTCTATCCCCACTCCTTTAAATGTAATAAACGGTGAATACGTATTCAAAAGTTACTCTACCTACGATATTTTTTTTACGAATATGACGTAAACATCGTAGGTTAAAACTAAATGAACACCCTTCTGCGTGTTCTAGTTCTCTTACAGTACACATTCGTCAGGGTCTTTAAAACGCCTTAAAATTTAAAATTAACAATAATAAAAACAACAATCTATATTATGAAATATTTTCAAATTACGTAATGTAACGGTGTAAATGTAACTGGCAAACGAAGCATTGGCCGACCCCCTACAAGGTGGACTGACGATATAAGAAGAATAGCGGGAGTGACTGGATGCGGAGGATCGAAGAGGATGGATTCATGCGGGAGGCCTACGTATGTAAAAAAAACCTGAATCAGAGGTAAAAAATAAATTTCTTCGTCCCATACGTCATAGAGAATAGAAGACATTCGTAAGAATCAAACTAGAAGTTTTTAAAAAAAAAACGTTTTATGGAGATACTTGATTCTAAAACTAAAGACTACCGTTGAGCGTTGGCGATGTATCGACCAGATTTCTAGATTGAGCCCACATGAAATGTTTATAATAATCACTAACAATATTATACATTTTGACTAGAATGTCGCTGCAAAATGTGTAGTAGAATCAAAGGTTTCATAATATTAACCTTTTAAAACATATGTGCTATTATGGAGGCGGCCATTGCTGAACTGATGCACCCAAAGTCTGATGTACGAATCCCTCTTCTACTCAAAACAATGATTAATATTATGTACTTCGAAAAAATTAGCCACGGTGGTTATAATAAAATGTAGGCATATATTGTCTCTGTTTTCATGATATTGCGGAATATTATGCTTTAAAATAAGATACTTAAAATGATTTAGCATTGCAGTTCTCGTGCAATCGCAGGTCGATCAGCCCGTCATCTGTCATGGGCGAAGAGGCAAAGGGCGTCAATGGCGTCAACGACACGTCAACTGTCAATGGTGTGTCTGGAGCGTGACGCGTCTCGTTGACTGACGCGTCAAGCGTCGGCCGCGTAATTGACGGACAGTGAAATATGCAAATGCCGGCAGATTTCACTTTTATTTGTTTGCTTTTACTTTATCGCTCTGTCCGTTTGAGAGAGAATCCGCGAACGATGCGCGAGCGAAACACATAATACTGTTGTGTGAGGAAATATAATCATTTAATGTTGACCAAACATAATAATTAACGTGATGTCGAGTTAAATCATTGCGTGCTCGGCTGCCAATTGAATCAACGAAATGCCAATAGCTGCCAATAAAATGATACGCTAGTTTTTGTGACAGGCAAACGTGCCTCTTAAGTAATTTGCTTAAAATGTTTCAGCTGTAATAAACGAAAAAAAATGCAATAATTACTCCTATTTATTAAATATAACAATATTCATATATGCGTTCCACTAAGTATCATTTCCCTGAAGCGATGCTCAACCGTCCTGACGAAACGTTGTCCATCATGCATTTGTAAATAAAAAAACATTAGAATCGCATGAAAAATATTTGTATGAATTAAATGACCAACTGATTATTACGGAGCATAGAATACGTGTTAAACTAACAGGCTTAGATGGTATCATGCCTCGACTATTATTTATCTTTCGCACACAATCCCTTCTCTTAATCCCAGCAATATAAACATACAAGGAAAAACATGACAAAAATTATGACTGTAAAATTTTCCCCGCCAAGTAGCATAAAGCAAGTATTTGATACATGCGATATAAGTGTTATCCTGATACATAAAATATGCAATTGATAATTTTCCTTGAATGGTAATGCACAATTGTAATTCCCATTCTAAATTACTCGTACTTAATTGATACATCATAATAGGAAATTGTTAGCTGCTCGAGCGTTAACACTCTGCCCACGGAATTGCCGATCGTCATTGATGTTGTCTCTCCAATGATCACGATACTCCTACTTTCTATTGACTGCGACACGTGGGGTGTTATTATGAAGGAGGTACCTGTTACCAATTATACGACGAATATGGCAATGACAGTTTCAGATAAAAATTTCTTCACCTGACGATCCATTTCCCTTAATCATTCCCACGTATTTCGTGGTTAGCAACGTGTTACCAAAGAAGGCAATTCGAGACTCGCTGTAGTATAACCAACTTCGCAGCCTTAGACTGAGGTTTATTTGACATCTAACTGATGCACCTAGAATCACGGGAAGTCCTTCAGCCACTCTCTGACAAGTAGCTTTTTGCGTGCGTCCAGTAACGGGTCTCCAATCTTTGTCTCCAAAAACAGGACGGGACAGGGAAGGTTTTCACCAAGCGGTTTACCTGACGATCATTCCCATGCCTGCGGTTTCGTCATCCACGCGGGCGGGAATCCAGTAGCTGACTTTCATAAGGCGGGCCGCCCTCGGCAGGCACTTCTACCGGCGCATAACCATCGAGGATGCGCCGAAAAGTGCAATCAAGGACACGGCTAACACCTATCACACAAAACGTTTGTTCCACCACGAAATAAAAATACGGAAAATTTGACGCGCTAGATCAAAAAAACACCGGTGGCGAACACAAGAAATGTTTAACACAAAAAGGGGCACAACAGAACACTCGACCACAAACATATACGCAGTTTACAAATGCTAAGTGTTGTCTCGCGCGGAAAACTTTTGCACAATTATATTTTTCGTCTCTAGGTGTCACGATTTTGCGCTCGAGTGTATCACGCACTTATTCACATAAAATATGCCTTTAATTCTCAAACAATGCTTTCAGAATATCGCAAATTTTTTGTTGTGCAATTTTTTTAAGCAGTGTTTCTGTCGTGTGGTTCGGCGCACTTTTCTCGCAATTGTTGGTATTCGTCGAGTGGTGTCGGGTGCCCCCGTGTTTGTCGTTGCACGTAGTACGTGCTGCCCGCTGCGGGTCCGTCGTTCGACTGCCCGGGCCCCCGTGAGGCGCGTGGGCTGCCGAGCCTCGCGCGCCTTTACGAGCACCGCCGATAATGGTAATGACCCAGCTCGGCTTGGATCAGCGGCTCGCGTCACTAGCAGCCTTTCATTGCGACACGGACCCGCAAATGTACCTGTATCAACAGCCTAGGCGTGCAACACGCTACAAAGAAAAACTCACTACTTTATTTTATTTAATACCCTAAGCAACGGGTCATCCTCCTTCATCTCTCAGAGACTTTAACCCTTTATTTACTGACAGGACTTCAGTCCCATATACCACAAAATCCAATATTGACCGTGTATATTGCTGCAGTTGTGCCCTGACGGGACTTATAAGTCGGATTTATAAAACTATGAAATATATGCTTATTTGAGAATAAAAATGTTTTTTTCTTAATTTTTCTCTATATCCTATTAACACTTATTCGTATAAAAAGAATCAGAAAAGTAAATACATTATTTCATAATTCAGTAAATAAAAGGTTTAAGAATATATATATCCTCAACAATTAACACAGGTATTTATTGCGTATACAGAATTTGGCGAAAATGGAAATTTACAAAAAAATGTAATCTCCATGTTTTGTAAAACGACATGGTTTTCCATCTGACAGCTTTTAACCGATAAATAAAAAAACAAACATTTATTTTTAGCTTCACAATCAAACATCTAAGACTATTTTATAATTTAGGTATTGTAGTACAGTTGTAGTTAGAACCATCTCAGAGAGGCGAGCCCGATAGATCGGTCACGTCATGCGCCACGATGGTCTTCTTCACGACATTGTGGAAGGGATGGTTGAGGGTAGAAATTGCACAGGGCGCCCTAGACGGAAGTATTTGCAGCAAGTGTTCGAGTACATGAGTTGTGGCTCTTATGCTAAGCTAAAGATGATTGCAGAGGATCGAGAAGAGTGGAGAACGAGATTCAAGATTTTGTTGCTGCAAACCAATCCACCAGAATGATACTACGAATAAGTAGTACAGTCGTCACTCTTAAGATATTAAAATTATGTATAGATGCATGCATTCAGTTAAATGTAAGGATTAGGAGCCAACCTTGGACCAAGCTATATAAATACGAGTACATAAGACAGCTGATCATATCGACGATTTGTCAAAAAGTTTATATTGCAAATTTAAATCATGAGATTTGGCCCCACAGGTGACTTGAACGAAAAAAATGTTTAATTATCAATATCGTCTTTGTTACGTCGCTGGCATTATAAAACACACTAACTGCAATAGTTAATAAAAAAATAAGTTCGAGTATCACAATATTTTAATTCTATTATTTGTGTGTATAATATAAAAATATTTTGAAGTTAGGCCACCTTAAAAAGTTAACATTTGATTATATGCGGTTAGTTTACTATAGTTTATTAGGAATGAAATATAATTAACTGTTATCGCCGAAGATAAGACCAACAGGATGTCAGGAAACCGGTAGGTATGCAGTGCGGTTGTTTTTTTTTTATCACAATATAAGAAATAACAAAGAAATAATTATACCTTTGTAATTTCAAACACTACAAACGACGCAACAATTATTCAAAATAAAATATAACGTCTCGTATGTATAACAATATAAACCATCCGTATGAGTATTTTTCTTCTTGGTAGCATCAATGCAGTGCATTAGTTTGCAGCAACAAAATTTTGCATCTCAATCTCCACTCTTCTCGATCCTCTGCCACCCTCTTTAGCTCAGCATGAGAGCTGCAACTCATGTCATCGAACACTTGCTGCAAAATACTCCCGTCACGGGCGCCCTCTGCAGTTTCTCCCCTCAACCATCCCTTCCACAATGTCGTGAAGAAGACCATCGTGGCGAATGATGTGACCTAACTATCGAGCTCGCGTCTCTGAGATGGTTCTTACTAGGTGCCTTCCTTGATTTATGTTGAGAACAGAGTTGTTAGTGACGAGGTCTCTCCAAGAAATTCCGAAAATTCTTCTGTAAGACCACATCTCAAAGGCCTCTTTTCTTATCACTTTCAGATAAGCACCATGTCTCACAGCCGTACATCAAGTATAAGTCATTCATTTAAAAAAAAGACAACTAAGGCAAGCTTAGATTATACATACATATATATTAGATAGAGGGATTAAATTTAAGAAAATGTTTTTTTTTTAAATGTTTCGAAAATAACAGGTCCATTTATGGAGAATGTGAGTTTTTTATATTTTCAGAAATATATATGTAAAATAGTGTTATTATACATCTACAAGTATCACATTGCTCAAAATTACTTAATAAGTTCAATAGAAGGTGACGCATATAAAAATATAAGAACTCGAACATTTCAATCGTAACATTATCTGATATGAAGCGAGACAGAGATAACAAAAACGATGCGCCGTATCTTAAGAGCCAGAGAGATGTGCGAAATTAAAAAAAATATTGGCCGTTTTGTATGCGAATAAGGTGTGAATTACGACTGTAGTAAATATTTAATGTATCGATAATACGCGTTAAAAAATTGAGACAAAAAAACGCACAGTAACCTACGCAATAAGACTAATATAAGTGACGCGTACGAGTTTAATCTTGATTCACAACGTATGTACCTAGAATTTATAATGGTAACATATACAAATGATGAATAAAAAACTCATGTAATTTATCGATAAAATTATATTATGTGAGGTAGGAAATTTAACAGCATATTTTAATAAACTGTTATAATAACTAATTGAGTTATAATATTTTTAATAATCTTATTAAAAAATATATTTTATGTTGATATAGATTAAAGAAGTTTTTTTTTTAGAATGACCTGTTTGATAAAAAAAAGGCCTGTATTTCTTTATCCAGTAACTAATTCAAAATTTTGGCAGTAAGTTAAATTAATTGATTAGTAGATTAGTAGTAAATAAATTGGCAGAATCCACTGTGTCAGTGTGAATGTGGTCAGTTATAAAATTAAAATGCCAGTAATATATTAAATATTGGTAAAAATTTATGTAAAATAAATTAATAATTAACCCATGAAATGGAAACCTAACCTAAAATATATTATTAATTACCATTATATAATTATTTCCTGTTAATTTATTAATTATCTACTGCCGATTGATTATTTTTTACTTACCTTTTTAGGTATTTATTACTGACCGTTTGCTTAATAGTTACTGGCCATTAATTGAATTCAATACTGCCAAAAAAAATAGTTGCAAAAATATATATATACATATTCCCCTTTGAGATAGTACCAAAACATTTCTAAACACAATAAATTATTCATTAATATGATAAAAAAAATACACTATCTCTAAAAAACACCTAAAATATTCGTAACTCTAAGACACAAAAAAGTATAAAATATATTTTTTTACAATTTCGCAACAGAAGGTAACGTAACAAGACGCAGGTCACTTGCTAAGAACCTTATTACTAAAATTTTACAACCGCTCTTCTAAAATTGTATGTAAATTATTACACTGCCCCCGCTGGAGAATTTCAACACAATCCGAACGCCGACAATAAAATTCACATAAATCGCATACGGTTTCTGATAAAGCCGTAAGCAGTACCTAAAGCATTTACGGCTTAAAAAAATACGCGATCAAAAAGTTTAAACGGGCCATTAACACGCTAAAATATACAATTATTCTTTGAATAGTTTCCATTTCGAAAAAAAGAAGCGGGCAATATTTTTATTGGGCATTTTTATGAAGACATAATAAATTCGACCAATGAAAAGCATTCTTCGCACGGCGGCTTCCCAAATTAGTACCGACCTGCATGTAAAAATGATATACCGTCAATTTAATAGCTCATATTATCACAAATCGTAAGCTCTGACATTACGATTACGTGCCAAACATAAAAATACCAGGTGTTCTGCTTTTATAGCTTTTTAAACTTTTTTATTAAGAGTCAATAAATATTTGGAATATTTTAATTTTTCGTACATCCTTGGGTGGGCCTTGGCCTTTTGAATCATTTTAAAATCTAAATATTTTCATTAGAAAATATGAATGCTTTTCATTTTTGTTGTAGGCATATAATAAATACTACTGATGTAGGTACATAATGTGTCAATCTCTTATTTAACATCTGCTTTCGAAAGGAGACTTTTTAGGGGAAGGAAGACCTTACGTTCGTCCGGAAAAAATGTCCTATTCATCGATGCTGTTCAGAGTAAGATAGCTCGCTATTCATAAAAACGAAAAATTTAACGGTTATACATCATATTCGACACTAGTTGTATTATACTCGTACAATATAATCCGAAAAAAAAGGCCTCTCAGCTGATATTATGCACGCATCATCCCATGTCATCTCGAAAAGTTCTCGAACACCTTTCAAAATAAGAGTTTAGAAGCTTGAAAATAATTCAGTTACTACTTAACAGAGGCTTATTTGGACCAGTCAACCAATGTCAATAATGCTGAATTTAGATGATCGGAAAAGCTTTCAACAACGTAATTTTCAAAGACGTATATATTCATATGTATTCAACACTAAGATATTGCATAAAGAGTTTATAAAATTGAGTGATTTACATTTTCATGATATGGCCACATAAGGCCATCAAATAAATGTTTATATCGTTTTATTGTGCCGCCAAACAATGCTCGTCACAACAACACGCCACGCTAGATATTGGATTGTACGAATTCTTTACAATAATAACATTATCCTTGGCGATATGTTTAGTCTCCGTGCATATGTTTACTGCCTTGTGTCGGGACTTTGCCAGTTGCCGCGAACCGGCGAAGAATTGGCAATACGCAAACTTGGCTTTGTCGTAAATGGAGTTTCGCGTCGGTCCGCGGCCCCCGCGCTGCCCACACCCAGGCGACCGAAAAACCGTTTCTCGCTAAGCTCTAAAGGACAACTCCACTAATAAACCTTTCCTCGTTGTTTATTGGCTCGGCTGTAATTAGGTGAGCTTGCAGGGACTACATTAATCCGACAGGCCATAAAGATCCAGCTGGTTGTATAAGCGGTGTTCACTCAACACTGACGGGGTTATAAAGCGCACGCCTATAATGCGAAAGGTTTCGATCCCCAGAAAGCGCAACATTATTGATCATTTTTAAGGTCTGTGATTTTTACTATACAATTGAGAACTATACATTAAATATACCCCGTGAAGTTGCTAGAAACTGAAGAGATGCGAGAAAAGCAAGGGCCAGGGCTAACGCTATGGCGACAATTTGTGACAAAAGACGAAGCATTAAAATTGTTAACAAACATCTACATATTCATCCACGGTTGGTGTGAGACTGATCACTCACACCAAAAAATAATGTTATAAAAATTGGCGGCAGACATGTGAACTTCGTGTATTCAAAATGTGTCCTCTTTATAATGAACGACGCGTAAATGCCGGGGTGTAGCCTAATGACTGTATCTAATCAACAGTCCACATAATACATACTCATATAGCGTTTAACTATTCTTAAAAGTGCAAACGTCATACTTCATCAATGCGTCGCGGTATTCTGAGATATATATTAACACACTGAAAATGCAAATTAAAAAATGGCAAACATGTAATATTGAATGCTACTAGAGGCAACAAATACGAGAACATATATATTACTATATGCCCGAGAAAGTTCATCAATATACGAGTATTACAAAACAGACTGAATATATTCAGTAGTGTACTTTCATTAATAAATGTAAGTATAAATAAAAAATCAAGATAAATAACCACGTTTATAGCGGAGTTTGTATAGTGAATGCACACTTCAAGTATAGATCCCCATTAGTGTCATTATACTCGCGTACATTTTCAATAGTGTGATCGTTTTTCAGTCTTTAATTCTGACCTCCAGCACAAATCAAGAACGCACTGCGATTTCACAAAATACCTTTCAGGAAACGCACAAAAAACTGATCAAATTCCCGGATAACAAAAACGCATCACGATACATCGCATCGTAATTATTATCGACAGGAGAGAGAGGACAGGTGCAGTTAAAGAGGCATTAAAAATGTATAATCAGCGAATAATGACCGTTTAAGGCACGGCTAAATATTTCGTTGTTTACTCGACGACAACCATGTTTGTTGTCGACGACCTCACGTTAGCGACAAAAAGCGCGAGTAATTCGCGCAATTACTTCGCGGTGGTCCCCAATTATTCTAATTAAGTGAACTTGGCCTACTTCTTTCCCCGGCACTTATATAGGTAAATCCTTGTTGCGCGTTGCATCACTTTACCAACAGCACTCTTGTTTTGGATCTCTGCGTTTATGGGTACAGCAGAGGCTGTATAAAAATTGGAAGACGATCATAATATAACCAAACACGAGGCAAGGATCCTGAATGCTCTACGTAGCCTGAACATCGTCAAAAATAATTCCAACCTGGATCGTTTGATGAATTCGAAATAATTTAATAAACCTCAAATTAGATGCGCACCTACAAATCGGTTCTCATATGATCTTTTTCTTCCAATATATTGTAACATCCCCCATCTTTAAAAAGGCGACAACAAGTCGCGGGCTCGTCATCGGCCGCGTGGACGTAGGATGCAGAGCAGGTCGAAAAGCAAAGAAAAATTTCAGCAGCACAATTTCCGTTTATTTATTTATTTCAATTAAAGATTTCGGTTTCCCCGCCCGACCGTAACATGTCTTAACGATTTTTCAGGCCAACAATTAAACATCTAATAAAAGACATCGCTCATAAGTCTCATAAAGATCGAATATTTTTTACTATGCGCCTAAATTGCCTACATATTTTTAAAAATACAAAGATTTTACTTAAATGATAACATTTTTATCGACTATATTGTTGTTTCATCGTCACTCTTCGGATAATTACAGGTATAAAATAATTGATGACATATAGCCCACATCTTTGATGAAGCGAGATAGTATAAAATAAATAAATTAACAAATCTAGATCATAGCAATATATAGAGATTCGATATAAAATATATTTATGATGAAGAGCGGTTTACGTGGGATGTTAAATCGCAAGCTTTTTCCTTCTTTGTAGTAAATCACTGTCCAAATCATAAAGCGATCTTATCTTTGACATATTTTCACTTAGATGAGGCATGCTTATTTCTATTCAGTAAAATTTATGTAAAACGATGAGTTTTACTTAAAAACGATCGTATAATAAAATAGTCTAGGTGGGTCACCGCCTGCTGAAAACCGCATGTAACCGGTCGGGTTAAGTCGCTTCTTAGA
This sequence comes from Glossosoma conforme, assembly GCA_022606575.1. Taxonomy (NCBI): domain Eukaryota; kingdom Metazoa; phylum Arthropoda; class Insecta; order Trichoptera; family Glossosomatidae; genus Glossosoma; species Glossosoma conforme. The sequence goes on along the minus strand of JAGTXR010000188.1, from coordinate 644,460 downwards.
AACACATTGTCCAGTCCTCGGGAGTGTCGGGCTAGTAATCAGATTTGCAAATCACCCAAAAGTCTTCAGGTTTCTACCCTGAAAGTAGTCGGAAACGAAATATGTTCTCAGGATCCTTGGGTGCGGAGACGTTTTGGGACGAGGCATGCACAATGGTTAGTGACAGAATTGGGTGGCGGCAATTCGTGGTGATCGTTCCAGATATGGTATGAAAAATAAAATACAGTAACGGTGGACGTTGGAGGATTATAAGATTATACTAGAACTAGCAGTACATCAGTATACCAGCATATCAAAATAAATAATCAATAATAGTGTTTAAAACTTTATTAGAACTTACGACAGTTAATCGTGCAGAACGAGCGAAAGAAAAACCATTAATAGTAAAACTTCCAAGCACACTATTCGAGTAATTATATGATGCTTTGTTTCGCGCTACTGCAAAAGTTCTTGTGCCTTCAACTAAATATAGGTCTCTAATAGCTATTGCTCGATAATGTTATTACGTCAATTTGAAGTTTGCTAAACAGTACATTGCATGACTTCATCAATATCTACGTAAATTTCACTCACTATCAAACAAAGTTAAATAATTATCATTGTTTCTAATTTAACTATGAACTATTTTATAGACATCCTACTCTCATATTTAGGACATCGATTTACTTGATGAAGGATCAGGTTCACAGTACAAAGAACTTGTTTTTGTTTCACTATACACGTTTATTCGTCAAACACTTCGCATTCGGCACACGCCATATAGGCGCGCCCATAACTTTCGCGAGCGTTGTCCAACTGACAGCTCACGGCGCGCTCTGACATCTCGGCGATGCCAACTGTCGCTGACGAAAAAAAGCGAATTCAAGATGGCAGTGGTACCAACAGGAAATGGGCCCACTGTCATGACAAATATTTTGGCGTGTGCAAACACCGTTTAATATTCTACAATTACAAACATTAGATGTGCATGTCAGGCGAGCGAACAAAATAAGAGACTAAAGATCGTTTTTCGAGGCTTTACGGCATCAGCCTAAAAGAGTTATATCAAGCTGATATCACTATATTATTTTAAAATGAATACTAGATTTTACAATTATCCATAATTGTAATTGCATCATCCTTGCAGTATATTGGTGTTCCACAAAACACCGATTGAGAGTGAAAAAAAAATGTAGGACTAAAAATAACTACATAAAATATTTTTAATTTTATAGAATGAACCGATTAACTTTAATATGCGTAATTAGAAAAACAGCACACTGTATACCAGTAGATTACTTCTAGATAACATGTACGTCTAGACAAATTATTTTTTATTAAAAACTTTGAATTTTTTTTTGTCGAGAGTTTTTCAGAATAGTTTTAATATGAAAAAAAAAATACTGAAAAAAAATATATCAATAAAAGTTTATTGTTATGGGTTTAATCCTATGAATGTTCCTAAAAAAGTCAATTAAATAAACATCTAAAACGAATAAAATATTATAATGAAAATGTGTAGGAAACCATTCGGGTTTGAGCCGCGCCTTAAGATAAAATGGTCCAAGCCTCAGGAGCGTTGGACTAATCATGAGATATCCTTAAAAATTCCGATTAACATGCCACCCAAATATATATATGCCTCGAATACTACAGCTACCCCATCTTCAAGTAGTAGGATTTCTGCTCTGAAGATTTTCGGGAACCATATATGTTCCCAAGTGGATCTTTAGGTGTAAGCATGTTAGACGAACTATAGTTGAAAGAAAAATAAATAAAATAAATAACATAGAAGGGGCCATTACATAAAAATAAGAGGGTTACCTGTACTTGCCGGCGGTCATAGCTCAATTGTCAAAGCGTTTGCTTTGCAAGCCAAAGGTCGTGGGTTCGATCCCCGACGGAGATTAAAAAAATGATTTTTAATCGTTTTCTGAGCTCTAAAATAACCCCGGTTGGTGTGAATTTGATCCATCACCCGTGAAATGTCAGTCATAGCCTATTAATTGAAATTGGTGGTAGACGAAAGTCGTCCGGTGAAGACCATCCATTCATAGTAAATTCCTGTAATAATAAAGGATGATGCGTGAATCTCGGGATGTAGTCTATGACGTTGGCGGATCAACACTCCACTTTCAGCGTTTAGCCATATACACCATGGTAAGCGTCATAGAATTCCACAGATGAGACTTCAGAATTACTATCACCATCTGTCGGTATTCTGCTGTATGTGTTCACATAAAAAAAACTCTCTTTTTTATATACAGGTATATTAAATCTGGATGCGGAAAGCGAAGGATAGAAAAAGTTATAGACTAATGCGGGTGGCCTACGTTCAAGAGTGGACGGACACAGGCTGAGGATGAAGCTTTTAATTTGCACATTGCCTCCCGTATAATTTCACGTCATCGTCACGTCACTGTCGCTGATGATAACTTAAGGGTTCCTCGATCGTCTCCTGGGAGAGCTCGGCAAGGTGCCGGTGCCGGTGCGGGGCCGCGCCTTGTTTGGTCCGAGACAGCGACGCGTCGCGCCCATAAAAGGAAAAGTGCGTCGGTCACCTTAGACGAGACGGCCGCGTGTAAGATAGGGTGAACAGCTTTTCGATAAAACAAAAAGGTACAGTAGCACTACATACACTTAGGCCTTAACCTTTTTTGGAGTACTTTTAATAATAAAGATAATCTACGAAGCAACAAAAGTGTTATTGTTTTAATTAATTTAAACGGGAAAACGAAGAATACAGCGCAGGCATTTTTTCAACTGTATAATAAAATCAATCTACATTCTAGTAATTTTTTTTTCACGACCATGTTTAGGCTAAAAAAATGATTATTTGTAACTTATAATAATAAATAAGTAAACCATAATAACCAATGCAATGCTTATTTGTTGCCTGCTTTCTCGATATCATGTGTGAAATAAATGATTATATAAATAAAACTATAAAAATAATCATTTCATAGTGCCATGTTTTAGAATATCACATGCTCACATAAAAGGTGGCGTGACAGCTGGTATCCGTGTCAAAGGAACAAGCTCCGAAAAATAACAGAACACACTCTTATAGAAAGCAAAATAAAAAGAAGACGATTTCAAGGTACGCTTTTCCAAGAACCAATGCGGTTAAGAACGGTTGAGAAAAAATTGACTTAGCCAGACGTAAAAAATACGCATATAAAAAGTTCTTCATGGATTGTATTATAATTGTTAAATTAGACGTATGAAAGTATCAACCTGTAAAGCAAACGCGCGTGATAGTCGTTTGCGATTGTTGCGATATATTTTCCCGGGATGCGGTTAAGCGGTGGTCAGCCTGGTGTACAGAGATAACGCGCGAGGACCGGTATACTTCATGCTGGTTACTTGCTCGTCAAATCATTGCAGACTGTTGGGGTCTAGGACAACCCGCCGCAGGCCGTACAGAGTCCATGGACACAAGAATCAACACAACTGCACGAGAGCCACCATAGTCCAATGTAAAATCATCATCTTTCAAGAAATGAAACCCGTAAAAAAATGTATGAAATGCTGCACGCGATATTATATTATGTCGCGACGTCCAATTTTTTAATTTCATTCAGATCCAAACTCGAAAATTAAAAAAAAATCTTACGAGTGTACTAACAGAGTAGCGTTTTTTTTTCTGTTTTCTTCTATTCCAAAATGTTACAAGAATCTAAGATTGTTATCGAGTAATGTTGTGGCCGTAAAAATTTCGCGGGTTATTTGTAATAGAAAAAATATAAATACGAACCATAATGACATTTTAGTCGTTGGTTATTCACGTTAAGGTTGTGAACTGACAATACTTGCTTAATTATGTAGTGAATGTGCATAATTATAATCTTATATTAATTTTAATTTAAAAAATAACAAATTAAAAGAATTTAGTTTTGATTTCACATTATTTTTAAGTGATTACATATTTCTGAATCCCTGTAGTTCATCTTCAATAATGGTGCATAATAATCTTCACTTTTATGTACCACAAAATAATTTGACTAGGTCTTTCTAACTTTTATAAATTTACTATTTTCTTACAACTCTACTTCTATAGATATTGACTAAATTGTTATAACTACTGATTTAAAATCGAGCATCCAATGAAAATAATTAAATTTAGTATTAATTATTATTAACTACTCAATTTTATGTAACACGCTTTGAAAATGCTGTTAAAATGGATTATTTTAAATAATAGACATAAAATTTCATCACATTTATTTTACAATTGGTACCTTCCAACAAAAATTCAATTAATCATGTGACGGATATAACATTAGATCGGTTAATTATTTTGTAAATAATATAAAACAACGATTCATATCGTGTTGAAGAAAACAATTATTATTTTAATACGTGATGATTACTTCAATGTTTACCTTCATATTGTACATTCTAAAAATTGCATTCACGGTCCGCCGGGCGCTCTTATTGCTCTGCGAGTCTTTGACTCTAATCATAAGAGCTAATAAGCAATTATTTCAGTACTCACCACATGGCTTGGACGGACACGGGCTTGAAGATGTGCTGACTTCCGCAGACGCTCACGCTGAAGCCACTGAAAGCAACAAAACAGACGGGATTACGGCCAATGGTACTTCTGAGTCTCCGCCGAGGATTAGGAGCATCCAGGCACTACTGCTGCATTCGAACATGTCCGATTAGAACAGGAGTTTCTAAACGAGGTGGACATAAGGGAAAAGGAATTAATTCCATCAAAAACGTGACGACAAAATATCAATAATTAAGTTGATGATACGACAAAAGTGATGTCAGAATATAGTTTTTCTGAGATTATTTTGAATTCCAATGTGTATCTTGTATAGTGATTAATTAATTACTTATTTATTTGTGTATCGATAATTAAACACGCCAAGGGTCTTCACCCAGATACAACGGCTGATGACTTGCAGACCTTCGTGGCAGCGACCGCTGCATTCAATCCCTCTTGGATGACCATCAGGAGGATTGTCAGCAGACGGACGCTGTCAACATCCTTCAAAGTCGGGGTCATCGCGACTTCGCTGGAGTCTCTCATGGCGCTTGAAGTGTGGCCTGAAGGGACCATCGTTCAACCCTGGATACGCGTAAGACGAAAGAATCGCAGTGAACAGTGGTTGAACCCAACTTGAGTGAAGATATCGACATATTTAGTGTGTTATTGCTTCGGATTCAGTGCAGGTGTTGACTGATATGAAATGTTGACGTTTGTTTTTGTAACAATAATGCCGTATTATTTGTGTGTCCATCACGATATACTTATAGCATGGTTTTTGTTGTTGCAATTCCAACAATTCGCATTGAAATATTTCGACACTAGTTCTGAGTATGAGGTCATGGACACTGAATGTGACAATACACTTCAACGCTGCACTTATAAATGTTAGTTTGAATTAGAATTAAAAAAATATTTTGTAATTCCTTGATAAAAGATCTGATACTATTTCTACTTCTGTAATCATGCTTTATTCATTTGCTAAGTGTATCTTTATAACTTTATGAATATTGTATTGGAGCTTTGCTCTGTTAAATAAAAATAAAATAAAAAATATATTTATTTATTAGGATATTGACTATCGTAACACTGAAAGGTGAAGATAAAAATTCACGCATAATTTCTAGTGACAATTTTGTACCTACCATCTTATATTACGATATTTTTCGAGCGTTCAGCAACTAGTAATGAAATGAACATCGTTGCAAATGTTCGTGGTTGGTATCCCAGCGTCTGCCGTTTATTTTTTCCGATTTTTTGACTATAGATATGTCATATAGATGATGATGTTTGCTTTGAATTTGTAGGCGTATTAATTGTTTGATGTAATAATAGTGTACTGCTATCTCTACTACTGTACTCTTAAATCCAAGCAAGGAAGTTCTAAAACACATTTAGAGTGACTTCAAAACAATAATAAGATATATTTTGGATATAGCATTAATAGTGATGTGACTTACGTTTCTTACAAAAAAAATATACTGTTCGTGTGTCGTAGTAAAACCAGTATTAAAAGTGATCTTAACAATAGGGGAGCCTTCCTTACAATAAACACTTTTATAGATGAAGACAGTTTTTAATTGACGCCTATAGAGAAATCGTCCTAAATACGAGACATAATCGAATATATAACGTTGGTGAACGCATTAATTATCCTCAAATAAAAAATAACATCTGCCTTTTTATCGCGTTTAATGCAACAAATATGTCATGACGCTCAGTTTAATTTTAAGATTTGAATTGATAAGTATTTAAGAGGAGTTAATGTTCGGAAAACTTTGCGAGCTGACAGTTGAAGACGCCTGGAAGAGACTCAACATGGAATAATACAAAGGCAGCGTTTTGTCTCTGTGGGGTTTAATAATCCGGAGATTAGAAGGATTAATTCCGTATCGGAGCGCACTGGACTGCAAAAAACCCTTTATGGCGAATGCATTATTAAATAGCACAACACAAACACATGTCCACTTTTTATAGTATACACAGTTTACTAATTCTATCACATCAACAAAACCTTTTGTAATGAATCAAATGGAAATAGGGGAATTTGTATTAGAGATTTGATAAATTTGTGATCAAACCCAAACGGATTATTAATACTAAATGTATCATGATGTATCACAAATACTAACCTATGTACTAGTAAGAGGCCTTTGAGATGTGGTCATACAGAAGAATTCTGGGAATTTCATGGAGAGACCACGTCAAGAACAATGAGGGTCTCAGCATAATCAAGGAAGATAGGCCTAGTAAGAACCATCTCAGAGAGGCAAGCCCGATGGATCGGTCACATCATGCGCAACGATGGTCTTCTTCACGACATTGTGGAACGGATGGTTGAGGGTAGCAATTTCAAAGGGCGCCCTAGACGGGATTATTTGCAGCAAGTATTCGAGGACATGAGTTGTAGCTCATATGCTGAGTTGAAGAGGACTGCAGAAGATCGAGAGGAGCGGACATCGAGTTGCAAGATTTTTTTGCTGCAAACCAATCCACCGGATTGATACTACGAAGAAGAAGTACTAGTATATTTTAATACAGTTTGTTATACGTAATATTAAAACATTGAATTTCAGAAGAAATATTCTGAAGAGTGGCGAATTGTTACATGTACCCGGCGGTAGTTGTAAGCTTCGACAACATTCAGAAATAATATTTTTAACTACTCGTATTCTAAATAAGATTTTGAGTATTTTTATAAAGATTGTTCTAATTCGAGGAGGTAATCACAAGTTAAATGTGAATAAAAAATAATCCAAAAAAAGTAGTGCATATTGAATACAACTTAAAATAATTTCAAAATTTTACGCCTTACGTAACTTGAACAGTGAAAAAAATATATATATAATAAATTAAATATGAAAATAAAACATAGCATATTTCATTAAAATACTCTACTAAAATTTACTTAGCAATTCCTTTTTTTGCGACTTCCACAATAATTACTAATTAATACGCAAAGGACTGAAATAAAACTTCGCTGTGCAAAAAACACTGATATTAATTTAACGGGTTATTAGTTTACGTACAAAGTTTCTCGTTGAAAAAAATATTAAAACAAACAACAGCAAAAAAAACAGCTTCGCGTCCATATTTTTGCCGGTGATAAACGGAAAGCAGAGACTAATAAACTTCCTGTCCCCGGGAAAATAAATAATGCATAAAGCCGACGGCGTAATTAAACGGCGGGCGAGAGACGAAAATGAGCGCCGAGCTTAATGGCAAGAGCCCGAAACTTTGGACGTGAAAAGGAAAAATGGCGCCCGAGCACGCGAAGATTCAGGGCGCCTTTCAAAACTTGAGCCTGAACATAATTGGACGCATTAAAAGTTGGCTGGATGGTTTGTTACGACTAGATGCACTGTGCCTTGTTCGGTTGCAGCAATTTGAGCGTAGTGGAACACACAACACGCGATTAGTTCAATAATTGTGTCCGATTAGAAATCCCGAAATAACAGTAGTTTCGTGCACTTGTGAAATGTACAATAATGTATTCTGCTTAAAGAAAAACGATACGGTTTCATGTCAATTATACGCGACGAAATAATTTTACTATTAACATTTATTAGATAAATGTATTAAAAACTATACATAAATCCATATTCAATTGTTAATAAAATTGCTTTTATGCATCATTATAATACGCTTACCTCACGACAGATTTATCAGTACTATAGCATATAAAGAAATTTGATATTTTGCGGTATTTTTATTATTATTTTATTATAGGCGGAGAATCGAAGAGGATGGAGACTCATGCTGGAGGCTTACATTCAACAGTGGACGGATACAGGCTCATGAAGATGATTATTATTATTATATCAGTATTTGTATAACGCTTTTTTATGACCGAATGGTCATTCCTTGCTAGGACTACCTCCCGACATATGCAGGGTGCTTCTATTTGCTCTGGTTGATCTGAGTGTCTCTCCGTGCGCACATATCTCCGAATGCTTGATCAGTTCTGTCAAATAACCTAGTGCAGTGCCGTTGAGTGCCTTATAAGCTTAGAGGCATAGGTTGTACGTGACAATTTGTACGTTTTAGTATGAATTTAAAACCTAAATTCTAGTTTATTACAGGTACAATACAAAATTGAAAGTATTTTTTGTTTCTAATGTGTTTCAATGCTGAATAACTCAGTAATTATTCACCAACGCTGCGGTATACGAAGGTTCTCTTGAAAAATATAATACTCGTATCGTAATGGAAATATAAAAGTCAAAAAACACAATTTGGAAAGACCTGGTCTACAATTGAACCGTCCACACATTTCACATAATTGAATGACTCAATTATGGCATTAGACTTTAACGGAGAAAGTTTAACGATATAGAGTCCGGATAAGACGGTCCCCGGTCAGTCGTGTCCGAGCCGGTCGCGACATTGTCTCAATCTTAACTGTAAGGCATTCGCAATTATAGCATTTACCGAATGCTTTTGATTCGCTAAGCAAATACCGCATGAGCTTTCTACAAATGACAGACGCTCAATAATGTGATCGCTGATTGTCGAGATATTTTCTAGCGACGCGGTGCACGGGGTCAGCGAGTGAAAAAGAAACAGCGACAGAAAAAGCGAAAGTCCACATTATCTATTGAATATGGCCGAGAGCAATATTCAAATGATACATAAAACTATCAGCAGACTGCAAATGAGCATTCAAAAGACAGAAATTATATTTATATACTATTATATGAAATATGAAATTGACCATTTTATTTCTAAGTTTTCTTTTTATTGAGATTTTTGTCCGCGAGTTTCTTATGCTTTAAAATGAAAAGGGAGAAATAAAAAATGTGAAGGAGCATAAAACGCATTGTTTATTAAGGACAAAATATTTTCATGAAATATAAACTTATTTAACAAAAACATTAGTCTTGCAATCACAATTAAATTTGTTATTTATATTATAAGCAATCGTTTTGAGATCCGTTTCAAATACTAAAAATATAAATACTTTTTACCTTGTTTTAATGCCTACGAGTATATACCGATAGCGGCAAAAAAATCTGACGGTTTTCTTCGTTGTTTGATTTAAGATCACAATTAGCACTGTTTACATACATATATAAAATTAAGACCGCTTTTTCACTTTCAATGAGAGGTTCTTAAGTTATATACATACGTACAGTGCAGTTCAGTTTTCTCACCTAATACGTTGATGCGAATTTATTTGAAAAACGAAATAAGCTCACATTGAAAGCGAAACTGCGTTCTTTAAATATGCGAAAAAAACAGTGATCATTATGATCGATATAAGTAAAATTATATTATTAACCCTTTCATTACGGCTCAGTGGAATACAAATTATACTGTCAATTATAAAACTAGTATTTGAAGCATAAACTTATCTGGTCTATTTTCATATATCACATTGGTTCTTGTATTATTTAGCAGATGATGAATGAAAAACTATTCTAAGAAAGTAGCATAACGATATATCACGGCTACCGATGTCAACGGTAGGGGAATCTTACACGGCATATATCGGGTACGATGCGAACAGGTTAAAGAATTTATCTATTTAACAAAAATATCATATTTTTTTATATAATAATAAGCATATCAATCCAATTCCTACAACGAAATTTCGATTAAATAAACGATCTTATCTAATAAATCGATAAACTCAATAATACATCTTAGGTAGCGTAACACAATTATTCAAGAAAGAGACATTCTGAAGTAATCAGTCGCGACTATTGCAAGCTTCTCCGCAAGATCAATTAATGCAATAACAAGAGATAAGCGATAAGACAGAGTACGGCATCTTGCAGTACGATATAATTGCGACAATCATCATCAGCACTTTATTAAGCCCGTATAGTTGATTACGCCGTCGCAGTTACCAGTACGTATTTGCATTCTCGTCACATCCGCGGGAGGGGCGGTGGTACAGGACCATTAACAGCACAACCACGCGACCACTCGCCGGCACTCAAATTAATTTGACAGGATTAATTGCCGACCCAAGATTTGCAATGCGATTCAACGCGGCGCATTCGATCCAAACTGCTAACGAGATCCGATCAACCCTTTCACTTTCAAAACGCAACGAGTTTACATTTCAAAGATTGTTAATTAACTAACAATATTATTGCCAAGTGCATGAGCTCACTTGAACTTATAATCATGACTCATATGCGATATGTATTGAAAAGATTATCACTATGCATTTACGTACTTTTTTGAGCTATTTCTTACGACCAAATTGTCTAAGCCTCGGGATCGTCGGTTTAAATATACAATCTCTTCTAAAAATCGAATAACAACATCACTCAAAATATACCTCAGGTATTGCATTTACCATCTCTTTAAGCACTAGGATATCTGGCCTGGAAGTTGTCGAAAAACGTATTTGTTCCTAGATGGACTCCAAGAGTGCTGAGTCTTAAGATCTGAGGGAAATGCATAGACAATCAATCACAACTGATTTGTGTGGCGGTAACTATATTCTTAAAATAATGAACGGAAATGGGAAGAAAAAATGTACGTATTTTGCGTACATCTATGATATTTAATGGATATTTTACAATTTATTTATAATTTATCCATAACATATTAAACTAATGGAAATATAATTGAATTTTTTTTTCAAGCAACTGGTTTTTCGCAAATATCGTTAGCAAACGTCTTAGGTACAAACGTCTTAAATAATTACGCTGATACCATCTACAAGCCATTGACGTGTGTTTTTTGTTGTAAATTATGGAATTGAATGATTTATTTTATTTGTCTTCCATTGAACGCCGTCTGTAAATCTCAAAAAACAAAATTAATTACAAGACGTTTTTTTGTTATTTTTAATATTTACATTACAAAAATGTCGTTGGATGCCACCGATATGGTATCCGCCCAAAATTGATTTATCGATCGGTCCATAATGAAATTCCTTTTATATTTACGCGACCAATATGATTTATACAAAATATATTGAAGATCAAAAAGAATCGCCGACGGCGTAGAGGACTTCATACATGAGAAGAAGCTAACAGTATTATTGGGCGCATATTAAACTAATGCAAAAATACCTGAAATAATCGATTACTGGCTAGTAGAAAAAGCTCTGAAATAAATTGAACTGAAAGAACATTCGGAAATATTTTCTTTTTTGTAAAACTACTATACATACTCACGATGTTAATTTCGTCTATTAAATATTTTAGTAATTAATTTAAGATTATTGCAAATATTCTGTTAAAGTTAGTACAACGTGTTTATATTTTCCAGATCATTAAAAATCTGAAACTGATCGAAAGTGAAGCATCATTGATGAAATGATCAAATATTACATTATAAAAACATGTTCACTTGCATTTTTTTTTCCGCATTTGTCAAATATACACACTTGGATACGAACACATATGTTTCCCGACGAACTCCAGAACAAGCCTGATGACTTTAGAAGGCAGCATCTATTATTTTTGGGTAATTTACTGATCGAATTATTACAAGATTGTATTATTAGCCCGACGCTACCGATGCCCTGACTATTTCGTCCTAAGAAGCGACTCAACCTAACCAGCGATACGCAGTTAGCAAAAGGCAGTGACCCATACATGTTTTGGTCCGCGCCCAATGTTGCTTCAGTCATCTTACGAGAATTGCGCTAACGATGAGCTATTCTCGTTGAACAATATAGTAAAGGTTACTGATAATTATAATAATAAACACATAACGTGCGTAATCAAAACAATCTAAGACTCAATTGGTAAACTGTAGTTGGAAAGCAACCATAGTATTTTTCCAAGAAAACAATGTCAAAGAGATTCGGAAAAGAATCGTATGACGTCAAAAGCTTAAAGAAGCTCGATAGTGAGAATAAAACAAATACATATGAATCATAAAAATATGGACCGTGGAATACGAAGGGTTGAATATTCATCATTTCCAGGGACGCGAAAAGTATGAGCAGACTGGTAGACGTCGAGAGCGGGATTCGTGGGCGAGTTGTCGGCTTCCGTTGGGACACGGGAGCTGAAGGGGCGTAGGCTGCTGAACCTGTTCCCGGGGGCGAATGGACCAGAGCCCGAGACTGAGACTACTCCAGGGAAATGCTCTCACTTTCATCAGAATGCCGCCGACAGAGAAAGTGGGGATTAAGCTGCAAGTCTCGTGAAAGAAACCTGATTTGAACTTTTAATATTGGAATTAACTTTTTTTTTTAATTACTCAAGGTTTAAATGCGTATAAATTTGAGTGAAAACATTGATATAATTATTGTTTAACCTTAAGCGAATAACTAACTATTATAAATCACTGCTAAATTTATTATGCAATCAATAATACAAGAAGACTAGGATTAGGATCAATTGGTTTTGAATAGCTTTATATCACACAACTGTAAAATCCTCTTAATTAACTTCATATAAATTTTAAATATTTATTTATTTATTTACCTTGTTTTCACATGGATCACGTAACAAAAAGTTCTCTATTAGGAGACTGCAGTTTCGACTAACTCGTAGTCTTTCTCAATCCTTCTCTAGTTAAGAGATAACTGAGCTGCGTTGTACTTATAAGTGGTGTAACACCTTTTGTAGGGAGGGGTGGGGTGTGTCTATCAGGAAAGGAGAGGGGAGATAGGTAGTGTTGCAAGGATGAAGGAAGAGATAAATACATAAAAGTGGTTTAGGTATAAATTTATTTTTATTTTTTATTTTATTTTTATTTTTTATTTTTTTTAATTATTATTAATATTATTCTTATATGTCGTATATATAATTTTTAAACTTATTTATTTATTTAACGGAAACAATTTTAAAATTGGTGAATTACTTAAGGTATTTAGTTGGTTATTAATTATATCTTCTTTCTTATTAATGGCTTTATAAATTTCTAAGTATTCTATTATTCTAAGGTTACGACTGTATTTTTTAATATTCTCTGCCACTTTGTATTGCTCAACTTTATGTTGTATTTTTAACGCCGATTCTATATCAACCGCAACATTTTCAATAGCATTTGTTAACTGGGTTATAAGTACAACGCAGCTCAGTTATCTCTTAACTAGAGAAGGATTGAGAAAGACTACGAGTTAGTCGAAACTGCAGTCTCCTAATAGAGAACTTTTGTTACGTGATCCATGTGAAAACAAGGTAAATAAATAAATAAATATTTATAATTTATTATGGATCTCAAAGTGAATGCTCAAAACATTGAAAATATCATATAAATTTGATTGATAGAAGTTACATAATTATCTTATGTTATCAGCTAAATATTATTGTTTAATGTTGGTTAAATAACTAAAGCACTGCATAATTAATAATATTTGAACTAATAATAATAAAATGAAAGGACGGCATACAACCAGAACTATTACAATAATTTGTAGATAATGAAAGCCCGAAATTGCCTAAGAGTCCTGACTGGAGCATATTATCACCACAAATTGCCGTCACTTACTTCTGTCATTTGCCACTGTCCATATGTCATCTCAAGACATCTCCAATAGACGGTATGACCCAACCAAGTAACATCCTCCTCTGAGAGCTTAAGGGGTGTTATTCCGTCGCGTTATGGCATGATTGGGAGCATGATTGATAACACAGACTTTTTCAGAAGCACATTGAAACTTTACAAGCTCCGGCCAGGCGGAATGACATGCCGCCGGCCGTACGCGACCTTCTCGGCCGTCAGGACACAGCTGACCCGTGCGGCACGTGGTCGGTCACCAGCGCCGTAAGTGGCGGTCTATATAACTATTCCCAATATGGCAGACACAAATGTATGGCAAGTGAACAGAAAAGAGACGAAAGATTGCATATCGAGGTTTTCGGTACCAGTCAGCAAAGTTTCGGTACGCCTTAAATTTTGCTTTATTTCTGTGTTTTAACGAGAACCAGGCTTATGATGTGCTACTGTCGCTGGTTTCAATATTATGTCAACGCATCCCCATTAGAAATAATTCATTTATGAAAGTAGATCAGTAAAGAGAAGACCGTTGAGATTGTGTGGTTAAGATCATTTCATAAAGCGAATGTGATGATTAGGGTGTGAAGAAGTGTGCATCATTACCCGTCTCCGTCCAGGGTGATGGCCGTGTCGGCGAGCACGCGCAGCACGAGCCCCACGGTGGTGCGGTGGTTGCAGTCGATACCCAGCAGACAAGCCTCCTCCCCGGCAGAACCCGCCGCGCGCGACACCACCACCAGGTAGCGCGTCCTCAGCGCATGGACAGACTCCAACTTCACCGCCTGAAACAATACAAAAAAAAAACATCCATCAAGATCGTTATAAGCAAAGAGATTCGAAGAGGTTCTATCACAAAGCAAAAAGAGGTTCTATCACAAAAGCAAAACATATTATACATTGATACCAAGGTGTAAATTGAAGCCACAGCTTTGAATTGGACTTGAAGTTATGGCATGCTTTAATGCAAATGTCGGAAGGCTGATCTACAGCCAGGAGAGCAATCCAAAATCAGGAACGATTCAACCTTAACCCGCTCGCAAGCGCGGTAGGCTTCAGACTAAGTGGTCACGTGGAGAGTAGTACCTTGGTTGTTTTTAGAAACATAATCTTTTTTATTCACTTTGAGATAATAATTATTTATATTATAAAAATAGGAAAAATCGATGTTAGAAGTACATTTATTGTATGTAATAGAAGAACAACGGCATTAGGATGTGGAAATAAAGGGGAAAATACCACATTAAAGGTCTTAAAGACATCCCACGTATCAGCAAAAAAATGATTGTATCTCAAGTAAAATTTTCCGGAGATAAAATAGTCCCCAATCGGATCGCTCGAGACAAAACAACCAAGACAAATAAGAAAAACCTTCGAAATTCGAGGACATGAACTGATGTGAGCTGAAAGGGTTGAGGACCGAGAGGAATGGAGATCGAGATGCAGATTCTGTTATAAACCAATCCAGTTGATACTACGAAGAACAGCGGTTTACTCCATAAACACAATTTTCTCATATTTTTCCGCAAATTTGTTCATCATATTTTAATACATATGTATATTTAATATTAAACAATGTGGTTTATATAAATATTTTTGATAGTGTGACAGTAAACATTTTAGATCCACTCGATCAAAATAGTTTTTTATCTACAAAATATAACTTATGTTATGGCATACAATGTGGCAGCTAGATAAACGGCTATCCCCGAGGGGAACATATATTTTGCACTTTTGTGCGTATCTAAAATTGGTGACAATTTATGAAACAGATAATCCGGATGAAAAGACATCCGCGAAATGGCAAATGCAACAAAATTCATATAATTTATTCGAAAGGCGACATAAATTGCGGTCACGAATTTCTGCCATTTTTTAAACGTCAGTGTTCAAAATGATTTATAAGTATCTGGACAGCTAAATGAACGGTGCAATGTTTTACGACTACATTTTGGCAGAGGCTCTTTTGAAACAGGCATAATAATACACTTTGTGCATACAATGAGATAAATAACAGGCGTCTTGTTATTCGACAATGGTTTCCTTGTCAATTTTAAACAATACGCAGGCTAAAAAGTAAAACTTTCTTAATTATCATGTCTGCAGGCCAGGCAAGTCGACCCAAAATGGCTAATATGCAACAGTGTTGTATCGGTTGTATTCAGAAGATCATTTCGCCTGAACAATTATTTGTTACTTAGAAACTACTTAAGACCGGCAACGAGGCCTGTTTAATATTACAGTAATGACGTCTAATCCATAATTTTCTACTTTTATTTTCATTTGGCTCTGTGAGATACATTTATTAACCGACATTATAGTATTATTTTTCCTTTGGCGTTTAACACTAAGTAGCCGACACATCCAAAAGTCGTCCAAATATAAAAATGTCAACATAATTCGCAGAAAACTATGAGAACTGTAATTAATTGTACTAATCTGTGAAATTACAATAGGCATAATCGATGAACCATACTGCCATAAAACATTTTACCGATCGTATAGAAATTTTATCCACGAATGTTGGGCAGGTAAATAATTACATTGAAAAGTATTTTAGCAAAAAAAATAATGTTATTGTTTTAATATTACACTTAACAACCTATAAGCAGGATAGTGAGGTGTGGGGTGTGGAGTGTACAGAAGAGATAACAGGAGAGTAGGCAGCAGAGTGGGCGAGAGAAACATCTAAACATACTCATAATTTTCTGACGCGGAGCAACACGTTCTCATTGGAGGGTTAGCACAATTTTCCGGCTACCGTGCGCTACTTATAAATTTATATTCTCACCGGTGATTACTGAAGTGAATACACGCCGGTACACGCATTAACCTAATGATCCTAGCCAAGTCCCAGCATAAAAGAGCTGCATTTGACATCTGGCATTCACGCATCAAAACTAGTTTAGGTGTTTTCACAACAAACATCATTAAAGACCGCAAAAAACAAACAAGCACTCTCGACTTGCATTATATATTTCTCAGTCGTACACGGTTCGTAAGCGATGAGACGATGGTTGATGGGCCATTAATAATGACGAGGTCGAATTTATTTTATTCTCGTATCGCCCCACACTCGCTTTGCTGAATTCTGCCACCGTTCTCACAATAGAAATCTAAAAATAATGCCTTATTTCGGGACAGCTTTGTCAACGATTGACACTTATCGTACGAAAAATGACACGCGTCGCCCGTTTGATATTAGTCAGTACCGTTAAAGCTTTAAATTTAAGTGGACGATTGATGAATCTTCAATTCATTTTTCAGTAATGATATGTTTATGGTTTATAGGACATACTATATTATTACGTACACACTTCAAAATATTCCAATGATCTTAATAATTAAAAAATATATCGTCTATTTTATATATGTGTTGTGGTGGTGTTACAAAAAACGATACTAAAGAGCGTAAACTCGAGTATAAAGAATTAATTATTACTTAACTTATAAGATAAAGTATCTCATTTTAAAAACACAATATTGAACGATCATACAAGTATTTCAATATACAATATATTAATCAATAAAATTTGACACGAAACAGATACAATGTAGGAACTTTACACGAACAATCAATAAAAATTGGAGAACATTTTTCCATTACACTTATAAACACCTTACACCCTCGTCAGGTGACAAATTTAGACAAGAGGAAACAAGTCCTTTATTTTTCCTTAGAGTGACACTAGTTAGAAATAAGGGTTTTTTTATAAAACAGCAAAAAAAAAAGATTTATATAAATTACACAATCGAGATTCATTTGGTTAACGAGATATAACGTGTACTATCACTTTGTAATTAAATATTAATGCAATGTTTATAATCATATACAAATTAAATATTTTTAAAATGCCTTTTTATCTACATTTTAAAATATATAGTAGAGATTTTTAGTATCACCACTTCCCGCGCAGGAAATTACTTATATTCTCTACAAAAAATAACATAGAAATTTATAGTTTCAGTGTCACTCTGGTCGTGCATAAGCCGTGTGTACGCTCGAATACATTCCAAAGAAAACATTCAGAAAAATCATGTTACAAAGATTGTACAAAGTCCCTACGAATAAATATAATAGGAACGTACTTACAAGTCGTAAGTGGGGAAAATTGACGAAAAGAAAATGGAAAGTTATTGCGTTCAAAACGACGTGATTTCAACAATCAATCGTCGTGACGCACAAAAAATAAAAGAAAACCAAGCAATGGCTATTTCTTACATTTACGCACTTTAGTTCATTCTGCGAGACAAGGCGCCTCGTTATTTGTTTAGCGATTTAAAATGATGACTTTAAAATGAAAGAAAAATATTTGATATTTTTTTAAAGTTTTTGCAAGCATTCCATTAGTTTATATACTATTTGTAATATAATATTTATGTGCATACCAGTCATAAGAGCTCTTAATTACGATGACATGTTTATGTAAATAAAGCGTTCAATATAAATGGAGATTATTGATGAACAGCATATTTATGGAAATCCAATTAGAATTAAAATATAATGAAAGAAATTAAAATCTTTAGAGATTTATTTTTTATATATTTGTTCCAATTAAAGGCATTTCGTCACTTTTAGGAGAAGTCGTTAACAGTCTCTGAAACCACTAACAAACAGAAACGTCATCCCTGTTGACAATTTCTTCTTAGAGAGATAAAACGCGTTCAGTAAGACTAAATAAACGTGAAACAAAACGTAGAATTTTAAATTGAAATCAAAATTTAAATTATGCTGTTTGTAGAGAATATTAAGGGAAACCTAAAATGTAATCAAATATAATTAAATAAAACGAAAATAAGCATCTTATCCTAACCACAAAACTCAACAAGAGATAGCCCAGGAAGGTTTTTAAAATTATAATTCCAAACATATGTACATATTTTTTATAAATCGAATGCAGTAGGCGAATTATGATATTGACATTTTAAATAAAATGTCTCAGCAAATAAATAAAAATAATCTACTCTTTCAAAAGCGGAACGCATGCGTATAAATTAGAACTATATTGTATCGGTCATAATGCACACTAAACCATAGCCGCCCAGTTGCCTACCATAACGAGATGACAATAATAATGGCAATTTATTTCAGTATTATTTATTCCCGTCTCAGTAAATCACTCTCACTTCTTCATTCATTCACATTAGCGACGATCCCCGTGCACTTTCTTCTCTCTCCCTTTCACTGATACAATAATGCCTGGACAATGATGGACACAGAACTTCGCACAGTCGGCAACACATAATGGAAGAAATCACGGTCAAATACGTGCATAGATCGTTCGTCTATTAACACTCGTACCCCGCCGTGTTGTGACAATCGTAAATAAAAATAAAAATCGCCCGTTATGCTGATATTAAGAGTCGTGATGCGGCAGTTAGGCATTTGCGAAATTTCGACGACGTTATTAATAACGTTTCTCGTATGGAGCCAGGTAGAGATCTTGGCATTGAGAGTTCTCACAGGTATCGTCTCGAATCAGAGGCGGATTATCCTTTAAGCTCAAAATACATATGTACTCTGTTTTAGGGGCCCCAAAAGGTTCTTAGTGGGTCACAAAGAATATTTAACTACCAACATTTTTTTATTTTGTGCCGAGCCTAAAATCTAGCGTCAATCACAATTTACGCAGCACGGATCATAATGCAAATTACTCTAAGAGCCTCAATTTTAATATTCACATTTCCGACGCATTTTCCTTATCGCACAAAAATTATTAAAGTACATACAAAAACGGTGTTTAAACAAAAAAACCATTTTCGCAACAAAATAATGACATTCCGCGTTTCATTATCATTTAAACATTGATGATTTTGAACTCCTAAGACTATTTTTATAAGCAAAAGTGTTCTATGGGTCATATTAGCATATATTCGATACCAAGAAGACCCAGTCTAGACACGAACTCCATGAATTAGTTTGGAAGAGTAATTTGTTGGAGTCGTCTGATTATTCAGCATTGGAACTTTCTATTGCTTGTCTTTATTGTTTTTTTTTTCTTTAGTACTTAATCAGAAATACCTTTATTAATATACGAGTATTGTTTCTTTTGTATTTATCGTATTTCAGGATCGTACTAAATTAAAAAATTAAGGTTTCTGAAAGAAAGAAATAAAATTGAAAATAATCTATAAATAATACGTTATTTATAGTTGTAGCAATCACTTTGTAATTCATTTGTTTGAGTGCTGGTATGTAAGTGAATGTCTTAAGAAGCGATCTGAGTCCACAAAATGATTTTTGAGAATAACAGTTGTTGAACGTCATCCACGAACATTATATATGTATATAGTTACATACGAGTATTTTGCAATGCGGAGATGTAAACCACAAACTGCAGATATGATAGGTGCTTCTTTAGTGCATATCTTCCAAGATAGCTTCACCATCTTTCTATATGTGAGTAAGGAGTTGAAAAGATATTTTTTAATAACAGTTTATAATTATATTTTTGAGCGTTTTTTATTACATAAAAGTGGGCCTCAGAAATAAAAGGCGCCCGAGGCGATCTAAACGCTTTATCCGCCACTGTCTCTAGTTGTGGCTGGTAAGATGCCACCCGACAATCGAGAACAGACGGAACTTGTAAAATGTCACGGACGTCTCGTTAAACAATATCGAAAATCCATGCATCAAATGCCCCGGCGATAGATGATGCATCAAAGTAAATTCGGTCACAGTATGCCGTCCAGTCATGCAAATAGATTCACAAACTGACAGGTAATCGAGATACCGATCAAACTATTTTCATCACTGTTGAATAACAACGATGACGGCCAAAATGAAGAGTAATTCGCGTTTGCTTCCGACGCATATATTGATACAATTTAAAAGACAGTATCACTGATAGGTAGTCTAGATTTAGATGACAAGATTTAACGTCGTCTAGTCTGGCAATTAAACTATTTATCTGAAAGTTAGAGAGATTTAAATCAAAATAACAAATTATGTTTATCGATCGTTTTATTAATTTTCATTCAATGCGAAAATTTTCGTTGATTTGGTAAAAGTATTATCAGTAATTAAACCCTTTCGCATCGGTTGTCGGCATATGCCGTCATAAGATTCCCCGACTGTTGATATCGGTTGACGTGATATATCGTTTTGCTACTTTCTTAGAATAGTTTTTCTGTGCAACATCTGATAGATAAGGATACAAGAACCAATGTGATATATGAAAATAGACCAGATAAGTACATTTATGCTTCAAATACTAGTTTTATAATTGACAGTATAATTTGTATTCAAACCGAGCCGTAATGAAAGGAGTTTATAAAAATACTCATTTAGATACAAATTATTTATTTAGAATAAAATAAAGTATAATGATTTTTTCTCGATAAACGGTTTTATTCTAGAGCATATTCTCACCACAAAATGTCAGTACACCGATATGTCAGCTGCTATTATATAGAGTGGCGTACGGCAAATGCATGGATTTATACGTACAATAGTTTTAAAAATGTACTACATGCCTTGTCCCGAGTCATGTCTTTGCGCCTAAATTTCGCATCTTTGTACATACATGGTTCCAAAGACTCTCAGGAATATTGTACGAGATTATGTCGAAAAGGCAACAGTAGTATCATGCACTATAAAACATTAAATTTTGACAAAAACTATAAACATATATTCGAGTCCACGGAACAAATATTACACAGTCAAAGATTAAGAAATTATTAATTTAAAAAAATACTATATAGTGTAACTTTCTATTATTCAATTAATTTTAAGGTTTAATTGTATTGAAACAGGCCTTAATACTTGAGCAGGAATTACTGTAATAAGCGTAAAAACGTTGCAACACAGCGAACAAAAGAAATGTGAAAAAAACTCACTGAAATCGAGAGTTGTCGCGATTTTGATAATTACATTTAACCTACCATTGTGTAAGAGCAATTGTTCTAAGCTATAAACGAAAGTAAACAACAGTCGCAAAAGGGGCAGCCTTACAAATGAAAATGAAAATCTTCACGCCGTTCTAGAGGCACTTCCGGAAAAGCGTGAAAGCGTACAAAGAGACAAAAACCGGCCACAATGCCAAAGAAAATAAACGACACGATTTTCTGATGCGACTCGTTCGGCGGAACCGACTGAAAAATTTATCGTAATTTTTTCGACGACAAAATGGCGTCCTCCGATCAGCTGTTTGCAGGTCCGGTCAACCCCGCGCGGTAGCGTCAAAGTTAACAGACCGCGAATAATCGCCGCCGGGCAGATTGGAACCGGTTAACCGCGGTTATTGACAAACCGAATTACTTTTAAACCCGATTTGCATGAAATGATTGCACTGGTTTATTTTTTATACGCTACGGCGACTGTACTTTCTTATTTATCGTCGTCAACGATCGTGACATTACTCTATGAGATTAATGGCACTATTCACGTCAAATAACAAATTGCAATGGATTAAATTCAGACATATGGAGTAAAACATAAAGAAATTCTCCGATAAGCTGCATAGTTGATAATTATTTTAGTATCCATATTATAGAGCATATGTTCACCACAAATTGCCGCCATTCATTTCTATTAGATGGCATTTGCTGTGCCTTATCCCAATATATCTTTGCACTCAAAAGTCCACTCAGGAACTTATATGATTATATGGTTCCGGACTACTTTTAGAGCAGAAGACAGGGGACTTGAAGAGACGGCGGTTCTAGTATCCAAGGCATATTTTGGATGATTAGATAATTATTTTTTTTATATTAAATCGAATGATAAGCTCTGATAATACTATCAATCAAATATACATTCAGCTAAGTGTCCATCTAGCAAATTATATTTTACTAACTGTCCTGGCACCCTGCTTTAATGATTACTTTTATATTACTCATTTACGCACAATTTATGATCTCTCACTTTATACTTTATTACGGCTGGACACTATAGTTTTAATAGTTATATATTCTAATTGCTATCTAATAATTTGTAAAGCTTTGCAGGTATATATGTTTAAATAACAAACGTCACATAAAAGTATTCCCATCCGTCGTAAATAAACTGAAGCGACCGAGAACCGCCCATTCAAGGAGTGGTCCCTAAAAGAAGAATAACTCGCCAACAAATTAAATATTACGCCGTGTAATTTTCGCCTTCGGTTAACAGTTACGAGTTACAACCTGAGACAGGCCAAAGAGTTAGAAGAACGCCCGGCCGTCTTATAAATCACCGACACGTAAGTGCCATGAAATCCATCCGACAGCTGAAAGTGGCACGGCTTTTGTTATGCTAAGCGCGCGGGTCCGAGCTGTGTTTATGTTTATTTGATAACAGCCCGATATCATTGTAATGCGGTGATATGTATCGTAATTTACAAAGGAGATTAGAGCAAAGCCTGGTCGATCCTGAAGCGTCTGTTAGTATGGACACCAAGGTCACTCGGTCAGCCTGTAGGTTATCTAATCCTTTATCGCAGTACACACATTCATGATTAACCTTTTGACGCTATAAAGCAAACAAACATAATACATACGAGAACATAATTCATCTCTCAATGACATACAGCTCTGTGAAGCTATTGCGCAGTATTCTGAAGAGTAAGCAAGAGTTATACTCGTAAAAGATATAATATGTACAAAGGAAATTTATCGAATATGAAATACATGTCTAATATAAGACAGGTTTTCATAAAAACTAAGCAATGTAACCTTTTATAACCCATTGTTTCTGCTTATCCTAAACCAATATAAATAGTTTGTTAAAGATAGTCAGTAAAGTGATTCCGTTTTTCTGCCTTGACCCGGTTAGATATTACTTATTTAGATAATTTTATTTTTATTATTTCCATTTATTTATTTAAATTATATATTTGTATTTATTGTTTTTCTTATAGATATTCCATAGAACGAGCAATTTTTTGCAATGAAATGTTCCGTTTTACTACATATCACTATTATATTTAGATTGCGCATTTTTTTTTCATATTTTGATAACATTTAATCAAAATATTATAATTAAAAAAACAACTGATTTAATTTTAATTTATATAAAAAATAGTCACATCTTTTATTACACATTTTAATGTAAGTACCATATCATGTTTATTTAACATACGTATTTATATCGATGCCCACTTCAGCAATCATTAAAAAACAAACTTACTTAGGATTAAGATCATAAACTTGGAAAGCACATTTCTATTCATTGAAATGACGCAAAATGTATCACTTAACATTTACATTTATGGCTTATATAAAAATGTACACGTTTGAAAACCTTCATTGATATAATTATGATTTCCTGTATATTCACAAAGGTCTGCATCGTGCAATGGATGTTTTAATTTATTTCATTTTACGTTCTATGCTTATGTACGTTGTTTTAATAGTGTGTAAATTAACGTATTTATCATCGTAATATATCATCCGGGATAAGTAGGTGGTCGCATCGTGAAATCGAAGGTTATTAGAAATCCCATACCAACAGTTAGCGGTAACGTCTTAGTAGAATATTATATTGAGTACTTATGGGTGGTAATATACCAATATTGCAAATAGGGACGGTAGAAAGCTTGCTAATGCTACTGATTAATATCACCTACAATACTTACTACTAGACAGGGTAGTTCAAATATAAATCCCATAATTATTATTTATAAATGTAAGATATTTAAACATTAATATGTCGTGACACATTTTTCACATTTAAGTCGACCTTATATACTTTTAATACTTACGTAATGTAATAGTATTAAATCATAAATATTATCTTTCAACATAATGTAAATGTGAAACGAATAAGCTAACACAGCGTGATTTTTTGTCACTACAATTTAGGAGCTGAAGCAGCGTTTGTTTCTTAAATCTTGTAGGCGATGAATTAGCTTATTTTAGCTCAAATTAGCCAATGATGAAAGGTGCAAAAATAATAAAAAACCGGTAAGAACTTAGTGGAATTCGTGATTTTCATGAATTAATAATTTTAAAGAATTTATCCTGTCATAACACACTATAAAATAAATTGACAAATTTAAAATTATATTGTTATTAATTCAATTAAATATTTATAGATATATATTTGATTTTGAGCATATACGGGAACCTAACGTAACCTTACCCTTGCTTATCCTAACATCAATGTTTGCACAACTTTGACAGTTTTCCATATTATAACGTTACTCTATCCACCTTCGTTGAAAATGTCTTACAAACTCGGAATCAACACCGCAGGTTCAACAGGTTCAACCCTTTCACATCGGTTGTCGGCATGTGCCGTCATAAGATTCCCCGACCGTTGACACCGGTTGACGTGATATATACTTTTTTTTTTTGTTACTTTCGTACGTTAACGTTATTGTTACTTTCGTAACGTTTTGTTTCGCTTTCTTAGAATAGTTTTTTATGCATCATCTGATAGCTAAAGGACACAAGAACCAATGTGACAGTATAATTTGTATTCAAACCGAGCGGTAATGAAAGGGTTAACTAAATCGTTCACACAAAAAGACCAATCTTGCTTGTGTTCTAGTTCTATGTTCGTTTTGTCTAAATGCAACCTAAAATGGTACAGCACGCGCACGGGAAGGTACTATGCGAACCTCCCGAATGCAACTAACTGACTGCAAGCGTATCTGGGTCAGGTGTCGATGGCGGACGCTCGACAACTCGCGCTACAACAATTATTACCTGCAGACTAAGCCGCATCTGCATATCGCCTGAAAGCGAAACAAACCAGGTCTAATGAACCGCGACGGAGAAATGCAGCAGCTTCGAGAGGAAAGTGACAGTCACTGTGCAACACACAACAACATAACCATCTTCTTAACCTCGGTGATTGGTTAGTCTTTACTGTACCGTTGTTCCCACGTGTAATGTGCTGTAATAGCAGTAACAATTTAATGTTACTCTCTTACCCAGTTATATCATATAAGGAACTTTTTTACTACACATATATGTAAATTTTTAAAGATTTAATTCAAAGATTCATTCTCTATCAATTATTCGAGCAAATATTTTAGAAATGAATTTCGGAAAAGGGTCGTCTTCTTTTTCTTCTACGAGTCAGCGACGTCAAATTATTTCTACCCAGTATCTGGCAGCATCGATAGCCCGTGTGCTGCCTAGCATTAGATCTTGAGGTGTGCAGCTTGTTGGCACATCTTAGGAGCATTATCTTAGGTGTGAAGCGGTCTGCAGGTCTCCGCAGTCGCACAATAATGACTCTCCCAACCGAAGCATTCTCCACCGCTCGAGGTTGTCCTTTGTTCTACCAACTCCAGTTCTTAATCTGTTCAGCGATTTCCAGGTCCGCCGGTAAAAGGGTTCGCATTCACGTATTTTCATTTACAGTAGTTACGTTAAGATGTGCGTACTCTCGTCTTTTCAATACGCTAAGCGAACTAACTATCATCATAAAAAATGACTTAAACTTGGTATTTAATTGAGAATTTATGTAAACATTATTGGAGAAATGATTCTAAGAATGCATATACATAGTACATATAATATATATCGTTACAATGTTTTTACTAACCATTTAGCTTTTTTCATTACAATGGTCACACAAATCTCATTCAATCACTTGTTAGAAAAAAAGGTATGTGCAAACGCTTCGTAGCACTTATAAACAACTTTAAGACATTCCTTTTTTTAATATTTAAGTAACAATTGTTATTATGCCGCTAAGCAACTAGGAGCGAAGATTCTAGTTATAAATTCCTTACACAAACACGGTATAATTGCATCCAACAAAATTGCAATTAGCGAAGATAAAAATATCATTTCAAGACCGTGCCAAGTTGACAATATATATATTTCCCTCTATTGTAGCCGGCGATTGTTAAAATTGTAGTTTATTGGCGATTCTTTTGGTTTGCGGCCAACCGTTTGGTCTGCAGGTGGCGTGTGAGTGCACCGGCTCTTTGATGACCCAAATTTTCTTCCCGTATGTTTGTGACCCATTTTTGTATCTCGGGCACAGATTGTTGGCCTGGCGAACAGAATTGCAGATTACATCCCGGGGCATGCGGTAACAAAAGCGGACAAATGATTATGCAATTTTCAACATGCTTTTGGATAACTGACCCAAGAAACGGCAAATAAATTAAATCTAGACATAATATTGAAAAAAAAAAAACTATATTGACTGCTGTATAAAGCATATTTGTTTGAAGTAAATAAATTTGAAATAAATACGTGAAAATCTTTGCAAAGCCTCAGGGAAAAATATGTTTATATACACTATAATTCCACTCTATTCCACAAAGAAAACTACGAGGCATCATTCTGTAAAATATCACAAAATGTCTTTAATTCAGCATACAGTAAATGTATTACGTTTAAAAAAAAACAGTTTTTATTTTTACCTTATTGTCAATAATTCATGATTGAAATATTAGAAATGAATAACCCATTTACGGCTTAGTTTATCAGTTGTGTATGTATAAGTATCCCTGAAAGGGTTTCAAATCAAACACATAGATAAATAATTAAACAAGGTTTACTAACAAAATCATCAGTAAACATTGTGACATCATTTCAAAATATTTAAATGTTTTTTTTATCTCTCGATCGCTGTGTCAAATACAAAAGTACTTTTAATTTTATTATGTAGCCCGGGTCAACTGGGGCTATTCAAATGACAATAAATGACGAAATAGATTTAGACATTGTGACGGTGAAAGTCTAATTTATATTATTTGGCGAGTGTTCCATTGCACCATCGATCCTATCACCACTCCGCACGATAATAACGGATAATTACTTCTATACATTCGGACGTATAAAGCCGAGGCAAATAATAATGTATTATGTACACCGAGTGGAATGCCTTATTGATGGAATGATTCGCTTTCTGTGGATACCACAGCAGGGGTTATAGAACCACTGGCCGTGTTCTGCCGTCTTGCTCAAGACACCACTGCAACCACCATTGCGGATGTGATAACATGTACAGCATCGGCCACAATATCTGTTAGACAATTTGAAAAAAAAAGTAATCATCGTCATTGCGATAATAATGCGCGTGACAACGTCATTATGATCGGTTGCTAATGTTTCCCAATCAATCTCAACTAATGTTATTGTGTGAATATTTAAGTAATCAATATTATGCAATATTCAGCGAAATTTGAATAGTAAGACAATATCAAATAATTACCTCATCACTAGCGAAACCTTTTTTTATTAGTGAATATTCATTTGCACATAATACATACACCCCACCCAATATCACCACTCCTAAACTACAGTCATCTACCTACCCTCTAGCGAAACTCTTTCTGTATTAGTTAATATTAATTTACACGTCAGAACGTTTATGAACGTTGGAAATGATGAAGCTTTTATAGATCGCAAAACTGTGTGATAAAACAAGGTATGGAATTCTTATATATTTAAAATGACATAATTGATTATGTAACTTGCTTAGTAAAATGAACACTATACAATATATATCTGATGCACAGTCACGTACTCGTATATTCGATGTTATACAGACCCCAAACTAATCTTTCATCGCATACAGTTTTAGGCCACGCGTCGCTACCACAACAAAACAGATTATTTTTTATTACACTTATATTTATCTACGCAACCGAGATAGCACGCCTCGTCGTAAAATTAAAGGTGGGTAATTACTATAGGGAAAACGCTCGGTGCATTAAACTCCAGGGTAAATAACGAGATAAGATAGTCGACTGAGCTGACACAGACTACAGCTGAGGCATCCAGAGTGCACCAGGAGGCCGGAGTGTTACAGAGATAGCCGAGGGTTATCAGCAGACGACTCTGAAGGAATGATGTGGCATCAAGTTTTACTGCTTCGAGTACAAAGTGAACATTCGGTTGAATATGAGTAAAGTAACGAGACAACTGTTGCATCTTGGCTACTGGAATTTTTCGTTAAACAAAATAAGACCCATTATGTAATATTAATTTTACGGTAATCTAGAATGCAGAATTCTTGGCAGAAATCCAAAATTTAACAAGTGTAGTATGTTGTTATTCAAATAATTCAATGATGACCTTGTTAAGAGGTCATATTAAAATCACAAAAAGTAAAAAAACAAAAAAACGTTAAAGTTTGTCTTTAATATCTTAGTTAATGTCGTATTAAGATGTATTTTTGTGATAAATAAGTAATTGCTCAATACAATTGAAGTACAATCACGAATTGTATACAGTTTACACGTATTGTTTATTTTAAACATGAAGATTCTGAGTTGCTAATTATCACTAATCAATGATGCGAATTCGTGAACATGTACGACTATATTAAATATTACCAAATTCATAACGGAAAAAAATATAAGAAATTCGCGTAGTTATTTATTTTATATTTAGAATGCTATGTACCACTGTATATCACTGTGTAAATCCACACAAAAAAGTAAAAATGCATTACACACCCATGATACATAATTCTCAACCACACAATTTTAATTTCTGAGAAAATATTTGGTACCTAAAACTTATAACATATTGTGAGCCGCAATATTCTGTGAACGAGATTGATGGCATACTCAAAATTATTTAAAGCAACATAAGATCATCAATACACATGAAAGTGTCAAATTACATGCAATCAAAAATATGATACATTCGACAAAGAATCACCATAAAGACGAGTCATCGCTCCCTTTTCAGAGGGAAACCTTCCGGATCAGATAACTTCAGTATTTGGCCTCTGATTTCATTTTCATGTATGTACTCGTTTCGTATATGCTCAATGTATGCACAAAGCTTAACTTTTTGTAAGCAAAGCCATGCAGATTTTACATTTCGCGTCCCTTATATGGATGAAGCGGCAGTGTCACTGTGTTTTTTGCTCGTTTAATATCATGCAGTACATCTGCATTGTTAGCGCTCCGAAATGGCGTGTGCCATCCATTGAATTTTGCATCGTCACCGCGTCTCGGAGACTCTCACAGTGTTTGGGGGGCGTTCCTCGAATTGAATCCCGTCTGCTTGGGCTTCTCTTTGGTTCGCCGCCGCGTGGGCGATCATTTGACATCGTAAAGCACCCGAACCGTAGATGGACGAGGTGGGCGACCACCTGCCCTCCTCATCGAGATGGTCCCTAACCCGTCGAGTGACCCCAAAAATGTCCAAGTTCACCAAAAAGTGCATATTCTCATAATCCATCATTAAATACGTAAAACTTAAATGTAATTTCTTAAACAACATTTTTGCCCTTAACATCTCCATTTATATTGATGTGACTGTTATTGTATCTAACTCTATAAATGATATCTCTTCATTTGGAGCTATTAAGCACCGTTCGTAATTTTTTCAACGATTCTTTTTTATTTTTTCAATGTTTTGAGCATTCACTTTGAGATCCATAATAAATTATAAATATTTATTTATTTATTTACCTTGTTTTCACATGGATCACGTAACAAAAGTTCTCTATTAGGAGACTGCAGTTACGACTAACTCGTAGTCTTTCTCAATCCTTCTCTAGTTAAGAGATATAAGAATAATATTATAATTAAAAAAAAAAAAAAAATTATACCTAAACCACTTTTATGTAAATATCTCTTCCTTCACCCCCCACCCCTCCCCTACAAAAATGTGTTACAAAATTAACTAGAGAAGGATTGAGAAAGACTACGAGTTAGTCGAAACTCTCTAATAGAGAACTTTTTGTTACGTGATCCATGTGAAAACAAGGTAAATAAATAAATAAATATTTATGATTCTTTTTTATTTTTCTTTAAATGACAGTAATGCATCTGCGATTGATAATTTAGATCAAACGTCCGAGAAATTTTCATCTTGTCCATACTCTAATATCATACAAGTACTTAAAATTTTGAGACATGGAAGTTCTACCTTTAAAAATCAAATCAATCTAGGAAGGCTGTTTAGCACTTTAAAAATCGAATTCTATAAATTCACAAAACCGCGGGGTTCTCGGTGTGGAGTGTGTGTATATTTAAAAAAGCGACATGATATTAACCGAAATTATTTATTAATAATGTAACAATAAATTATGACGCTAAGATTAAATTTGTGACTATTAAAAAAATGCTCACATGTACCGGGCAGGAAACAAGTCCATAGATTTTTTAACACATCAAATAATTGGATACCCCCACTGAGAGGTTACCGTCATGCAGAAAATTTCGTAGAGACGATAAAATCAACTGTTGTAAATATTATAATCATATATCAACGTTCAATAAATCATATGATAAATCACAATAACAAAAAAAAAAAAAATTCAACATATCTTCGATTGAACTCATGACTATTTCATGATTGTACGCCGATCTGCATCGATATTAAACTGCAATGATCTTTTTAAGACATCGAAGGGCATAAAGGGAGATTCTCGTGTATGACAAAGACCTCGTTACACTGTCTGATTGTATCTCCGCCCACCGTTCTTGAACCATCCTCGCCACTCTGTCTGGTGTTCTTCTGCGCCTACACCCAACCTCGAGACCGAAAGTCCAACGTCTCAATTTATTCTCTCACCGAATTCGACTCTTCAGCAAAACTCCAGCTGGACGACTGCACTGCACCACTTGGACCACCCAGTTTTTCGTAATGTGCATGTAAGCATTTTGCATGCCGAACAATGGACACTGATGTATTACCGGGAATTGAAAACAAGGAGCTTATGCATTAAATTTGCAGCAAATAAACGTTTAAAAAACAGCATTTCTTGCATTTAATACATTTGTTTTAAAATTACAAACATATATAAATAGCGAGAGCTTATTTGAAATATTACAGCTGGCATGAAATGAGACCTCCAAGAAAGTTAAATAATGAAATGTGAGATGTTTTTTATTTAAACAACCTTTCAGCCGACAAATAAATAAAGGTACTTACAACAAAAATATAAAGAGAACCTAGTGTTTTATTGCTTACAGGAGATATAAGTTAAAGAAGAAAAAAAATACTATAACCATATTAAATATTGTATATAAGAGCTTATTCTTACTTAAAATAATAAATTCAAGAACATAATCACTGACCAAATATGAAAGACAATAATATTATTAACAAATACATTTTTAACAAAAATCGGAGCTAAAAACCAAAAAGTATGCTAAATGCTGGCCGTCTGCAAAAATGTTTTGTTTGCGGTGATCATTGTTTAATTGGCGAGGTAAACGACACGAATGCTTAAAGAAATCCCATTGTTTTGCAAAACATATTAATCGAATAATAATAAAAATAATAATAAAGTTTTTATTCCAGCAGGATTGGGTGGGTTGTGCAATACCCAATCTGCCATATTTTTAAATACATAGCATTGAACAATGTTTTAATTTTGTGAAAATAAAATAAAAATTAAAATAAAATAAAATAGTATTTCATGGTGGTTGGTGCACCATCTCCATCCATCGATGGCTCAGGGGAGGAGTTGAGCCATTCAGAAGCAGCCAGGATGATGATGTTGTTGGACCTCCTTATCCTGCTCCAGAAGCCGGCAACACGGTGTCGCAATAATGCTGAAATGAATGGACTCCGCCCTCCACAAACATGTCAGATGCGCTACAAAATCTAGGGAGTTGCATAAGTTGGCGGTATGAGTTATTATACGCAACTTTGAGCTTCTCCCACTCTCGTTTAGGATAGTTAGACCAGAGTTCTGAGGGTATACAGTGCCATACAGTGTGCTTTGAATAGCACTTTCCTGACAGCATTACTACAATGGTAGAACCTCCGAGAAAGCATACCGCTCCGAACGCTTATTGCTCTTCTTTGCCGCTCTATGTCTTCAATGTCACGTAGGTCATCTGTGAGGATGTGGCCCAAGTATTTTACTGAAGACACTGTCGCTAGATCCCTGCCCTCAAGACTCACTGTGGGTATGATCAGTGGTTTATTATTGTGTTTGAAGACACAAACGACTGATTTTGTGGGGTTATATTTGAGGTCATGGGATTTAGCATACTTTTCACTAAGGTGAAGAAGGCATCGCAGTGCATTTATTGATGGCGATAGAATGACCATGTCGAATGCTCTCTCAAAATACTCCATGACTGTATCATACACTGGCAAGCAGCCAGAATCGATAATGAGGCGATAAGCTATTCAATTACTACAAGAGAACATCAAAAATTAATAAAATTGATATTACATCACAATATGCTATTAAATTCCAAATAAGAGCATTCGTCAAGATTTTCTTTTGCATATAAATACATCGTTAACGACTGTGTTTGAATTGTTTGACGACTTGTCATTTCAGGTATCGAGTATTTTTTTACCACATCTCCAAGGTTCGATAGAACTGCGCCGACTGACTTTAAGTATTTCCCTTAATTGCATCATTAAAATATCCTCTCCCGGCAATAATGAATGTGCCGCGGTCACAAACGTCAAGAAAAGTCGTCTGTTGGACCAAATGAATTCCGCGCTGACGGTAATCTGAGATTGTGCATAAAAAATAAGATTTAACCGTCATAAAATCCTAACCGAGAAAAGCCTAGTTGAGTCGTAATTGGATTTACATATTTCATTTGAAAAATTAATCAGAAAAATATGCAATTTTGATTTCAAAAAGAGACTATAATGAATATAAAGAAAACTTTATTTATATGAAAATTGCAATCCTTTTGGCAGTTATAGGTGATTATCTAAACGCTGATTACGCAGTTATTATCCATGGTTTTACGCATGTAATTTAAAAATGTGATTTTTAAATATATCACACTCTAATTGCTCTTTTTCTTAGTAAGATTTTTTGATGTATTTTTAATATCTGATGCTTGCCAGCGAAGTGCTGATTCGTCAATGTCGTTTGATAAAAAAGCACTTTTTTACGGAGACTCACTATGAAAGTGTATGTGACTACTTTCATCTACAACTAATTCTTTTTAACAAGCTACGGCAGACAATTGTAACATTGATAAGTTTTAATTGTTTATCGATATTTTTAAATTCTTAGGTTTATTATTTAATTTATTTATTTAATTTATTTATTTATTTCACAGAAACGAAGTTCCAAGGTACATAGTATAATAAAGAATAAGAAACATAGAGTATACATACAATACATACAAAAAACATAATAGAAGAAGAAGATGACACGTGTTAAAGATCACAGATATCTAGGAGAACAATACCATCGACAAAAGAAGAAAAGGATGTAAGAAAATGATTCAGGTGTGCTGGTAGGTCATTTAGGAGCGCCATTGCCGTTGTACTAAATTGAGTGCTCGAAGCTCAACAAGTATCAACTGGGATCAAAAATAATTATGGCTACGAGCACGGGTGTACTTATCTGGAACGTAGAGGTTAAAACATTCAAGAATCCCAGGGTTGTGAATTGCACCGCGAAGAAGAAGGAATGAAAGTTTGAGAGCGGCAATTTTCCTCCGGGACTCTAACGAATGGAAGGGAAGCATCTCTAAAAGAAAAGAAGTTTCTTAATTAATTTCGTGAGGATCGAACTCTCGAAATGTCGCATGGGAGGCGATCGCTTCACCTCTAGGCCAGAAAAAGCTCATTTCGTATTCTCTTCCGCCCATAGCGGGAACAATCGCGCGAGATAGTGTGGGCAATGGCGAGAACATTTTCTCGGAAAATCATTAAATATTCAGTAAATCATAATCGGGCGTAGTTGGCGGGGCCGCGGCCAAATACGACAGTCTCAGAAGAGGACATGATGCCATCGAGAGGACGCAGGGACACCGCATGATCCGTCTTGCTTGGAACACTTCCAGTGGACCAATTAAATGCCAGGGCCAAGTGTCGTTTTAAACACCGATTCGTTCAACAGAAGATAAATATACAAAATTCTCAATGCATCATGAGAAAGCAACAAAAAATTGGCAGTTCCTAACCTTGTTAAAACCATCGAGCACATTCAATCATTCACATTTTCCTCATCAAGGACACAAAAATGCGCCGCAAAAAAATATAATTAAACAATTTATGTTATTTTTATTTTTGACATTCACTTTGAGATCCATTTAAAACATTAAATACATAAATATGTTTTTACCTTGTTCTAGTATTAACACTATCCAGTCCGCGTGTTACGCGATTAAACTTACGCTGGAGGACGACTGTTTTTTAAAGAATTGCTAAATCTATCGTCATGTGTTCAAATAAAATTAAATATGACCCTCACTGAAAAGGTTTGAGATCTTTGAATTATGGTTGAAAGTAAAAACAATACATATATTGTGTGATCGGCCACTAACGTTTGAAAAAACATCACAAGCTGTGTATACTCGGCCACTAAGCGTTGGCGGAACGATCACACACATGTTGTGTGACCGGCCTTTAACGTTTGGCCTGGTGATTACACACATATTGTGTAATCGGACTGGATAGTGTTAATAATGTTAAGCACTATTTATTCACATACTGTTAGACCGCGGCTTAGCTTTACAATCATTCGTTAACCATTTACACTCCTACCTATTGTTTTGTACTATTTTTCTTAGAAACGTTGGATATAAGGTTACCATTGATAATACAGAATAATGTAATTTTCTTCTCAATATCACCATCTATATTTATCAATTCCTGGAACATTCCGCACAGAACATCGATTAAAAACCACTGCACTAAATTCTAGATGACGGGCATCACATACACGAAAATGAAATATGTATATAAATTCAAATCACATTATATATGTGTATTATACTAGTACAAGAATGTAAGGAAAAGAGTCTCAATTCTAAAAATTACTTTTGAAGAAATATTTATGGGACTGTCCCAATATTAAGAAAATAGTCATGGTTAATATAATAGCATTAGGAGAATAATTATAATTTATATGGTAGGTATTTAAAAATCGTAGTAATTATACTATATTGGGAAAGAAATTCCGCTAACCAAAAATACACCGTATAATTTCGCTAACATGGTTTAATGAGTTCTGGTGAAACGATTTTGATCGAGTATAAAGTGTGATTTTACTATGGTAAAACATATTTTTATTTACTCTAATGATGCCACTATTATTAAATATAATTGAATCTTACACAGGAGGTAAATATAATTAAACATCCCACAGAAATACCATTTACGTCTCGAACATAAAAGCTCGCCTAAAGAATTTTAAAAGCAAAAAACGTTCACCGATAACGTGTATTTTGTAGTTTTGTAGCTCTATGTTATTTCAAGTGGTCTTGCAGATAACAAAGAAGAACATCAACTTGACTTTTGTCAGTGAGGAATGTT
The DNA here is from genome assembly GCA_022606575.1 of Glossosoma conforme. Classification (NCBI taxonomy): domain Eukaryota; kingdom Metazoa; phylum Arthropoda; class Insecta; order Trichoptera; family Glossosomatidae; genus Glossosoma; species Glossosoma conforme. The sequence goes on along the minus strand of JAGTXR010000188.1, from coordinate 608,453 downwards.
AAAAAATATATTAAAAATAAGGTGAATTTTGATTTGACACCAAAAAAAACAAGCATACGATTATTTTATTATGTGTCTACTATATCATAGTCATGCAGGGTGGCTATTTTCTTCGTGATAAATAATCTGATTAAAAATTCGTTTTTTTTAATATCCCGACACCAGGTGACAGGTGCATACCACACCTTAAAAAATCATGTCCATAAATACACACAATAGGAATATGAGGTAACTCGATAATTAAATTTATATTGTTTGGTCAGTACACGCAACAGAATCATATTTACAGATTTATTTCACCATTTAAGAGTCCAATTGGACGATAAATACAAATTATCAACCTTACCAACTGCCTGAATAAAAACGAAACCCCACGAACCTATAGAATGAATACGGTTTCGATGTCATATGTAGTTTCCAAGATTAGCATTTACTTATAATCTTGAATGTTTTAACTTCTACTTTCCAGATAGATACACCCGTGCTCGTAGCCATCCATTGTTTTATTTTCATCCCAGCTGGTACTTGTGGAGTTTAGAGCACTCAATTTAGTACAACAACAATGGCACTTCTAAATGTCCTACCAGCACACCTCGCTCCTGTTTCATACATGCGTTTCCTCTTTTGACGACGACATTATTCTCGTAAGTCTCTGTGATCTTTGACACGTGTCATCATCTTTGTTTTTATGTTTTTTTTATGTATACTCTGTTTCTTTTAAAATTATATTCTTAATATCATATGTACCTTGCAAGTGCTGTTCTGTTAATTAAATAAACAAATAAATTTAAAAAATATATTTATGAACATTGTTAAAATGGTTAATATCACAATTACAGCCCGCATTAAAAGAGGGAAGTAGATAAGACTCGCATTTAATTGTCGATATCTCATTAACTTGACGTTTCGATAAATAATAATTACTAAAATTTATAATTGAAAATAAATCATCACGAAGTCTCTAGCGCATAACGGGACAGCTGAACTTTAAATTATTCCCGAGCATCGCGTTTGTATGGACTGATAATAAAACTACAATTACTTCCACGAACGACAAGTGGCGATCGTAAAATATGCTGCTGCATCAGAAAGGAAGATTATAGCAGTAAAGTTTATTCATCCTCGTTGTGAAGACCAACATTTAATGGCACAACAACCCCTGAATAATCGGAATACATAAAATGTTTACGATTTATTATTAACACAACAACAATTCAAAATAAGAAAAATACCATTTTTCTTAAAATCATGACCGGCAATCAATATTATACGGTCATTTTTTAACAAACAAATACGTAGCAGAATATAAAGAAAACCATTCAATTGGTATATTAGTGTTAAATGCCACACAATGATATTTCTATGTAAACACATACAGGAGAATACCTACAGATAGTAATTCTGAAGTCTCATCTGTGGAATTCTATGACGCTCACTATAGTGCATATGGCTAAGCGCGCTGCATGTGAAGTGTTGATCCGCCAACGTCATAGACTACAGTCCGAGATTCACGCATCATCCTTATTATTACAGGAATTTACTGTGAATGGGTGGTCTTCACGGGACGACTTTCGTCTACCACCAATTTCGATTAATAGGGTATGACTGGCATTTTTACGGATAAGGGATCAAATTTACAACAACCGGGGTATTTTAGAGCTCGGAATAATCGATTAAAAAATATATATTTTTTAATCTCCGTCGGGGATCGAACCCACCGCTTTTGGCTTGCAAAGCAAACGATTTGACCATTGAGCTATACCCGGCGGCAATAAGTTGTAGAATATTAATATTATCGTACTATTTGGAATGTATTTGATCCAATTGTGACAAAATTTAAATGATGTTTATTTATTTTAAGGAGTATCATTCATTTTAGATAAATTAAAAAGATATTTTACATTTATTTGTTAGCGTAACGAAGAGTTATTTATATAGGTAAGTCCACGGTTTTGTGCAATCTGCGTTCTCATTATGTCATGCGTATTGAAGTGTTTTGCTAAAGAAAAAATATGGTAATAATTTAAGCGTAAAAAAAGGTTACGAAGGAACGAATTCAAATCATTGTCGTATTCTTATAAAAAAACATAAACCGATAAACGGTTAATTAATAATTATACATAAGTTTTGCAAACGAAAATAAATTACGTGTATTTGGAATATATTTCTGTCACATTTAGTTTTGTACTAAAAAAATTATATTTGTACTCGCGTTATATAATAATTACATAGTAAGCAATTAGAGTGCAATACCGATCGAAACAAACGCCTGCCATTGTTCGACCCTGACCCGAGAAAATCGATACAAACAATGCATTATTGTTCATTCACGTCGCGTACTTTTTAATAACAATAATTGTACGCCAGACAAGTAAATAGCGATTAGTCAGACGGACGACAATCTTGCGTCTAAGCTTTTGCGCTAAGCAATCTATGAACGCTCACTATCGTCCGATCTCCGTCGGACCAAGTTTGTCGCATTCCTAGACATCATCATGGAAAACAACGCCAGAAGAGGAGCGTCCTCTGGCCGTTATGGGAACAATGCCCTGGCCGATGTTTCTAGATGATGGATATGCTCATCACGTAGTTCTGGAATGCCTGGTGCAGTTCTGGAGTGGCGTGACCGCGATTGGTCAATCAACGCCGCGGAGTGCAGCGCTGCAGCAGCTGATGAATTGATACGCCCCAATCAGACGAGTGTCGTGATCCTTTCAGGTTAAATAATGTTATTCAGCTCAATTGAAATGTCATTAAATCTACACGACTATCTATTGCGTCTATGCCACGAACATTTAATCAGTATTTGTACACCGTACTGACTGTGATATTATACATTTAATTAGAATTTGCAGTCTTATTTTATGTGTTGAAATGAGCGGTAAAATCTTAGTTGAGTGGTAATAATAAGTAAAAAATAAAATTACACTGTGCTTATATGTGACAGACACATTTTTTATTATCTGTTAAAGTAAAAAAAAAACAGATTTAACAAAAAACAAAAGTATTCAAATCATGACCTGAAATCTATATAATAAAGATAAAATATTAACCTGTTAACCGGGCAAAACATATAAATATGTCAAACGTAAACAATATCGGGTATGGGTAGGACATATGAATACGTCCATAGAATATATGTTGCGCCCTGAAAACGTACGTATATTTTTGTCAAAATAGTTTTTTTCTATGATTTAATATGTGTATTTTAAATGCTTTGTATATGCGAATTATATGTATTTTATACAAAAAAATAATAAAGATAATTTGATCGTTGAATTTATTGTTTGTAATTTTGTATTTTGCATTGTGCTTTATATATAAATAAACGAATAAAAAAATATGTATTTTTCATTTAATATAAAAACATGAATAAAAAATAAAATAATAAGAAATTACGTTTCCACCGGGCGTGATGTACTGATACCTTCTAGTGAAAGAGTACGCACCCGCTGTATGTTGCAAAATTAAAAAGGTACTTCCTTGGTTAACAACTTAAGAATTTAAGTCAACTGAATGAAATAATGCACTTACAAAATGATTATAAACAAAATAAATTTAATTAAAATAATTATTTTTATCATATTAAGTATTAAGCGTCGTGGGGTTGGTTGTTTGAATGTTGTTTTTGATTTTACTAACGTATAAGTAAACGATTTGCACGTAATATTTTACTTAATCATATTAACATAATATAATTAATTATAAATCATTACGATTCCCTAAGCCAGTCATTAGTTCACAAACCATTTAATTCCGCGAGATTTCGTCATCATGTTCGCAAATTTTCGTCTATTTACAAGTCAACACTAGACAGTCGAGTCCAACCAAGAGATGAAAAAAACACATACAAAAACAGTGCGACAGCAATGAAAATAAATTGACCCGATGTTTTTTGGACTCATCTGCAGGGAAGCGCGAAACTGCATTATCATGCAATTTTCTCATAAAAAAATAATAACGGGATGCCAGTTGTGATTCGTCACGGCGTGCGTGCAAGAGGGCGATGGTTTCATTCGGAGTTGACCTTCCTTGGACCTTCTTCGGATGATCATCCTGCCGGGCGAACGACCACAGATCGGACCCCAGCCCACGCACTCCTCTTCACTGAATTCATACATCACGAAAGCTTTCCTTTTTATTGCCGTCCCCACAAGAGTTGAATGGGTTTACAAACCATTTTGTATTTTTATGTTTATAGCCGCGCTCGTATAATTCTATTTTTTTTGTATAGTTCCAAATCGTGCCACAAATTAGATCAACCTTAAAATAGGTTTTTTTTCCTGTACAGAAAATTATAACGCAAGGAAATGGTAAAAGGAGCCGTCTATCGTACGCTTTTCTCGTAAGATGAAACTCATTTCATTTATGAGTACTTTTATACAATATCCCCTGTTGCGTCAACTTTTAGACAACATAAAATATACTCTGGGATTGTCATTTCCTTTTGATAGAAAGAGAGGTCCTTCTCAATGAAATTCGGATATGCAAAAACACATTATAATACGCGTAGTTTAGTAATAACTTCATGTTTTATTTTTACGAATGAACTTAAACAAATTTGACACGTCAATATTGCTCTTCTCCACTTCTAATCGCCTATGCTTGATCCAAACTGAATTTAATAATAGCTTTTATCCTTATGTGGACATACTTGTATATAAATCAACTGGAATATATTATGTAATGGATACTTTATAGATACATCATAAATGGACAGTAAAATTTCGCTGGATAAGATGTATGCAGCATCCTCGCAGGGAAATGCAAAAAAAAGTAACAGGATGACAAGGAGTAAGAAAGGTATTAATCAAACTGACACCGGTTGTAAAACTCGGGTCGCCGAACCGTACAATCTGACACAAAACTTGGCGTCGCTTATCCGTCTCCCGTGGTGGTTCATCGACTCCTGATACATCCAGACTCTTTGTTTGCCGAACGGTCTGAGGAAGATAATATTCAAGCTCCGCGTATTACAACACAATAAAGCTTTTATCTTGATTTACACAAATAAATCGAATCAACGGACTTAAGTACATCGGTGTGAAAGATCTAAAACGAATTCATCTTAAATTATGTTAACTTTACGAGCGTTTTCAAAGTAAGTGAAAAATATATAAAAACGTGATCGTCACAAGCTGCCGCCATTCGTGCCAAAAGTCATTCGTCCTATATCAGCTCTGCTCCCTCGTCCTATATATCTCGTCATTTTTACAGGATAGTTTTTATGTTTTTATGGAGGTCCCTCAACAGACTTTGGACTGGAGTATGCAAGATGAGGACACAAATGAAAGCCTGGCAGTTTTACAGCGGACCGACTGAATGTGACTGCGGCTTGGAGCAGACCCTGTCACAGCTTCTGGAGTGTGCGCTGTGCCCGAATAGCTGCACCCAAGAAGACCTGATGATGGCCAGAAGAAACGCCATCGACGTCGCCCATTTCTGGGCAGATCTGATCTGACCCTGTTGTTTCCGACACGATTATATATATATATATATATATATATATATATATATATATATATATATATATATATATATATATATATATATATATATATATATATATATATATATATATATATATATATATACAGGACAGCAAGAGACATTGGAAGAACATCTCCCAGTCAGTTCCACCTTCGCTTCTTGGCTGACTAGTATATGTAAAAGGCTTCCATTTCTACTACCTCACCTCAAACCATTATTTACGTATGTATTAGCTTCGCAAGCACCCCTTCTCAAAACCGATACACGACTAGATAGGATTTTAATTACATGCCAGGAGTCACAAGTTTTTTTTTTAATGTATTTGATAATCATCATTAAATTAATGTTTTGGTTTCGCACGTGTGACGCTGTATTGTCAAAAGCTAACATGTCGCCTGTTTACACTACACTTATCATCTTCATATTTATTACCAGGCGGGCTGTGGCTAACCGAGAAGTCATTGTATTTGCACCTTGCGGCTTTCACCAGAAGTCGACTCCCGGCTAATGATCTGTGGGCCGGTGACCGAGGTCCTTTGTGAGGGACAACGTCCCGGTCTAACCGCCGGGCCCTGCCGCATAACACCGGCTCATGCAATTACGGCTAATGTCCTTATTATATTATGAGTATTGCAGCAGGAATTCCTCGTTGAAATACAGGGAAACAAACATTCGCGGCAATGAACGGGAAAACCAAGAATGAGATATTTTCATGATTTAATTTCGATGCAACAGCCAATAAAGTAGACTAATAGTTTTTAAGAACACGTGTTTGCATAGAATACTTAGTTACTACAGTGGTTTATCTTTGTGAAGGAGCAAATACCGCAGCTATCCTTCGTAGAGTCGGTCAAGAGACAAAGGTGAACCTGGCTGGGATATGTTCATAGAAAACCGCAGAAGAGCTTAAATTAGTGTTTTTTGTATTCAGGCCTCTACGCTTTCTCAGCCGACCTGGAAGGCTATCGAAAGTATTTACTTAGTATATATATGGGAGTATGCGAGAACCCTGGATAGTAACAGAGCTTTGTGGCGGCAGATTATCATGATAATGTGCTCTAGCTATGAAGTGGATATGGATTAATTATCCGTAAATGAATCATCACTAGAATAATTACTATGAGAAAAACAATCATCTCAATTTCATTTAACTCATGGGGGACGCATTCAAAATAATTGTTTATATTAAAACAGTTAACAATAAGTTAAGCATGTTGAAAATTAGGGAGGGTACGTAAGAAAATATAACACTCGTAGTAATAACTTTAAGATTACATGACAAAAAAATTGATAACACCTCCAGTCTTTTTGTGTAAGATGAAAATAAATTTGATATTGAGAAATGTAAAACAAATGTGACGACACAGAAGGAAGATGGGAAAGGATCCCTGAATGATTTATGAAGAGCAACAGCTTGCAGACTAAAGAAATACAAAACGAAAAGTATTTATTTTGAAAGTTATCCTGTTGATCTTTTACTCGTTTTAAAAACGCTTTATCTGGAGAATGAAAGAAGCCTCTGAAAACATAAAGATGATAATTTCATAACAGAAATTTTGTGTAAAGTTTAGTGAGGTTTAAGAAAGGTATTGAAACACGCATGGAACGCTTTCACGTAAGATCTGGATTATAGGTCCATCGTCTTCTTATCTGATTATTTAATAAAATAAATATTTTACATTACATTATATTATTATTAATTGGATGACAGTGACGTTGATGGGGAGTAACGCATGAAATATCCATTATATAAGTATCTCGGAGAGGAAATTCCCTATTCGGATGACACGATCGAGATGCTGACAATATTCCTTGGCGGTGGTGGTAATGGACTATCAGTCAGCTGTCCAGCTGAAGAGTTACGGAGTCAATTGATCCGTTAGCGGCCGGCCAATCATATCTGGTGACACTCCAGGAGAGTAATGCCCAATCGATATGGGTGGCGTGGCGTGACAGTTCGAGTTGATTATGACACTGAGTACAGGCGTTCGCAAATAAAATACTATATAATATAAAATATATATAATACTAAATAATATAAAATACTGCCGGAAAGTAATAATATTAAGCTTGTGAATAAATGAAGACTGATAGAATAATAATAAAAATATACATACTTTGAATATATACTATGGCGACATCTATCGTACGATGATAACAATGATATAAATACTAGTTTCAACGCGAGTCAGTCTAGGCAGGGCAATGGCGCAGTTCGCCGAGCGGTATGAATACCTGGGCATATTGGTTTCCAAGGTCCGCGGTTCGCATCCCGCTTCTGCCGTTATTTTTGTGCTTGGATTGACGCGTTGAAAAAAGAATTTTATGCATAGTATATGTATATTTAAGTAAAAATACTATATATTTTCATATAATATTTTCGAACAAATTGAACTCGAACAACACTTTATACATTTTTTTTCAGATTCGATGAAAATATTTTTACTGTTAACATTTTGAATATAAAACTGACGTAGCCAAGCTTATAATAAAGCACTTTTAGGTGTTTATGATAGCGTTTTTTTTTTTACATTTGTATTGAAATGTATCACTATTTGAATACATCCATATTATGAGACATGATAATACGGCACCATATTGAAAATAAATCAACCCACAATATCTATAAAAAAATCAAGCAGTGTGAAATTCATATTTTTGATGGTTATTTAATATAGTGTCACGACCTAAGGATTTGTCTAGTGATCGTAGAGTCCAGAGATCCATAGGTCTCGGTTAAGAGCACCAGTTGTCCCGTGGACCAAATTCGTTAAACGATGAGTCGTTGAACGAATTGTCTGGGGACGAAATGCGGCGGAACCGTTTAATATAATTTAATATATACATGCGCAAATAAAACGTAAAATTTAAATATTTTCATATCTCATATTAAATTTTTATCCCTGTTCGTTGCCATGTTGGTTTATTGATACGACACGAAGTCCAATTTATAGTACCATAGA